>CAUYUJ010010384.1:7500-28772 GCA_963575745.1 Prorocentrum cordatum | reverse complement strand
CCGACGGCAGCGTCCGCACGTCGCGACGCCCATGTCGGCACGCCTCTTGCGAGGATCGCGCCCGCTTTCGGCTCTTTTTTTCCGTCCTCTTTGCCCGCGCACTCCAAAATCCAAGGCTGCGGGCGCAGCGCAGCGAGTCCCCGCGACGCGCGCTGGTCGCCCCGGGCGGGGTCCCAGCGACGCGCGCGGGTCGTCCGCTGCGCGAAGCAGAGAGAGCTGACTAGCTAACTGGCTGGCTGATAGCGGGCCAGTCTCTGACCGATGGGCAGAGCGACGACGGGCGAACGAGGCGCCGGGCCCCCCGCAGCACGGAGTTCCCGCGACGCGCGCTGGTCGCCCCGAGAGGGTCCCAGCGACGCGCGCGGGTCGTCCGCGGCGCGAGGCCAAACACTTAGTCGGGCAGTCGAGAGAAGGCGCGGCTCGGGGGAAACGCTCCTCAGGTCAGGCCTCGCGGATGAACTCGGTGAAGCCGAGCTCCCTGGCGAGGGCCGTCGCTTCCCTCCTGCACCGCTTCGCGCGCGCCGCAAACTGCTCCAGCTGCTTCCGCAAGCCCTGCGGCGGCCCTGCCAGGAAGAACTCGATGCGCGGCGCCCGCATGAGCAGGAGGTCCTCGTGGCGCGTGGCGCGCGAGAGCAGCACGGAGAGCTCCAGCCACCAGTCGTCGTCCTCCTTCTTGCCGTTCCCTACCTCGTGGCGGCCGCAATCCAGGATCACGCCTGGGCGACGTCGACCGAGGGAGCAGCGCGCCGGGCAGCCGACGGCCCAGGGCGAGAGTCCACAGGACCGAGAGATGGTCTGGCCGCGGACTGCTCGCGCCCCGGAGGTCTGGCCGCCCCCGGAGCGCCGTTCCCCGCCCCGTCGCCTTCGCGCACGGTGCGCCCCTGGCACGCCACCGTGGTGATGACCCTGCCGTGCGAGAAATGCGGGGGGTGTGCCGAAATGTGTGGGGGTGACGCATGCGGGCGGCGGCACTGAGGCCTTCGGTGGAGCTCCCTATGGAGCCACGGAACGTGTGAGGGGTGTGCCGAAATGGGTGTGGGGGACGCATGCGGCCGCGGGCACTGGGGCCTTCGGTGGAGCTCCCTATGGAGCCACGAAACGTGTGAGGGGTGTGCCGAAATGGGTGTGGGTGACGCATGCGGCCGCGGGCACTGGGGCCTTCGGTGGAGCTCCCTATGGAGCCACGAAAAGTGTGAGGGGTGTGCCGAAATGGGTGTGGGGGACGCATGCGGCCGCGGGCACTGGGGCCTTCGGTGGAGCTCCCTATGGAGCCACGAAACGTGTGAGGGGTGTGCCGAAATGGGTGTGGGGGACGCATGCGGCCGCGGGCACTGGGGCCTTCGGTGGAGCTCCCTATGGAGCCACGAAGCGTGTGAGGGGTGTGCCGAAATGACACCCCCAGTGGGACCTTCGGTGGAGCTCCCCATGGGGCCACGAAGCGTTGTCCTGGGTGGGGGAGACGCATGCGAACACCCCTGCTGGGACCTTAGGTGGAGCTCCCTATGGGGCCACGAAACGCTGTCCTGGGTGGGGGAGACGCATGCGAACACCCCCACTTGGGCCTTCGGTGGAGCTCCCTATGGGGCCACGAAACGCTGTCCTGGGTGGGGGAGACGCATGCGAACAACCCCAGTGGGACCTTCGGTGGAGCTCCCTATGGGGCCACGAAACGCTGTCCTGGGTGGGGGAGACGCATGCGAACACCCCTACTGGGACCTTCGGTGGAGTTCCCTATGTATGGGGCCACGAAACGCTGTCCTGCGTGGGGGAGACGCATGCGAACACCCCTATTGGGACCTTCGGTGGAGCTCCCTACGGGGCCACGAAACAGTGTCTTGGGTGGGGGAGACGCATGCGAACACCCCCACTTGGGGCTATGGGGCCACGAAACGCTGTCCTGGGTGGGGGAGACGCATGCGAACACCCCCAGTGGGACCTTCGGTGGAGCTCCCTATGGGGCCACGAAACGCTGTCCTGGGTGGGGGAGACGCATGCGAACACCCCTACTGGGACCTTCGGTGGAGCTCCCTATGTATGGGGCCACGAAACGCTGTCCTGGGTGGGGGAGACGCATGCGAACACTCCTGTTGGGACCTTCAGTGGAGCTCCCTATGGGGCCACGAAACGCTGTCCTGGGTGGGGGAGACGCATGCGAATGCCCCCAGTGGGACCTTCGGTGGAGCTCCCTATGGGGCCACGAAACGTGTGAGGGGTGTGACGACATGGGCGGTGGGGACGATGATGAAGACGATGCTGAGGATGTGGATGAGGATGATGCTGCAGATGATCATTTTGACGGAAGAAAAAACAGGAGGGGGAGGAGGGAGGAGGGGGAGGAGGAAGGAGGAGAGGAACGCGGGGCACCGTCTCTTCAAAACGAGGACCCAACACCACAGGACGGTTGGGAACTATGCGGTGACTTTTTTGTTCTAACATTGCACTTTTTCACGAATCCCTTGCAACAAATTTGACGAAGTGCACATGCGGGCGTCGTCGCGCGCGCATGCCGAAATTCTTCAAAAACCTTCGTTGTCGGAGGGATTTCGCAATCGAGTTTCCAAACAACACACAAAAACACATGGTTTCGCAACACTGATTTGCTAAAACAGCTTCCGCGCGAGCTCTTGCGAAATCTTAAGAAAACCATAGGTTTTTCAAGATTTACGCAAAATGCTACCAAACGGGCTTCGCGCGCGCGCATGTCGAAATCTGTCGAACGCCCTTGCGCGTGTGCCGTCGCGAGAATCATCTGCAACAAATGGGACGAAGTGCAGACGCGCGTGTCGTCGCGGGCGTATGCCGAAAACGTTCAAGACCCATCGGTTTCGGAAGGAGTTCAAAAACGTGCGTCCAAAACACGTACAACAACCCAAGGTTTCGCAACACGGATTTTCAACAAAAGCGTGCGCGCGCGCTTTTGCGTCGTCGTCGTCGTCGTCGCCGTCCTTCCTCCTCCCGCGTCGTCGTCGTCGTCGCCTACGTCGTCCTCTGTCTTTTCTCGTGTTCGTCATCGTCGTCCTCTTTGGCGTCGTGGTCGTTTCCGTCGTCGTTGTCGCCGTGGTCGTCCTTCCTCCTCCTCCCACGTCGTCGTCGTCGTCGTCCGTCGTCGGTGTCTCGTCGTCGTCCCTCTTATTTCGTCGCCGTCGTCGTCGTCGTTGTCATCGTCGTCTTCCCTCCTCCCTCGTCGTTGTCGTCGTCGGCGTCGCCGTCCTTCCTCCTTCGTCGTCGTTCGCGTTGTCGCCGTCCTCCCTTCTCCCTCGTCGTTGTCGTCGTTGTCGTCGTTGTCGTCGTTGTCGCCGTCGTCGTCCTTCCTCCTCCCTCGTCGTCGCCTTCGTTGGCGTCGTCGTCGTCGTCGTCGTCGGCGTCGGCGTCGTTGTCGTCGTCGAAGTCGTCGGAGACGTCGTCGGTGTCGTCCTAGTCGTTGTCGTCGGTGTCGTCGTAGTCGGTCTTAACAAGTTTTGCAAACCAAGTTGCGGGTGGGTGGGTGGGATTTGGCTTGACATTTTTTTAGTTTTTTTGTTTGTCCTAAGTCATTTTTGTTCTTTCTTTTCTATTTGCTTTCGGTCTTTTTGTCCCTCGTTCTTTTTTTGCTGTTTTCATTGTCGGCTCTATCATTCCCTGTTTTTTTGCTGTTTGTGCGTTTTTACCGTTTGCGCGAGCAGTGGAGATGGCGACTTCAAGTTCAGCAGAGTGGACTGCTCCACGTAGACTGCACCACGCATATTGTGTCATCTGCGTGGCGCAACACATGTTGCTAGAGGCACCCTGGTTTGGGCCCCCGCTGGCTCACAGTCGTTCTAAGAAGAGGACTATACAGCTGACCCACGTGAGCGCCCGCGGGCGGCCGCCAGGCCCAGCTTCTGCAGGCCCAGCCAGCGCGCTGGGGGCCCGCGAGGCGCACCCACGGCCGGCCGCCCGGCGGAACCTCGGCAGGCCCGGGCGCCCGCCCAGAGCGCGGAGAGCCCGCGAGGCACCCACGGGCGACCACCGGTCGCACCCCCCCGGGCAGAGCCAGCCAGCGCACGGGGGCGCCCCCGGGCGGCCACGAAGCGAGATTTTGGCAGGCTTAGACAGTCGGGCGAAGAGAACTATGCACATGCACTGATCCTGGCAAGGCCCACCCTTGACCCAGGATCGGTGCATATGCCTTCCTGGCCAAGGTAGGAGGGCGTATGCACCGATCCTGGGTTCAGGATGGGCCTGGCCAGAATCGGTGCATGTGCATAGTTCTCTTCCCTCTAGACAGGGCACGGGGTGCCACGAGGCGCCCACAGGCGGCCACCAGGCGGAAACCTGTCGGACTTTTTTCACGTAATGGGCCAAGGATTGTGCGGAAAGCAGGCGCAAGCACTGTATGGGAGACATCCGCGCAGGCAAACTCAGTAGTGCATGGGCACAGAGGCAGGCCCGGAAGCTGCAAGAGTTAGCTTCCGTTGGCAGCTGCTGGCTGGCGCCTGTAATTTTAACGAGCGGGCCACAGGTGACCGTCATTGCGACTGCTGCTGCACTGACTTTTGCACCGACTAGCCTTGCAGACCCTGACGGCAATTCGTCCGCACGGTTCGAAGCACACTGACCATACCCGATCAGGATGTCTTACGCGGCATCGCCTTGCAAAGTCTACCGGTCGTCTCGGCGAGCTGGAATCGACCGCAGGTGTTAAACCACATTGATTTCCTTCGAGCAGGAACACTCGCGCCGCATCATTTTTCCAATCGCAGAGCATGGCGAGCTGCAACTAATCGACAGCAGGTGTTGGTGCGCACTGGCCAGCTGCTGCAGAGTATCTTTTCCCCTCGTCACCCTCCTGCTGTTCTCTGCCTGTGTCTATGTGTTCCTCTTCTCGCGAGGCGTTTCTTCTTGCACCAGCTTTTCAGCCAGAGGTCTTTAATAATTTTCTATGAAGAGCGCTGCACAACAGAAGCAGACTGGGTGTGCAGGCTGCCTCTGTCAGTATCCCCCTTCATGCAGTTAAATGCGTAGATCGCATAACGGAGAACCAGGCCCCGGCCCCTTGGGCGGCCCTTTTTTGCAAAACTCCCTTCCCCCCTGATGTCGTCGCTTGTTCCCCTACAAGAAGGCCTAGTGATCGGCCCAAGAGGCCCCGCGGCTTCAGTCTAGGCCTCCTTGATGGGGGACCCGAAGAGATTGGGTCGGAGGATCGCGCCGCATTGCTGATGCATCGCCGACGCGGCTCGATGCGGAGCCCGAGTTTCTCGACGCCGACGGCGCGGATACATCGGTCATGCATCGCCGATGCATCACCGATGCGGCGCGATCCTCCGACCTCTTCTGTTCGGACCCCATCTGGGAGGCCTCTTGTGAGCCCGCGAGGCCCGGGTGATCGGCCCCCGAGGAGGCGGCCTCCTCGCGGCCGGGGTCGCAGGCTGGCGCGCTCTCGGTCGGCAGGGCCCCGTCGTCGGCGTCGCTGGAGAGGGAGGGCGCCGCCGCCATGACGCCCGGCGCTGAGCGGCCAGGGAGGGGGCACGTGGGGAGGGGGGATTGTGGAGGGGGCACGTAGGGAGGGGGGATTGTGCTGGGTATGTGCCACATGGTTCCCACGCAGATCGAGTGCACTCCTCCTCCTCTTCCTCCTCCTCCTCCTCCTCCTCCTCCTCCTCCTCCTCCTCCCCCTCTCGTCCTCCCCCTCCTCCTCCTCCTCCCCCTCCTCCTCCTCCTCCTCCTCCTCAGCCTCCTCCGTCACGTAGATGGAGGGCACTGCGCGCGACTGATCGCCCCGCATGAGTTATAGCCTGGGCGCTCCTGAAGCGTGGAGCGTGAGGCAGCCCGTTGGCGAAGAAGGAGTGGGAGGGAGGAGCGGGGAGAGGAAGCAAGGAGGAGGAGGAGGAGGAGGAGGAGGAGGAGGAGGAGGAGGAGGGAGGGAGGGAGGGAGGGAGGGAGGGAGGGAGGAGGGAGGAAGGAAGAGGAGGAGGAGGAGGGAGAGAGGAGGAGGGAGGACGAGAGGAAGAGGAGGAGGAAGAGGAAGGAGGAGGAGGAAGGAGGGAGTCCTCTGCGGGGAGGGTCCAGGCGCGCGGCGCAAGAACGGCCCGAGTGCGGCCGCGCCGAGGCCGTTGCCGACGGTGCTGGGGGAGGAGAGTCCTCCGCACGGCAGCAGCGGCAGCAGCGGCCCGGGCACGGCAAGGCGGGTCATCCGCGCCAAGGCCGAGCAGGGAGACCAAGGGGAGGGTCGTGGCAGGAGGGGGGGGGGGAGGAAGAGGGAGGGAGGGAGGGAGAGAGACCGGGACGAGGACAGGGAGGGTATTCATGAGGAGGTTCTGAGAAGGAGGCGGGGAGGAGGAGGGAGGAGAGGGGTGAACGGTGAAATGGAGGAGGAGGAGGAGGAGGAGGAGAAGAAGGAGGAGGAGGAGGAGAACAAGGAGGAGGAGGAGGAGGACGAGGAGGAGGAGGAGGAGGAGGAGGAGGACGAGGAGCAGGAGGAGGAGGGAGGGAGGGAGTGAGGGAGGGATGGAGGGGAGGGAGGAGGATTCCGGAGCAGAAGGGATGTGGAGGACGAGCAGCAGAAGCAGCAGCAGGAAAAGGAGCTGCTAAGAAGGATGAGGATGAGGAGGAGAAGGATGAGCTGGAGGAGCAGCAGCAGCAGCAGCAGCAGCAGCAGCAGCAGCAGCAGCAGCAGCAGCAGCAGCAGATAGACGAGCAGCAGCAGGACGAGGAGGAGCAGCGGCAGGGAGAGACATCCCCTCCTTTTGCCCCCTCGCCCGGCGCAGCAAGGTCGGGGTTGGGGCTCCTGCGCCCTCGCGAGGCCACCGCCTGAGAGGAGGGGGCGGCCCTCTGGCCCGCAGACCTCGGGCCCGGAACTCGCCTCCCTCACTGCCTCCTCCTCTTCCTCCCTCCCCTCACTCCCCCTCCCCTCCCCTCCCTCCCCCTCCCCCCCCTCCCCCCTCCCTCCCTCCCCTCCCCTCCCCCCCCCTCCCCTTTGTTCGGTGGGAGTCACTGCGCTGAATTTGACTACTTGGTGCCTGTGCAGAGGACATTTGTAAGCCCTCTGCTTGCTGCAGCGCCGGCTGTACGTGACAGCCAGCCGGCTCAACACGCGCGCAAGCCAAAACATCCCTCCCTCCCCTCCTGGACTGCAGGCTGAGGGCAGTGTAGTCGCACCGACGATGCCGCTTCCCTACGGGGGTCCGGTCGGGCCCCCCCCAGCGGAGTAGACGGAGATTGAAAATTTGGGGCCAAGGCCCCGCAGACAGGAGGGAGGGGAGAAGGAGAGAAGGTCATCATATCTCATCTCAGTATCCCATAGCTTCAGGAGGAAGGAACGGCGAGAGGTGGCAGCCGCAAATCTGCGGCGCGGCGGTGTGCAAGGCAGTACAGTGGCGGCGGCGTGTGGCAAAAGTGGGAGGCCCGTGGGCCTGTTTTTGGGTCCCCCCTCCTTCGGGTCCACGGGCCCGAGGGGGCCCGCGCCCTGGAGGGTGCCCTGGCCCCCCCCTCCTCTCGGTTGCCCACTTGCGTCTCTCCCGCCGCGTGAGGTGGCGGTTGCAAGCGAGGGCCGCTGCGGCATCGTTAGGCGGGCGGGCCACGGCGGCTTGGTCGGCGGGAGCCGGAGCTGTCGCGGGAGAAGGCCGAGGTGGCAGCACCTTTAGGCGTCAGGGCTAAGGCAAGGTGTCAATGGAAAGACGATGGTCGGAGGCCTGGAAATTGGCACCAACACCAGCACAAGGGGTTGCCTCCACATGGGAATTCTGATCCTAGATTTCGGTGTTGGTGGTAATATTTAGGTCACCTTGGAAGCCAGAATATTGCCACCATCACCGAGATCGGGATCGTCTTCCCTCGGTGGAGGCACACCACCGATCTTGGTGTTGGTGTCAACCTCTAGGCCTGCGAGATGGAGGTGGCGGCTGCAGGTGGCGGTGGCCAAGGCTGCAGCGGCGGGCGGCTTCAGAAGGTGGCAGGCCGTTTGCGGGGCCGGCTCTGGGGTGCCGCCTGCGTGGTGGCGCGAGGCAGCGCCGGCCACGCTCGCCAAGGTAGAGGGCAGAAAGGCCTCACCCCCTGCGCTTAGGAAACCTTCAGAGTCTGCCACCCTCCCCATGACTGGTACCCTCCCTCGCCGAGGCAGGAGTAGGGTACTCAGATCACGGAAGTGGTGGTTGCTTTGGAGGTTTCCACCGCGCGTGGGGTTGGTTTCTGCCATCAGTGGCGGTGGTGCGGGTGTGTGGTTTGCTGTAGTTAGCAGGCGGTTGGCGATGGCAGTTGTTGTGAGTAGACCGTGGAGGTGCCCGGGTGGCGGAGGTGGAGGTGGGGTGGAGGCTCTGATGGCCGCAGCTGCTGAGGTAGGTGAGGTGCCCTGGTGGCCGCAGCTGCTGCTCCTGAGGTCCTGTAGACTGCAACTGCTGAGGTAGAGGTGCCCTGATGGCCGCTGCCGCGTGGCTAGTTGTGGCCGCGGCCGCCCTGGCCCTTGCCAGGACGGCCCGCGATGAGCCCGAGCCCCCTTCCTCCAAATATTCGATCCCTTTCCCACCACAAGAGGGGGGGGTGAGAAGGTCAGTTGGGCAAGGTTGGGGGAGACGGGGCTGCAAGCAATAGAGCCAGAAGGCAGGGCCCTCTCTCTGTGAAAGAAACTGGTCGAAGTCGACACTGAAGGTCGCGCCGTGGTGCTGGCCTCCAAATTTGAACGAAGCCGATCGCAGTCGCCATCGATGTTTCAACCTGTGGAGGGAAATTAGCAGAGTCGCCACTGAGGTTTGCGCCGTGGTGCTTCAAACCGACTGCGAGTGGCACTGATCGAAGTCGCCACTGATGTTGACGCCGCAGTGCTGTCTTCATACTTCAATCTGCGATGCACTTATCGAAGTCGCCACTGAATGTCGCGCCGTAGTGCTGGACACGCCGTGGTTTGCTGCCGTGGAGAGTTGGGTTCCCTTCCCACTGGCTGTGCTGCTTCCGCACTGCGGTGAGTGCGTAGTGGTTGGCGCAAGTGTAGAGGAGAAGTGGGTGTCCGTAGATAGCAGCCAGTGGGCTTGTCTGCTGGGAGTGATTGAGTGAGGGGGTATAGCGCGTTGATTGGCCGCTGTGAGGCCGGTCCAGTCGGGAGACATTGCGTAGCCTGGTGGTCCCTCTGGCGCGTGTGGCCTGGTCAGTCCCTCGGTGGGGCCCGGGGGTGAGCGGTGAGCGCCTGCCGCCCGCGCTGTGGCATTGTTGACAGGGCTAATGCTGTCCGAGTCCCGCTCTGGGTGGATGTCGGTGATCGTGTCGCGGATAGTGGCTGCCGGGTCGCAGTCCTCGTTGGCGGCGCCGTGTTGCACGTTCGGGTGTTGGTCGCGATTCGGTCGTGCGGGCTCGCTCGTGTCCACGTGGGCCGCGGAACGGAGTGTCCGCTCGTCGCCCCAAGCTGCGAAGTCGAGGGGGTCGGTCGTTTTATTAATGGAGCCTGGTGTTGGTGCGATCGCTCGGCCTTCTCGGTAGCTGGTCTCCCCTACTTCAGGCAGCGGTTGCTGGTCTAGCTGCTGCTGCTGGTGTGGTGTAGCACCGGTGTCGTCGTCGTCGTCGGGGTTCCTCAAGTCGAAGACGGTCGGGGTGTCGGGTGTCCGCTGTGGGCTGTGTGAGGGTTGGTGTTCGTCGTTGGGCAGTGGAGTTTTGGCGTTGGTCAGCTCGGCCATCCTGATCATTTGCATCATTGCCATCTTCTCCTGGAAGAGTGCCATGACGAAAGGGTGCGGCTTAGGTGTACTGTGTCGGACTGCGTTTTTGATCTCGAGCAGGTCTCTATTTTTGGCTCTACCATGGCTTCAGTTGTGGGCATGTCCTCGTCTTGGCGGGCAGTCCCCTCCTCCTCCTCCCTCCTCCTCCTCCTCTTCCTCCTCCTCCTCCTCCTCCTCTTCCTCCTCCTTCTCCTCCTCCTCCTCCTCCTCCTCCTCCTCCCTCTCCTCCTCCTCCTCCTCCTGGGCACAGCCTGGGGCGCCACAGAGTCTATGGTGCCTCAGCAGGACCTCGAACGCGGCTAGGGGCGCACCTTGCAACCGCCATTAGCCGCGCCCATCGGACAATAGCGAAGGATTAGGGCTCTGGGAGCAGGCGATAGCCTGCATACCTCAGAACCCTCTTGGCCAAACAGTACTCGCCCCGTCTCAATCGTTCAAGGATAAGGCGGCGATCCTTCGAGAGATGACGGGGCTGGCACTCACTCGCAAGAGACACCACGCGCTGGGTGGTGCAAGCAGCGCAGTGAGTGCAACAAAAAACCTGGGTTTCGCCCACAAACAACGAGGCCACCCGATGATGCTTGGACCCAGCGGCCTTCAGAGAAACCTGAGCCTGCTGGATCCTTTGCTCTAAGGTAGGCGGCTCTGGCTTGACAATGATTAGGGAGGGGGCTGAACGTGCAGAGCGCTGACGGTGCAGACAGTCGACGGACGCAATGGCCTCACCCGCCCTGGCGGCCCATTTCCCCGTAAGACTGACCATCTTCTTCTGCATCAAAGTAAGCTTCTGAAACTGGGGATCGGGCCGCAGGGCACGAGCACGACTGTTCGCAGCACCGTCGGCGGCATCGTTTCCAAGTTTGTCCCGACGCTTATACCTCCCTTCCGCTATCATAGTGTCTGTCACATGGGCTTTCACTTTCTTGACCTCAGGGGGGGTACCCCCCCAATCGTCAACTTTGTGCCACACACGCTTCCAAAGACAGGCCCAAGCCGCCGACGCCGACGTGGTGTCAGCTGGTCCGCGGATATTGTAACCTTTCCAAACAAAATCAGAATCCGTGTGCACGACAACAGGTGGCACCGCGAACCTGAGCACTGCGAGCAGGGCATAAAGTTCAGCACCGTCTATGTCCTGCAGCGGGTAGGGCAGGAGACCTGAGATGGTGCAGACAGCCGTGTCACTGTCGGCGGCCAGCGCGACGACTGCCCATGCAGCAATCCCGCGATGCGGGTAATCAGTAAACAAAGACCCATCAAGAAACAGATCCCCTGTAAGCAGTTGCGCATCCCCGTGCCATTCCACACAAGGCTCCAACGGCGTCTGCAACACAGCCTGAGGGGCCTTGGGGAGCGGGACAAGCACCCGCTCCAGCATCAGGCGCACCAGGTCATTCTGGTCCGCATGCGGGAGCATGAGTCTGATTGCATCAGGGAGTGGCTCACCTATTGCCTCGAGCATGCTCTTACACACGGCGTGCCGGTGCACGAGGGACCCAGGGGCCTCAAGGCATGCAAGGCAACTCGGGGAGTCAATCCAACCTTGTTGAAATTGCCGATCTTGGGGCCACTGAGCTCCAATGATAGCACTCCTGAGGTAACCACGCTGCTGCCAAGTGAGGTTCCCCTTGGCGCTCAGGAGGTACTTCAGAGGCCCATCCCAGAAACCAGCACGAAATTCAGGCATCTGAAGGTGCTCCGAAATCTGCAGGTTGACCCAGTGGCGCACCGCGTGCGCACAACAGTGCAGGAGGACCCTGGGGCAAATGTCCATGAGTTTCAGCTCCAGACCATCAGGCAGCTTCCAGACCAGGGGCTCGACGACGACGATCCCGACTCTGGTGAGCGTAGCATAAAGGGCTCCCAAGGGGCCCCGAACCTGCGGCCACATTTGGTCCTTCCCAGACAACGCCAATCTAGCAGCCTCAAGGCCATGCTCTAAGACATGACATGGCACACGCGACGCCCACAGAACAGAGCTAAACGCTTTGATAGGCTCAAGAGTAGCCCTCCAGATCGGGTCGTAGTTGGCCTGCGGCGCGAGCGCGAGAGCGAGAGTGCGGCTCTTGCCGCTGGTCTTGGCGTCGAGCGCCGCAGCGGCCTGGGAACGCAACACGTCCAGCTCCTTTGAGGCAGTACCCTGAACAGAGGTCCCAAAGGCAACCGAAGTCTCCAAAGCCGCCCTGGCCATGATGGCCATGGTTTTCCGCCTGGCCATACCTCCCTGGAGATGTTTCATTCTCTTGAGCTTGGGTTTGGCGACCTTAATTCTGCCCGTCCTGGTGGTCCTCCTGAGAAACCTTCCTGAACTGTAGTCAACCCCCAGGTTGCGCTCATGGTTCACGCCCTGGGCCCTAAGCGATACTAGCCTCCTGGACAGCTGGTCACGTAAATCAGAGTCACTAGCAAGAACACGCGTCTTGTCAAGAGCAAGCCGTAGATCCACGCGCTGAAGCTCGCGCTGAAGCTTCACTCCAGCACCAGCTACATCAGCAACGACACGGCCGTGTTCCCCCGATCTCTGCAAAGCAAAATCGTCGACCACAACGGAAAGACAGATGGCCCGAAACTCCTTTTGAACAACATCCAGGGGGCCCAGCAACACAAGTTGCAGCAAAGCAGTAGCAAAACCACACCCAGGGATAATCGTAGTTTCCGCCGTGATGTGATTACTGACAGTCCCTTGGAGATCAAGCAGGCGGGGCGACCGATAGACTTGCACAAGCAAACGCAGCTGCCACAACGGAAATCCAGTGCGAGCGGCAGCCTGGACAAGGTGATGATGCTTGACCAGCTCAAACGCTTTCTTTAAATCGAGCAGCAACGTAGCAGACGACAGGCCCTTGGACTGATAATACTCCGCCCACACAGCCTGAATGTACACACACATGTCGGCGCTTTTCCCTTTGGTGCCCCACCAAAAACTCCGATAGTTCTTGACTTGCCACTGCCTTATCAAAGGCCTTCTCAACCTGGACTGCACCCGACAGAGAACGTGTAACAGCCCCAGGGGTCGGACTCCTCCCAGTCTTTTGAGAATAAAAACAATCTTGTTCGTGAGGGGAGGCCAGTCCGCCTGCTCCTCAATCTTCCCGATGAGGCCGCACAAAAGCTCGAGCGCAATGTCGGGCAAGTGCAGAAAACTCCTAGGCGGGACCTGGTCGTATCCACAACCAGTGCCTAGCGGGAAGGACGTCAACACTTTCTTGAGCTCTGGGACCGTGGGGGGAGACGGGCGCTCTCCGAGATCCTCAGGCCAGTGCACGGGGGGCTGCTCGACCCCCACCTGCCACCACTTGCTCCACTCCCTTTCAAGTTCGTCCATTTCCCCCATGCTGGTGTTGGGTCGGAGGGTGAAGGAGTCGAGGGTGGACGGCTGCCACGGGTCAGGCAGCTGCACATACTTGAAGAGGGCAGCAGCCCCACCTACCGAGTGCATTTTTACCCATCGGTCCCAGTTGACTATCTTCAGCTGGGTCGCCTGCTTGTGCAGGCGCTCGGCAGTGTCGCTGGCGACGGTGGCGAAATAGTCCATAACTACGTAGTCGAAGACGCGAAACCGATCCAGGGCCTCCAGGAAACAAACCGCGAGCTTCGAATCTGGAACATCAGGCGAACTCTGAAGATGTCGGATCCTGCAAAGTACCTGCTTGGTCTGGGCAGAGCTGATGGGCCTCGTGAGGGTCTTAAGGACCTGTGCCAAGGCTCTCCACCACACAGCTTGAGGGCTCAGACGCGGAAAAGGAACTGGAGCAGGCCGGCTCGGTCGACACCACCCAGTACGAACATCACCACCACGCCCAAGGTAAGGTTTCGAAAGTTCAGAAGGAATCTGAAACACCTCTAACCATTCAAGCTCAGCAGCCGAAACAAAAACTTGCCACGACTTAGATATGCTAGCATTGCTCATTATCTCCGACGCCACCTCCCACCTGGCTACGTTGGGCTCTCCACGGCAACCAATGGGCAACTCCCTGGGGAACCTGCGGGGAACCATAGCCATGCGCACCGAGGGTACAGTGTCCAAGGTGGGTAGCTTCAACTTTACTGGAATATGCGGGGTGATCGCCACTTCTGCCAGCAGTGAGACCGAGGCGTTCGCCGCAAACGCCTTGGAGACAACGAAAAAATCAATGGTCCTGTGTGCTGGCGCACATGTTCCAGCATCCGTGTAAATGGCAGCACCGTCGATTGCATCAACCCAGCCTGAATGCTGGAGCACGTCAGGCTCGAGATTAAAGTCCCCGAAGATGAGGAACGGCATGTTGGCCATTTTCAGCAGCGCGCCTAGCCTGCAAAGAAGATCCCAGTTGGCAGGCGCAAGTCCGACAGAATGATGCAGATAGAGCGTGCACGCTAGGAAACCCCCTGGTACGAGACCTCCCACATGCATCACCATCATCCTCCCCACCTGCACGTCGATCGGAAAGCTCTCAATCGGCGCCAGGCCGATATGCTTCGGCACAGCGAGCATCGTGCCAGCAGATATGCCGCCTCCAGCCGTCTGACGGGCTGGCGAAAGTTTGGCTCTCCACCCTTGCCGCCTGAGTTTATGCTCACAAGCTTCAACCTCCAACACCCGCGTTTCCTGCACACCGACTAGCTGAGCCTGGAGCACAGAGGGGGAGGAGAGGAAAATGTCAAGCCCAGAGCGATCAGTGACATTGGCAGAGACAATATTCCAGAACCTCGGGGCCTTTGGCCCCATGGCGCGTCTAGCCGCACGGCTAGAGGCGCTTCCGTTTGAAATCAGCACCGGCCTCATCGAGCGCAGCCTCCAGCTGCGATCGAGTGATGCCGCTCTCACCTGCAGAGCTGACGAGTTTGTCCATCCAGTCGCCCTGCTTGAGGTTGCCGATGGCCGCATCCATGTCGATGTCGTGATCGCCTGCAGCATCACTGGGCACAGCAGCAGCACCACCAGCATCACGTTCATGATCACGATCTGCCGCCTCAGCACAAGCTTTTGCAGCAGCCGCTTCCTCCTCGTCCTTCTTGGCCTTCTGGCGGGCCTCCGCGACCTGCTTGATCGAGTCGACCACGCCCGCCTCGACCCCCAGCTCACGCAGCTGCTCCACAAGGTACGCAGCATGGTCAGCAGGCTGAGGCCTAGAGGCACGCCCAAGCTCGGAGAAGGCGCTGGCGGCGGCGCGGGCCGCCTCGAGCTCCTTGGCCTCGAGCTCCATGTACTTCGCCTTGAGCTCAGCAGTCTTCTGCAACTGCTTGGCCAGCACTTCCTGAGACTTCTCCCAGGCGTTCTTGGCCTTGGCGACCTGATCCTTGAGCGTGTCGTGCTGCTGCTTGGCCTGGCGACTGAGGGCCAGCGGGTCGCCTGTCTGCACAGCTCGCAGCCCCAGCAAGTGCGCCTTCTGACCAGGCGACAGCCAGATGCTGCAGGCCTCGAAGTGCTCGGCGGACATGGCAAGCAGGGCGTCCCTGCGCTCAGGGGTGAGCTTGCCGCCACCTGCGCCAGGCCCTTGCCCTGCACCTGGTGAGCCTCCTTGTGGCTGCAGCCGAGGAGGACGAACCCAAGCGCCAGCAGGAGGGCGCGGCACCGCCGGTGCAGGGACAGCGCCTTTGGGCTTGCCACACGCCCAGCACGTAGTACGCCAAGGGAAGTTATTGTCGAATCCGCATTTCTTGTTACAGCACGTCCAGGTCGCGCTGAACGCCTGCTGCCTGCCGCCGCCATTGCGCCCCATGGGAACAGACGGTCGCAGAAACTTACCGTAGCCAGAATGTTGGCTGTGAGCGAAAGAGGAAAAGAGAGATCGCAGGATCACTGGCGGGGGCGCGCCTCCCCCACGCCAAACGGCTTCGGTCCCTGAGCGAAACGCTACGGACTTGAGCCAAAATGGCTACGGATCTCCTCCTCCTCCTCCTCCTCCTCCTCCTCCTCCTCCCCCTCCTCCGCCCACCGCCTCCTCCTCCTCCTCCTCCTCCTCCTCCTCCTCCTCTTCCTCTCCTCCCTCCTCGTCCTCGTCCTCCTCCTCCTCATCCTCCTCCTCCTCCTCCTCCCTTCCCCTCTCCCCTTGTGCCCGCCGCCGGTGGAGAGTTGATGCCGCCGCGGCGTCACATCGGGGTGTAGACACGTCTCCGCCGCCCCGGGTGACCAGGCGCCCCCCCGATGGGGGACACCGGACACCCACGACGACGACCACCACCACGACGACTACTACCACGACCACGACCACGACCACGACGGTGACCATGACGACCACGACCATGACCACGACCACGACGACGACGACGACGACGACGACGACGACGACGACGACGACGACCACGACCACGACCACGACCACGACCACGACCGCGACCGCGACTGCGACCACGCCCACGACCACGACGGTGACCATGACGACCACGACCATGACGACCACGACCACGATCACGACGACGACGAAGATGACGACCACGACCACGACCACGACCACGACCACGCCCACGATCACGACCACGACGACGACCACGACCGAGACGCCGACGACGCCGACATTGTCCGCGCGGAGGTCTTGGACATCGGCGCTGGCCCTCCCGAGCTGGGCGCGCCATGGGCGGTGCTGGAGGCGCCGCCAGGGGGGGGGGGGCCAACGCCGAACTAAGAAATCCGTACATACGGGCCTCCCGAAGTTCATGTGTATGCACACTTGCTTTTGTCGACTCTCTTCTGCCCTTCCTCCTCCTCCTCCTCCTCCTCCTCCTCCTCCTCCTCCTCCTCCTCCTCCTTCCCGTGTCCGTAACCATTTTGGCTCAAAGTTCTCGTTTCCTCTGTGAACAAAGTGGGTACCGCTAGTCCGCGGCCAACTTCAGTGATTTCTTACAGGCCACCCCAGTCGAGCTGCGCGCTGCTGCGGGCGAGCCTCTCCTTTCAGTGAGCTCATGCAGGAGCATCTCATGGCAAGTTCCTATGGCGGTAGGAAGATGCGACAACAGAGGGCAGGTTAGATCGCTTGCACCTCTCATCATTATCAACGAAACGTTCGTAATCATTCGTTCGGCTGGAAGTGTGGAGGGCGGCTGCAACCTACGCAGGCCACACCACCTGGGCCTCGAGGATCGTGGCCACGCGACGGCACTCCGCCGTGGTGGGCGCGCAGCACAGAGTCCTCCGCTGTGCCTCCCAGTCCTTTCGCAGCGGGACCGCCCGAAACTTGGGCTCCGCACTCCACGACCCGCAGCATCCACGACCCGAACTCCCCCTTTTGCACCTACTCTGGAGCAGATTTTGCCGTGTCTGGAGAAGCATATTCCAGAGGCAAAGGATCGCATCAAGGCCGTGGTCGCTGAAGAACCAGCCCGAAGGAAGTGCCAGTTCGTCCAGCTCTGGTTCGCGAACAACGGCTTCAGGGAGCGAGTGCGGCGGCCCGCAAAGCAAAGAAAGCGCTTCAGCGAGCGGTCCAACACGAGCAGTCATGTCAAGGATGGACGGATCAGGTCGAGACAAATACTCAGCGCTTGGCCATCGACGCTGCCACGGCAGAACCCGAGTACCAGGAGGCCCTTCAAGAAGAACAGACGTATTGGGTGAGTCCTTGGGCGAGCCCAAATATCAATCAGCAGCAGCAGCGGGCGCCATTAACCTGTCCGCTCTCCCCCAGAACCATTCAGATGAAGCTGCTCTGGAAGGCCTTCTCCACTTTGAGGACGGAGACATCTTCAACCTCGGGGGGCTCGAACTCTCCAGTGCTGAGGTCGAGCAGTGGAAGAATTTCAAAGATCGGCTATACGCAGGAGTGACCCTGGGTAAGAGTGAGCTTTGGTGCGCGACTTTTGGGGGGCCGCGGGGGGACCAAACCTGGGTGCGCAAGTAGCTGCTACTGCTTCGTTTTCAGCCATCTGGGTACCCATCCGTGCCCGCACCAAAGGTCACTCCGGCGAAAGGTCACTCTTACGTGTAGTCGAAAGGAGGGCCTCGCAAACGACATCGCGGCTCTCATCGTCCAAGCAGTTGGAGGGAGGAGGAGGAGGAGGGGGAAGAGGAGGGGGAGGAGGAGGAGGAGGAGGAGGAGGAGGAGGAGGAGGAGGAGGAGGAGGAGGAGGGGAGAGGACGAGTAGGGAGGAGGAGGAGAGGGAGGAGGGAGGAGGAGAGGAGGCGGAGGAGGAGGAGGAGGAGGAGGAGGAGGAGGAAGCATTGCCCCGCGCAGCAACGGACCCGAACAACTCCGCGACCCGGCGTGGCCGGCGAGCGACGGAGGGCAGAACAGGAGGGGCCGCCGGGATCGGCCGATGAACCCCCTGCTGCCGAGGCAGTCCCAGTCCCAGGAGGAGAGAGGAGGAGGAGGAGGAGGGAGGAGGGAGGAGGAGGAGGAGAGGAGGGAGGCGGGAGGGGGGGGAGGAGGAGGAGAAGGAGGAGGAGGAGGAGGAGGAGGAGGAGGAGGAAGAGGAGGAGGAGGAAGAGGAGGAGGAGGAGGAGGAGGAGGTGACAAGCACGAGGAGATGGACGCCCATGTCGAGACTGCAGCGAGCGGCTCGAGTGGCGCGCCCGCGCCCGATAAGGTAAGGACGTCGCGGGGCGCCTCCCCCAGGTGGCGAGGTCCTCTGCCGCCGCAGATTTCGAGAGGGCCAAGCAGAGGTCCGAGTCGCGGGCTTAGCCACGACACCATACAGTCGGGGCCTTGACCTAAGGAACCCTCATTAAGGAACGAGGCCCCCTTTTCCCATAAGTTCAACGTCGATTCCCCATGGGAAACCCAAGGACAGCCCAAGGCAAACTGCAGAGCAATCAAGGAACACCGAGCCCCTCCCCAACGAAAAGGGTTCCCTCTCCAGCGCCCCGACTGTACGTTTGCATCACACCGGGAGGCACAAGCACGATGATCTCACCGAGGTCCCGCGCACAGTGGTCCTACATCATCTGTCGCTGCGGGGCGCCAGGGCCAAGCCCTTTGTTTCAAGGGCGCGCGGGCGAGCTCGTCATCGCACCAGAGACGCACGTCCTCCAGGATGGCACGAACGGCACCCTTTCCTTTTTTGGACCAGCACCGATGCGCAGGCGTAGCCCCCCTAGCTTACCCTACCAGCACGCGAGAAAGAGCGGGGGGCATCGCGATGGGCATCCGCAGGCATCTTCAGTTCCGTTGTTTTCGTACTTGGCTGACGACGCTAGCTACACTTGCGGGATGATCGACCCAACAGCCCCTTTTCCGCCAGGTCCACCAGTTTCGCGATGCTGTTGCTGTTATGAAGAAGATAGCAACTATCCCACTCCTCATCATCGGCATTTATTTCACAGCTTCTACGGACATCTCCCATGGGCCCAATGACGAGAAGCTTCTTGATAGTTCAGCACTCATGGCGCCACATGAAGGACCATGGGCAATCTTTGGAGATTTCAACGCTACCCCTCAGGAGATGCATGCCTGGACCGACAAGTGGAACGCGAGAGTCCACTACCCTGTGAATACCACGCATACATCTACGAGCGGGGCAGGACAGAGGATCATCGATTATGCCATCACGTCGCAGAGCTTCGCAGATTTGCACCAGTCCTCGGAGTTGCTTTCCCCAGACAATGGAGACCACTACGGCATCGAGTTTTTCTTGAGGCTCACACCGCAGTTCAATCAGCGCCAAGTGCTTAGCCTGCCCATGCCGTTCACACTCCCACCGCCTCGTCGTAAGGGGGCCGATCCCAACAGCAAGCGTAGGAGCAAGCGGCAACAACGAGAGCTACAAGCACAGGCGCAGGAGCAAGAGCACGCTGCGACGTTAAGTTTAATGGGATCAACACCGTCACGAGCTCAGATGGCAATAGGATCGGTTTTATCGACTTCCCCTACACCACAGATCGCGAGAATACCTATTTCCAGTACTATGGACGACGAGACACATGTGTTCGCGATCTTAGACCATGAGAATGAAATTGATTTCGCGCAGCCCGTGCTGACAGAGGCCAAGAACGTCCAGCCAGAGAGCGAGGTCAAGATACCGGAGATCAAGCGCGCCAGGCTTGTCAGCACCATTTCTCCCGAGCAGGCCAAGCAGTACCTGAGCTAGGAGTTCTTTGACTAAGACCAGGACGCGCTGAACCTTTTGTGGCAGGACGCCGCGCATCTTGATCTGGAGGAGGTGATCGCCGAAGGGGAGCAGCGTTTAACCAAGAGCGCATGGTCGACGCCTCCTCCTCGGATCAAGTTCGCTTTCGTATGAATATGCTCCAGCGGCGTCTGCGCAACAAGGGCGCACTTTTGGGCTCATGATACCTTGCATGACGTTTTACCCATGCGGGGTACTCGACATACCGAAGGCAATGCAATGGTAATATTGCGGACGAGGGGAGGCACGCGCCTTCTCTCCTATTTCAGTCGCTGCCAAATGGGCAAGCAAGAAGCCGCGCCGACACGTCCCTCAAGCGGTGGATGCGTATCCAAGGATGGCTACATGAGTTTTTCAACGTCCACAAGGCAATTCATGAGCCCAGGCCTTCCCGACTTCCACGACTAAAGCATGGTTCCAGCGGAGGGCGACCTCACGCGCGAAAGGATTTTTTGTTGCAGCAGTTGCATTATGCCGCAGCCTGCATACCATCGCAGGGTCTAGGAGCTGTCGCAGGCCAAGATCGAGTACGCTGGGCGAGAAGTCTATTGAAAGTCCCATTCCCCTGTCCAGGCAGCAAGAACCTTGACGGACAGCACAAACACCATCGTCAGGAATTTGGAGCGGAAAGCAGCAACCAAGAACTGCAGCGCTTTCCGCGACTGAATTGTCACCAACCTGAGTAGCAACGTGGGCAAGTTACATCGTTTCGTCATGCCGAAGGCCAGGGCCGAGAATGAGCTCGACATCGACACCTACAGCCACGCCTCCTACAACGAGATGTCGCAGACCAAGAGAGCGCGTTGGGCTAAGAAATGGACATCACAACGGCTCGATTCCAAGATGGTGTACTGGCTAATGTGGGAAGCACACCGACGAGCACGGTAACATCCACTACCGCCGATGACTACTGAACAGGCGCAGGGAGCGGTTGACCACATCAACTCCAAGAAGGCCGCCGGCATCGAGCAGATTGGAGGAGCCTGCAAATACCTACGTCCGAAAGGCATTGGGGGCCTGACGCACTTCCTCAATCGTTGCGAGAGCGAGGGCGCATGGCCTTGGCAGATGCATGCGGCACCGGTTGCTTTGCTGCGTAACGGTCCCAGCGCAGATCGCTCCACCGGCCTCATCACCGACGCGGTCAGGCTCTGGGGTGCTGCACGCAATTGCTACGCCACGTAATGGGTCGATCAAGTTGCTGGGAAGTGGGGCATGGCCATCAGATGGTCGCCCTGCTTGCGAGTTGGGCTCTTGGGAGCCCTCATGGATGGACCCTTGCGGGCAGAGCCCGAGCGCGCTGTTGCTGCGTCGGTGTTGCGAGACACCGATGGCTTTTATGGCGCGCTCGACTCTGACAAACGCTTCGAGCAAGGCCTCGCCGATCATTTTCCGCCCCAGATCCTGCTGCTCGAGGGGCTCGAGCACCTCGCTTGCAGGATCTTCAGGGAACGCCAGGGCTTCTCGGAGCCCGTGCAGGCCTACAAGAGCATCATAGCTGGGGCCCGCAGGGGCCTGGATTTCGGGAGGTTCTACATCTACTCCATCCTGGAATAAGTATACAACCCGTTTACG
>CAUYUJ010010383.1:10000-28784 GCA_963575745.1 Prorocentrum cordatum | reverse complement strand
AGTAGTCGTATTTGTAGTAGTCGTCGTAGTAGTAGTAATGGTCGTAGTAATAGTGGTAGTGGTAGTGGTAGTCGTAGTCGTAGTCGTAGTCGTAGTCGTAGTAGTAGTAGTAGTAGTAGTAGTAGTAGTAGTAGTAGTAGTAGTAGTAGTAGTCGTAGTGGTAGTAGTGGTAGTGGTAGTGGTAGTGTTAGTAGTAGTAGTAGTAGTAGTAGTAGTAGTAGTAGTAGTAGTAGTAGTAGTAGTAGTAGTAGTAGTAGTAGTAGTCGTAGTAGTAGTAGTAGTAGTAGTAGTAGTAGTAGTAGTAGTAGTAGTAGTAACCGTAGTAGTAGTAGCCCTAATGGAGCTCCTAATCGAGCTCCTAACAGAGCTCGTAGTAGAGCTCCTAGTAGAGCTCGTGGTAGAGCCCCTAGTAGAGCTCGCAGTAGAGATTTTGGCAGACCTCGCTCACACTAGAGCTCCTAATAGAGCACGTAGTAGAGCTCATAGTAGACCTCCTAATCGAGCTACCAGTAGAGCTCCTGGTAGAGCTCGCAGATTAACTCCTCATGGAGCTCGTAGTAGAGCTCGTCGTAGAGCTCCTAAGCGAGCTCCTGGTAGAGCTCCTAACAGGGCTCTTAACAGAGCTCCAAACGGAGCTCCTAATAGAGCTCGTAGTAGAGCTCGTGGTAGAGCTCGTAGTAGAGCTCGTGGTAGAGCTCGTGGTAGAACTCGAAGTAGAGCTCCTCGTAGGGCTCGTAGTAGATCTCGTAGTAGAGCTCGTAGTAGGGCTCGTAGTAGAGCTCTTAATAGAGCTCGTATTAGAGCTCGTGGTAGAGCTCGTATTAGAGCTCGTAGTAGAGCTCCTAATAGAGCTCGTAGTAGAGCTCGTAGTAGAGCTCCTAACAGAGCTCCTAATAGAGCTCCTAGCAGAGCTCCTCATAGAGCTCATAGAGCTCCTCTATGGGATTCCTAAGGGATTCTATAGGATTCCGAAGGGATCCCACAGGGTTCCTAAGGAATCCTATAGGATTCCTAAGGGATCCTATAGGATTCCTAAGGGATCCCATCGGATTCCTAAGGGATCCCATAGGATTCCTAAGGGATCCAATAGGATTCCTAAGGGATCCTATAAGATTCCTATAGGATTCCTAAGGGATCCCATAGGATTCCTATAGGATTCCTAAGTGATCCAATAGGATTCCTAAGGGATTCCTCAGGGATCCCATAGGATCCTCTAGGGTTCTTAATGAATCCTATAGTATTCCTAAGGGATCCCATAGGATTCCTAATGGATCCCATCGGATTCTTAAGGGATCCCACAGGATTCCTAAGGGATCCCATAGGATTCCTAAGGGATCCTATAGGATTCCTAAGGGATCCCATAGGATTCCTAAGGGATCCCATAGGATTCCTAAGGGATCCTATAGGATTCCTAAGGGATCCCATAGGATTCCTAAGGGATCCTATAGGATTCCTAAGGGATGCCATAGGATTCCTAAGGGATCCTATAGGATTCCTAAGGGATCCCATAGGAGTCCTAAGGGATCCCATAGGATTCCTAAGGGATCCTATAGAATTCCTAAGGGATCCCATAGGATTCCTAAGGGATCCTATAGGATTCCTATAGGATTCCTAAGGAATCCTACAGTATTCCTAAGGGATCTTATAGGATCCTATAGGGTCCTATAGGATCCTATAGGGTCCTATAGGATTTCTAGAGGATCTTATAGGATTTCATAGATTTCCTATAGGATCCTATAGGATTTCTATAGGATCCTATAGGATTTCCTATGGGATTTCATAGGATTTCTACAGGATCCTATAGATCCTATAGGATCTTATAGGATCCTAGCAGAGCTCCTCATAGAGCTCATAGAGCTCCTCTATGGGATTCCTAAGGGATCCTATAGGATTCCGAAGGGATCCCACAGGGTTCCTAAGGAATCCTATAGGATTCCTAAGGGATCCTATAGGATTCCTAAGGGATTCCATAGGATTCCTAAGGGATCCCACAGGGTTCCTAAGGAATCCTATAGGATTCCTATGGGATCCTCTAGGATTCCTAAGGGATCCCATAGGATTCCTAAGGGATCCTATAGGATTCCTATAGGATTCCTAAGGAATCCCATAGGATTCCTAAGGAATCCCATAGGATTCCTAAGGGATCCTATAGGATTCCTATAGGATTCCTAAGGAATCCCATAGGATTCCAAAGGGATCCTATAGGATTCCTATAGGATTCCTATAGGATTCCTAAGGAATCCTATAGTATTCCTAAGGGATCCTATAGGATTTCCTATAGGATCCTATAGGATTTCTCGAGGATCCTAGAGGATTCCTCAAGAGCTCGCTGCACCGGTGCGCACACGCGTCGTGCTGTCAGAATCCGCATGGAGGACGTAGCGTTGAGAGCTTGGTCTGTGGAGGTAAGCTTTCGGGGTTGCTGGGGGTTGCTGGGGTTGCTGGGGTTGCTGGGGTTGCTGGGGTTGCTGGGGTTGCTGGGGTCCCGCGGTTGCCTCCGGGCCGGTCAAGTCGGCCTTGTCCCAAGGGGAGGAGGCGCTGTGGAGCTCCCCACTGGACGGGCCGGTCAACTGCGCCTCGTTCTTGTTGTTGTTGTTGTTGTTGTTGTTGTTGTTGTTGTTGTTGTTGTTGTTGAACATTATTAATTCTAAAGAATAATTATTGTTGGGACCCCTGGTGCGCGCCCCCCCGCCGCGCCTAGGCCGCAGCCACATTTTCATCATTTTCGTGAGGAAGTCTCAGGCAAAACGGGGTATACCAGATCCGGTTGTGTTGTTACGATCGGTTTTCCCTTGCAAAAAATAAGCTAAAGTGGACATTTCTTGTTCTAACATAACCAAACTTCAAGAATCCCTTGCAAAAAATAAGGTAAAGTGGACATTCGCGCGCGCAAGACGAAATCCTTCCAAAACCTTAGTTTTCGTAGCGATTTTAACATAAAAACATCAAAAAACCAATGTTTTTTTCAAAAAACAATTGTCAACATTTCATCCCGCGCGCTCTTGCGGATTTGTAGGAAACCCAACACTTTTTAATCATTTCTGTCAAACGGGCTTTTGCGAGCAACTTTTTCACGTGCTTCGAACTTCTCCAACAACGGTTGCGCACCTGCCAGGGCCATCATCCCTGTCAAATAATACCATGCGGAACACATTCGTTTTTTCTTCGCGCGCGCACGCCGTCGTCGTCGGCCGCGGGGCCCTGAATAGTAGCCACGGTCGTCCGCATGCCACGAAGTGATGTGTCCGAACGTCATAGGGCGGGAAGCTGGGTGTGGGTGGTGGCGAAGAGTCGTTTGGAAATTTGGTAGAGCTTGAACCGGCCCCCCCACAAAGTGGGGGTATTGCCGGCCTCCTATGAAAACCCTGGCACTGGTGAGAACGGAGTGTCCCCACGTGCTAGTAATTGTTGTTGTTGTTGTTGTTGTTGTTGTTGTTGTTGTTGTTGTTGTTGTTGTTGTTGTTGTTGTTGTTGTTGTTGTTTTTGTTGTTGTTGGTGGACACTGCACCTAGGGCCCCGGACCCCCCCAACAACCAGCAACCCCAGCAACCCCCCAGTGGGGCCGAACGGATTCCAGAGGATTCCTGAGGATCCCTGCGGATTCCTGAAAGATTCCTCGATGGATTCCTAAGGATCCCGAGGGATTCCTAAGGATTCTGAAACATTCCTGATGTATTCCTAAGGGTTCCTAGGGATTCAGTCGGAGTCCAAGTGGTTCCTATGGATTCCTAGGGATTCTTTGTGATTCTTATGGATTCCTATGTATCCCTCGGGATCCCTATAGGTCCCGAGGGAGTCCTAGGGATTCATAGGGATTCCCATGGATTCCTGGGGATTCGCGTGTCTTGGGGATTCTTATGGATTCGTAGGAGTCGTCAATATTCTTTTGGGATCCTGATGGATTCCTATAGAATCTCAATCGAAGGCGCCCCTGGGGGGGGGCTGGGATTGCTGGGGCTGCTGGTTGTTAGGGTTCCTGATGAGCTTCGCTTCCCCAATACGGGGAGCCGAACGCCCCCCTTGGGGGTTGCTGGTTGTTCAGTTCCCGGGGGATTCCTAGGATTCCTGAGGATTCCTGAAGATTCCTAAAGGATTCCGGACGGATTCCCATGGATTCCTAAGGGTTCCTGAGGGATTCCGAGGGGTTCCTAACGATTCCGATGGATTCATTTTGATTCCTATGTATTTCTACGTATTCCTATGGATTCCAAGGAATTTCGAGTGATTCCTATGGATCGCTATATATGCCTGGGTCCTTAGGATTCCTATGGATCCCGAGGTATCACTGAGGATTCCTATGGATTCCTATGGATTCCTTAGGATTCCTATGGGTTCCTATCGATTTCTAAGGATTCTTGGTGATCCCTCGGATTTTCGTGCTGGTTGTTCAGGTTCCTGAGGATGCCCAGGGATCCATATGGACTCCAAAGGATTCCAGAGGATTCCTGAGGGATTACTGAGGAACCCCAATGGATTTCCAAGGATTCATGTGGATTCCCATGGATTCCGCAGGATTCCTATGGCTTCCTAGGGATTCCTCAGGACTCCTATGAATTCCTATGGATTCCTAGTGATCCTTTGGCAGTCCTAGGGATGCTTAGGGTTTCCCTAAGGTTTTCGAGGATGTCCTAAGGATTCCTTTGTCTTCTAATATATTCTGCAGGATTCATATGGGTTCCTATGGATTCCTATGGCTTCCTGTGTATTCCTTTGGGTTCCTAGGATCGCGAGTCCTTGGTAAGGGATCCTTTGTCGGGAATCCTTGGTAGGGAACCCCAAGGATTCCGAAGGAATCCCCAGGATTCCTCAGGATTCCTAAGGATTCATTCCCACGGATCCCGAAGGATTCCGACGGATTCCCAAGGATTCCTGAAAATCCTTTTCGGGTCACTATGGATCCCCTCAGGATTCCTATAGATTTCTACGGATTCCCAGGGATTCTTCGGGCTGCTCGGGATTCCTGAATATTCATAGGGATCCCAGAGAATTCCCAAGGATTGCTCAGGATCCCGAAGCATGCCTAGGTTCCTAAGGATCCCTTTGGGATTCCCACGGATCCCTTAGGGATTCTCAGGGATTCCGATGGATTCCTGAGGATTCCTCGGATTCGGAAGGATTCTTCGGGATTTTACGGATTCCGGCATATTCCTAGGGATTCTTTAGGATTCCTCGGGATTCGTGACGATTCCTAGGGACTCCTAGGGAGTCCTCAGGATTCTCAGGGATTCCCAAGGATTCCTAGAGATCCCTGAGTGGGTTCCTTTGGGATTCCAAAGTATTCCTAGGGGTTCCGGAGGATGCCCAGGGATTCCTATGGATGGATCCCCAAAGGTTCCTGACGATTCCCATGGATTCGTATAGATTCCTATGGCTTCCTTAGGATGCCGAGCAGGTTGCGCGCCTCGCCAGCGCGCACATGTGTCATCGAGAGCGCACGTCCATGGCGTCGTGTAAGCAAGCTCCATAGAATTGGTAGGTTTCAAGGTAAGCTTGATGAGCCAGCTGGGTTGCTGGTTGTTGGTTGCTGGGGGGGGGTTGCCGACCCCTGGGGCTCTAGGTGCAGTGTCGTTCCTTAAGGACAACCATTGAGCTCAGTCCCCGTGCAACGGGGCTCTAGGTGCAGTGTCGCCCTACACGGGCGCCGGCTTGTTGTGGATGTTTTCTTTCTTCCGGCACAGCCTACAGCGCCTCTGGCACTGGCAGATGAATGTGGTCACTTTCAAGTCCCCTGCGCTTGTTACGTGAATCAATATCACTTAGCCGTCCTGGCTGCCGTCCATTTATGGGTTTCCCATACTTGGGTAATTTCAAAAGCGAATCATCAGAAACCCAGACGAGCCGCAGCTGCGGCTGCGGCGGCGAGCGGGATCCAGGTTCCGAATATGGGAAGCCCACAGGTCGCAAGAAACCCGTAGGAAATCTGGGGAATCTGGCGACCTATGGGTTCCCATAATTCGGCTGGGAGAATTATGGGAAACCTATAGGTCGCCAATACCCCCTGGGGAATGTGGCGACCTATGGGTTTCCCCTAATTTGGCTGGGAGATATATGGGAAACCCATAGGTCGCCAGAAAGCTCTAGGGAATCTGGCGACCTATGGGTTTCCCATAATTCGGCCTGGAAGACTGATGGGAAACCATCGGTCGCCAGAAACCGCTAGAGAATGTGGCGACCTATGGGTTTCTCATAATTGGGCTGGGATAGTTATAGGAAGCGCAGAGGTCGCCAGAAACCCCTTGGGAATCTGGCGACATGGCTTTCCCATAGGTCGGCTGG
The DNA here is from genome assembly GCA_963575745.1 of Prorocentrum cordatum. Taxonomy (NCBI): domain Eukaryota; class Dinophyceae; order Prorocentrales; family Prorocentraceae; genus Prorocentrum; species Prorocentrum cordatum. The sequence goes on along the minus strand of CAUYUJ010010383.1, from coordinate 22,508 downwards.
GAGAATTATGGGAAGCTCATAGGTCGCCAGAAAGCTCTAGGGAATCTAGCGACCTATGGGTTTCACATAATTCGGCTGGGAGAATTATGGGGCACCCATAGGTCGCCAGAACATCCCTAGAAACTTTCTATGGGTATCCCATGATTCGGCTGGGAGAACGATGGGAAACCCATAGGTCGCCAGAAACCCTTAGGGAATCGACCTATGGGTTTCCCATAGTTCGGCTGGGAGCATTGTGGGAAGCCACTAGATCGCCAGAAACCGCTAGAGAATCTGGCGACCTATGGGTTTCTCATAACCCGGCTGGGATAATTATGGGAAGCCCTAGGTCGCCAGACGCCCCTAAAGGAATCTGGCGATCCATGGGTTTCCCATAAGTCGGCTGGGAGAATTATAGGGAACCAGCCAGAAACCGCTAGGGAATGTGGCGACCTATGGGTTTCTCATAATTCGGTTGGGACCATTATGTGAAACCTATATGTCGCCAGAAAGCGTAGGGAATCTGGCGAGGTCGCCAGAAACCCTAAGGGAATCTGGCGACGTATGGGTTTCCCATCTGCAGCTGCAGCCGCAGGGGGCAGTCGTTCATCTACGGGTTTCCTTTACTTCCGAAGTCTAGAAAACCCATAGGTCGCCAGATTCCTTAGGGGTTTCTGGCGACCTATGGGTTTCCCATCATTCGGAGCCTGGACCCCGCTCGCCGCTGCGAACTATGGGAAACCCATAGGTCGCCAGATTCCCTAGGGGTTTCTGGCGACCTATGGGTTTCCCATAATTCGGAACCTGGACCCCGCTCGCCGCCGCAGCCGCAGCCGCAACCGCAGCTGCAGCCGCAGCGGGCAGTCGTCTGTCTAGGGGTTTCCCATAATTCCGAATTAAGGGAAACCCATACATGGGTCGCCAGATTCCCTAGGGGTTTCTGGCGACCTATGGGTTTCCCATAATTCGGAACCTGGATCCCGCTCGCCGCCGCAGCCGCAGCCGCAGCCGCAGCTGCGGCTGCAGCTGCAGCCACAGGGGGCAGTCGTTCATCTACGGGTTTCCCACACTTCCGAATTATGGGAAACCCACAGGTCGCCAGATTCCCTAGGGGTTTCTGGCGACATGGGTTTCCCATAATTCGGACCCTGGATTCCTCTCGCCGCCGCAGCTGCAGCTGCAGCCGCAGAGGGCAGTCGTCCATCTACGGGTTTCCGATGATTCCGAATGGTGGTACCCCCCTAGGGAATATGGCAACCTATGGGTTTCTCGTAATTCGGAAGTGTGGGAAATCCGTAGATGGACGACTGCCGCCGTCTGGCACATGACGCACATTCCTCCCACAGCCTCTGCAAGGAAAGACGAAACAGGACTATTCATGTAGATCCCACCCATGGCGAGCACAGTTGTCGTAAAACTGGTCTCCTTCTTCGTGCAGGCCTTCACAATGTTTGCTGCAGCAGAACGCCTACCAATCCGCGTGCCACCGTCAGAATTGCAAATGATGTTGCCACCCTCGGCCGAGATATCGTTGAGCTGGCGTGTCCAAAACATCTCTGAGTCCATTGTGGCGTTGACAAGGTAATCCGCTACCTTATTACATTCACGGGGCTTCCCCAACACACCCGGTCTTCCCAGCGCCTCGGCGGCGCCCAATTAAGAAAGAATAACGTCTTGAAGTTCTCCGTGATCCTGTGGCACGTCTCCTCTGAGTCTCGGCTCTCGAGCGGCGACCTCCCGCAGATCACGTTGCACAGCGGCTGGCAGTCCACGATGACAAGAACATGGCGTTGACTGCTGTGCCAATGAAGCTTCGCCGCCTCCCACGCCGGGCCATGAGAGTCAGGCAAATTTTACAAATCCGTCGTAACTCTGCGTCGGCGTTTCGCTGGCCTCTGAAGAAGGGGCCCCTCCGTTGGTTGCCGCTCAGGTAGCACATTGCGACGGACAAGAAAGCATGGTCGGCCTTGGAGCCGAAATTTCTGGTTTATGTCAATTGGGGGGATTGTGTGCGAAACTCCCACTTCACGGTCTGAGTCCTTCCTCCTCCCTCCTTCCCCCTCGACTAAGGTTCTTTCTCGGCGCTCCGGCGCCACCGCCGGGCTCTCGTATTGCCGTCCCCACCGGGACGACTGACCGGCGCCTCGCCTCGCCTCGCCTCGCTCAGGTAGCACAGGGAGGCCCCACTGAATCCGTTCATCCATCTGGCAACTCGCCGCATCGCGTTTCCAAGACAAACCCAAAACCATTACGAACACACCTTCCCATTCAGGGTATCTTCCCCCACGCACTGTATGAGCGCAGCCTGCTCCAGAACGCCACGAGAATGGACTGTCTTTGACGGTGCTCCAGCACAATCGGTCTCAGAAACGTCCCGCATTGGCGACGTGCTTATTCTTCCCCGGAAACGTAATATACAATTCCCTCCACGCCTTTTTGAACACCTCCTGGAGTACGCGGTGATGTAGGAACGTAACATTTGCCTTCTGAGCCCATGCCTGAATTAGCGCACTCGTCCGGCTATTGTAATCGAGCTGCCCTTCTCCTTGCCGGCGTTTCAATCGCAACGCCTTCCAGAGCCATTTGAATTCCCATCGTTTTGCAGCCCATAATAAAGCAGATGTGATATGCCAGCTTCTGGTTCCAAAAGCAGCAGAAGTCCTGGGGCCACTCCTCCATGCTTTCAGTTTCTCAACAACCCCACCCGCGGTCAAAAACGCAGACGAATTAGCCCAGAAACGACATTCTGCTTTGTGTGCGCGGGGCTCAAGGATCCTGTAGAATGCAATAACGTCCCCAGCGTCTTCATGTCAACCACATGCCGTAACTCCAGAGTGGTGGCATCAGGCAACGGGAACCAGACTGATGAAGAGTAAATCGGATCTGCTCCTGAAGAAAGGAATTGAATAGACGAAGGTTTCCATCTCTTTTGTACGAATGAATCGCATCTGTCAGTTCCTGGCACATGAGCTCAAACTGCTGCTTGGTGCGCGCGCTGAAGAACACGTTGTCGACCCAGACCACATGAGTCACGCGAGTGCCATCACCGACCTCGAACCCGAACTCCTGGTGGATCCAGCTAACAACAACGGGGGTTGGTTAATATGGACTTGTGGATATCTTGTGGACCTCAAGAGTAAGCAACGCTCCAGCAGCTGCGGGCTTGCACCACGGGGCCGGAGAAGGCGTTGGCACTGGGGTGGCGGCGGCAGGCTCTCCACGGGGCTGGAGAAGGTGTTGGCATTCTGGTCGTGCTCCCTGTGGTTTCCCCAGGACCCCCGAGGGGCAGGCTTCTTCAGGACTCTTCAGGATCCCACAAGATTTCTCATAATTCCCCAGGATTGCCCAGGACCCCCACGATTCCTCAGGCCCCCATCGGATTGCTCAGGATTCCTCAGACTCGTCAGGACCCCCCAGGGCCCCCAGGATTCGTCAGGATTCACCATCACCCTTCAGGGTTTCTCATGTTCCCCTAGGTTTCCGCAGGATCTCTGAGGATCTTCAGGATCCCCCAGGATCTATCAGGATTGCTCAGGACCTTCCAGGATTCCACAGGATCCCCCAGGATATCTCATGTCCCCTTAGGATTCCCCAGGACCCCTGAGGATTTTCAGGATCCACCAGGAGTCCTCAGGATTCCTCAGGATGCCCCAGGATCCCTCAGGATCCGTCAGGATTTTTCAGGACCCCCCCTGGACTCCTCAGTATTCCCGGTGATTCCTCTGTTGTGTCCAGAAATCTGCAGGATTCGCCAGGGCCCTTGGGATTCCCCAGGATCAACCAGGAATTTCTCCAGTCCCCCCCCAGGATTCCTCAGGATGCCTCAGGATTCCTCAGGTTCCTCGCAGAGGAAGGGAGCGGCGCTCATGCGAGAGACACATTCTGAACATCGTACCCCCTCCGTCGGGGTAGCTGTTGAAATTTCCTCAGGGCTCTTGAGGAGCCCAGAGGATTTTTAAGGATTCTTCAGGACTTCTGAGGATCCCCGCCGCAGGGCCTGATGAGCCGTCGTCACACAGAACCCACGGGGCCGCAGTGTCCGTTGCTCCACCGGGGTTTGACCGTTGAGCGTGCGTCCTCGTGATGGGAACAGCGTCTCCGTTTTCTGTCGTCGTTGTTGTTGTTGTTGTTGTTGTTGTTGTTGTTGTTGTTGTTGTTGTTGTTGTTGTTGTTGTTGTTGTTGTTGTTGTTGTTGAACATTATTTCTTCTTAAGAATAATTATTGTTGGGACCCCTGGTGCACGACCCCCCCGCCGCGCCTAGGCCGCAGCCACATTTTCATCATTTTCGTGAGGAAGTCTCAAGCAAAACGGGTTGGTCCGGATCCGGTTGTTTTGTTACGGCCCGCTTTCCCTTGCAAAAAAATAAGCTAAAGTGGACATTTCTTGTTCTAACATAACCAAACTTCAAGAATCCCTTGCAAAAAATAAGGTAAAGTGGACATTCGCGCGCGCAAGACGAAATCCTTCCAAAACTTTAGTTTTCGTAGCGATTTTAACATAAAAACATCAAACAACCATTTTTTTTTTTTTTTGTCAAAATTTCATCCCGCGCGCTCTTGCGGATTCGTAGGAAACCCAACACTTTTTAAACATTTCTGTCAAACGGGCTTTTGCGAGCAACTTTGTCGAACTTCTGCAACAACGGTTGCGCACCTGCCAGGGCCATCATCCCTGTCCAATAATACCATGCGGGACACATTCGTTTTTCCTTCGCGCGCGCACGCCGTCGTCGTCGGCCGCGGGGCCCTGAATAGTAGCCACGGTCGTCCGCATGCCACGAAGTGAAGTGTCCGAACGTCATAGGGCGGGAAGCTGGGTGTGGGTGGTGGCGAAGAGTCGTTTGGAAATTTGGTAGAGCTTGAACCGGCCCCCCACAAAGTGGGGGCATTGCCCGCCTCCTATGAAAACCCTGGCACTGGTGAGAACGGTGTGTCCCCACGTGCTAGTAATTGTTGTTGTTGTTGTTGTTGTTGTTGTTGTTGTTGTTGTTGTTGTTGTTGTTGTTGTTGTTGTTGTTGTTGTTGTTGTTGTTGTTGCTGTTGTTGTTGTTGTTGGTTGTTGTTGTTGTTGTTGCTGCTGCTGTTGTTGCTGTTGTTGCTGCTGTTGTTGAACCTTAATTACTAAACAATTATTATTGTTGGACCTTCTATATTCGTCCTGGCGCTCTCGCCGAGGCGCTGGCCGCATTTCCTCTGAAATTGAGGCTCACGCTCAGGCGTTTTGGGGTTCCGCCAAAACCGGCCCCCCAACAACAACAACGCTCCGGCTCGAGACTTCCTCCTTTTTTACTCGGGCTCGGTGCTCTTGCTCGCCGCCGAGAGCGGCTCCCGGGCCGGACGCCCGGGTCGTCCCGAGCCGGCGCCCGGGCGCCGGAAAATCGAGTTCCGAGGCGGCGCCGTAAAAAGGCCATTCCAATACACATTTTTCTTTTGAAAATGCTGAATTTCTGCTTCCGGCGCCCGGGAGGGAGGCCGTCCGGGCCGATTCCGGAGCTCGGGCCGGCACCCGGCCCGGCTCCCGGGCCGGACGCCCGGGTTGGCGCCCGAGCCGGCGCCCGGGCGCCAGAAAATCGAGTTCCGAGGCGGCGCCGAAAAAAGGCCATTCCAATACACATCTTTCTTTCGAAAATGCTGAATTTCTGCTTCCGGCGCCCGGGAAGCCGTCCGGGCCGATTCCGGAGCTCGGGCCGGCACCCGGCCCGGCTCCCGGGCCGGACGCCCGGGTCGGCGCCCGAGCCGGCGCCCGGGCGCCGGAAAATCGAGTTCCGAGGCGGCGCCGAAAAAAGGCCATTCCAATACACATTTTTCTTTCGAAAATGCTGACTTTCTGCTTCCGGCGCCCGGGAGGCCGTCCGGGCCGATTCCGGAGCTCGGGCCGGCACCCGGCCCGGCCGGCACCCGGCCCGGCTCCCGGGCCGGACGCCCGGGCAGTTCCGATCGCGCCGAAAAGAGGCCATTCCAATACACATTTTTCTTTCGAAAATGCTGAATTTCTGCTTCCGGCGCCCGGGAAGCCGTCCGGGCCGATTCTGGAGCGGCTTTGGGCCGGACGCCCGAGCCAGCGCCCGTACGTGGTGCTTCTCTGCTTCTGGCGCCTGCGCAGCTTCCCGAGCCGCTTCTGGAACCATATCTGGTTTCCTGGATGTGCTGAGCCATCCACATTTTTGAGACTTCTGCGTCTCAAGGATAGGGAGAGAAGACATTAAAGGAGGATCAAAAAGCAACGTCGCTATGAACGCTTGGCTGCCGCAAGCCAGTTCTACTTAGTTGGACTACTACTACCGTTACCACTACTACTAGTGCTACAGCCGCAACAACAATATCATCAACTGCTGCTACTACAACTACTCATCCTTCCTCCCCCTCCTCCCCCTCCCTTCTCCTCCTCCCCCTCCCTCTCTCTCTCATCTCCCCCTCCTCTTCCTCTTCCTCTCCCTCTGAGATGCGGGGCATGCGCAAGGCGATTGCGAAGGCGATGTGCCGTCCGAGCTATGGATGTTGAAGTTCCTCGGAAGAGGTGGTGGCCAAACCTTCTTGGGCGGGATATCTGGTGAGGGAATATCGGATCCCGCATGCCAGAAAAATCCCCCATGATGGGGTGTGTTATCCAGATGGATGCATGTGTCATGTGGAAGCATGGCGCATGAGGGTAAAATGATTGTTGAACATTATTACTTCTAAAGAATAATTATTGTTGGGGCCCTGGTGCGCGGCCCCCTCGCCGCGCCTAGGCCGCAGCCATGTTTTCATCATTTTCGTGAGGAAGTCTCCAGCGAAACGGGTTGGTCCGGATCCGGTTGTTTTGTTACGAGCGGTTTTCCTTTGCAAAAAATAAGGCAAAGTGGACGTTTCTTGTTCTAACATAACCAAACTTCAAGAATCCCTTGCAAAAAATAAGGTAAAGTGGACATTCGCGCGCGCAAGACGAAATCCTTCCAAAACCTTAGTGTTCGTAGCGATTTTAACATAAAAACATCAAAAAACCAATGGTTTTTCAAAAACAAAGTGTCAAAATTTCATCCCGCGCGCTCTTGCGGATTTGTAGGAAACCGAACACTTTTTAAACATTTCTGTCAAACGGGCTTTTGCGAGCAACTTTTTCACGTGCTTCGAACTTCTCCAACAACGGTTGCGCACCTGCCAGGGCCATCATCCCTGTCAAATAATACCATGCGGGACACATTCGTTTTTTCTTCGCGCGCGCACGCCGAAATCTTCAAAAAACATTGGGTTTCTTAGGAATTTTAGCACCGCGCAACATAAAATCATACGAATCGCACCGTAGGTCCTCGAAAGGGGGAAAAGTCGTATACTAAGCTAGCGTCCAGAAAATGTTACCACAACAAGTCACTGTACCCATGCGCCAGTGTAGTAGCCACGGTCGTCCGCAGGCCACGAAGTGAAGTGTCCGAACGTCATAGGGCGGGAAGCTGGGTGTGGGTGGTGGCGAAGAGTCGTGTGGAAATGTGGTAGAGCTTGAAACGGCCCCCCCACAAAGTGGGGGTATTGGCGGGCGTCGTATGAAAACCCTGGCACTGGTGAGAACGGAGTGTCCCCACGTGCTAGTAATTGTTGTTGTTGTTGTTGTTGTTGTTGTTGTTGTTGGTGTTGTTGTTGCTGCTGTTGTGGTTGTGGTTGTTGTGGTTGAGCTCTCATTTCTGAAGAATAATGGTAGTTGATCCCCCTCATCGGTACATATTTTTTCTCAGTCAAAGTGTGCTCCTCGACGGTCGCACCCTGTTTTTTGTCAGGGAAAGTCTTGGTGGTCAAACTGGGCCCCTGGCCCCCCAGACTACAACAACAACGGCTCCCGCCTGAGTCTTCCTCCAATTTTAGTCAGGACCCCCGCTCCCGCCTGAGACATCCTCCCAATTTACTGAGGAGCGGCGCTCCTGCTTGAGACTTCCTCACAATTTAGTCTGGGTCAAACTGCATCGTTGCTCCCCCAGGCTACAACAACAACAACGGCTCCCGCCTGAGATTTCCGTGCAATTCATTGAAGAATCGCGCTCTCGCTTTGGATTTCCTGGCAATTTACCACCGACCCGCGGCTCCAGCCTGAAACTTCCTGACGATGTACTATAGAATCGTATTATAGAATCGCGTTCTCGCTTGGGACTTCCTCGCAACTTACCACTGAACCGCTTCGCTTTATATTTCCTTACAATTTATCCAGATGCTGGTCCTCGACACTCAGGAATCGCGCCCCCGCTACATATTGCCTCGTGGTTCAAGCAGGACTCACGCTTCAACGACCCGCCCGCTCGACCCGCCCGTCGGGGCCTGCCCGCCCGACCAACCCGTTAATGACTGCAGTCGCCGCTCGCTGTCCTTCGCCCGCCTTCGATGCCCCTCGCTGCCCGTGCTGGTTCTGCGGTCGCCTTCGCTCGCTGCCCTTCGTGGCCCCGTTGCTGCCCTCAGTGACCCTGTCGCTGCCCTTTCTGGCCCCGCATTATATGCCCTTCGTGGCCCCTTTGCTGCCCTCAATGGCCCCGCTGTCGCCCTCTGTGGCCCTGTATGCGAATGCCCTTCGTGGCCCCCGCTCGCTCCCGTCGTGGCCCCATATGCATGCCCTTCGTGGCCCCGCTGTTGCTCTTTGTGGCCTCCTCGCTACCCTTCGTGGCCCCGGTGCTGCCCTCAGCGGCCCCGTCGCTGCCCTCTGTGGCCTCGGATTTTATGCCCTTCGTGGCCCACGCTGGCTTTTCTCACGATTTACTTGGGAATCGCGTTATCGCTCGAGACTTCCTCGATATTCATGCAGGACCCACGCTTCAGCAACCCGCCTGCTCGACCTCGTCGCTTGGGCCGGCCTTCCCGACCTGCCCGCTATGGGTCTTCCCACCCGATCTGAGATCTTTTTTTTTTATAATAAATATTTTTTTTTTTTATTTAACTTTAAAAATTTTTTAAGATTTTTTTTAAAAAATTTTTTAAATTTTTATAATTTTTTTAGATTTGATTTTTTTTTTTTTTTTTTTTACTATTTTTTTTTAATTATTTTTGTTTTTTTTTTTGTTTTTAAAAAAAATTTTTTTTTTTTTTTCTTTTTTATTTTTTTTTATTTTTTATTTTTTTTTATGCCCGTTGGTTTACCACTGTTTTTTGCTCCTTGCCCCTCCTGCTAAGTTCTCTCGTGCTCCATTCTCTTAATTCCCTTTTCACCAGTGCCTCTCTTCCCTTGTTTAGGGGCTGCACAAATTTTACACGTAGGCCAGGTAAGGAAGATATACCCCCAAGGGGGTGCGATCGAAGACGACGAGGGCGGGTACCGAGGGTTTGGGATATACGTATTGATTGGCACGTGGGCAGATAGGAGCGAACAGTCTTAAAATCATTGTGGTTATTGTTATGGTTGTTGTTGCTGTTGTTGTTGCTGTTGATGTTGTTGTTGTTGTTGTTGTTGTTGTTGTTGTTGTTGTTGTTGTTGTTGTTGTTGTTGTTGTTGCTGTTGTTGCTGTTGTTGCTGTTGTTGTTGTTGTTGTTGTTGTTGTTGTTGTTGTTGCTGTCGCTGTTGCTGTCGCTGTTGCTGTTGCTGTTGTTGTTGCTGAATACTCATCATTTCGAGAGAGTAATTAATGTTGATCTCCAGAAACGGTTCCGGGCGCTCTCGCCTCGACGCTGGCTTCATTTTCTTTGAAAAAGAGGCTCCCGCTCGAGCGTTGGCTTGACCCTAGAAGTGCGCCCTTGGAGGCCCAGCTACGACAACAACGGCTCCCGCTCGAAACTTCCTCACAATTTACCTCGAGACACCCTGGCCAGAGAGGCCCCCGAACTCAGGAACGGCGCTCTCGCTCGAGACTTCCGCGCAACTCTCAATCAAGTTGGCGGCGCCCAGCCATGACGACAAGGGCTCCTGCTCGATACTTCCTCACGACTCACTCCGAGAGCACCTGGCCAGGAAGGCCCCCGAAATCAGGAACGGCGCTCTCACTCGAGATTTTTTCCTGATTCAGTCAAATTGGTGGAGGCCCAAATGCGACGACAAGGGCTCTCGTTCGATACTTCCTCAACATGTATTCGCAGAGGCCCTTGCCAGAGAGGCCCCCGAAATCAAGAGTGGTGCTCTCGCTCGAGATGCCCTCGTCATTCAGTCAATTTGGTGTGGGCCAAGCCGCGACGACAAGGGCTCCCGTTCGTTACATCCTCAAGCTGTACTTCGAGAGCCCGTGGCCCGAGACTGCAATTCAGTAGCGGCGCCGGAGGCCCACCTGCGACGACAGGGGCTCCCGCTCGACACCCCCTGAAGTACTCTTACACGACCTGGCCAGAGAGGCCCCCAAACCACAAAGGCCCCAACACGCTGCTCATTGAGGCCTTCGGACACAGCCCACAAAAAGCTCCAAGCGCGCCCACAGGGGCCCCAGCACGCTGCCCACTGATGCCTTCAGACACAGACCACAGAGGTCCCGGCGCGCTTCCCACTGAGGCCCCAACACACAACTCACTGAGGCCCAGAGTAAGCCCACAGGGACCGTAGCATGCTGCCCGCAGGCCCTCGGGCACAGCCCACATAGGCGCCAAGCGCGCCCACAAAGGCTCGCCGCGCTGCCCACAGAGGCCCAAGGCGCGCCCACACACGGCCCAGCGCGCTGCCCCCCGACACAGCCCACAGAGGCCCCAGCCCTCAGAGGCCCCAAGCGCGCCCACAGAGGCCCCAGCCCACAGAGGCCCCAAGCGCGCCCACAGAGACCCCCAAGCGCTGCCCACTGAGGCTCTCGACGCAGCCCACAAAGGCCCAAGCCCCCGCCCCAAGCGTGCCCACGGAGGCCCCAGCGCGCTGCCCACTGAGGCCCTCCGTTCCACAGGCCCCACGCGCGCCCGCAGAGGCCCCAGCCCACAGAGGCCCCGAGCGCGCCCACAGAGGCCCCCGCGCGCTGCTTACTGAGGCCCTCCGGCACAGCCCACAGAGGCCCCAAGCGCGCCCACAGAGGCCCCAATGCGCCGCCCAGGCCCCCGACACAGCCCACAGAGGCCTGAGCGTGCCCACGGAGGCCCCAGCGCGCTGCCCACTGAGGCCCCGACTTCCTGCAGAGGCCCCACACGCGCCCACAGAGGCCCCAGCCTACAGAGGCGCCAAGCGCGCCGAGGCCCCCAGGCGCTGCCCACTCTGAGGCCCTCTGGCACAGCCCACAGAGGCCCCAAGTGCGTCCACAGAGGCCCCAGCCCACAGATGCCCTGAGCGCGACCACAGAGGCCCCAAGCGCGCCCGCAGAGGCCCCAGCGCGCTGCCCACTGAAGCCTCAGCCCACATAGGCCCTAAGCCCATAAGCGCGCCCACAGAGGCCCCCGCGGGCTGCCCACTGAGGCCCCCCGACAACGCCCACAGAGGCCCCAAGCGCGCCCACCGAGGCCCCAGCCCACAGAGTTGTCAAGCGAGCCCACAGAGGCCCCCGCGCGCTGCCCACCGAGTCCTCCGACACAGCCCACAGAGGCCCCAAGCGCGCCCACACAGGCCTTAGCCCGCAGAGGCCCCAAGCGCGCCCACAGAGGCCCCAGCGCGCTGCCAACTGAGGCTCCCGGCGCAGCCCACAGGCCCCAGCCCACAGAGGCCCCAAGCGCGCCCACCCACAAAAGTCCCAGCGCGCTGCCCATGGAGGCCCTCAACACAACCCACAGAGGCCCCACGGGCGCCCAGAGAGGCCCCAGCCCGCAAAAGTCCCGAGCGCGCCCACAGAGGCCCCCGCGCGTTGCCCAATGAGGCCCCCGACGCCGCCCACAGAGGCCTCAAGCGCGCCCACAGAGGCCCCAGCCCGCAGAGGCCCCACACGCGCCCAGAGAGGCCCCAGCCCGCAGAGGCCCCAAACGCCCCACGGGCGCCCACATAGGCCCCAGCCCACAAAGGTCCCGAGCGCGCCCACAGAGACCCCCGCGCGGTGCCCACTGAGGCCCCCCGACGCCGCCCACAGAGGCCCCAAGCGCGCCTACAGAGGCCCCAGCTCGCAGAGGCCCCAAGCGCGCCCACAGAGGCCCCGACGCGCTGCCCACTGAGGCCCTCGACACAGCCCACAGAGGCCCCAGCCCACAAAGGCCCCAAGCGTGCCCGCAGAGGCCCCAGCGCGCTGCCCACTGAGGCTCCCCAGCGCAGCCCACAGAGGCCCCAAGCGCGCCCACAGAGGCCCCAGCCCGCAGAGGCCCAAGAACGGCGCTCTCGCATGAGATTTCTTCGCAATTCAATCAAGTTCGCGGATGCCCAGCCTCGACGACAAGGCTCCCAGTCGATATTTCTTCGCGATTTACTCCGGGAGGCCCTGGCTAGAGAGGTTCCCGAACTCAGGAACAGTGCTCTCGCTGGAGACTTCCTGGCAACTCAGTCAAATTAGTGGGGGCGCAGCTGCGATGACAAGGGCTCCCGCTCGATGCTTCCTCGCGATTTGCTCCGAGAGGCCCTTTCTCGTGGTCCATCCTTCTCTTCCCCCATCCGTCCCCCTTCCCCTGTTTTAGGGGATGCGCTACATGTGCGTGGCAGGTAAGGAAGATATACCCCCGAGGGGGTACGGTCGAAGACAAGGTGGGCGGGTATCGAGGGCT
>CAUYUJ010010383.1:0-5000 GCA_963575745.1 Prorocentrum cordatum | reverse complement strand
GCGCTCCGGCTCGAGACTTCCTTCCGTTATACCTTGGACTGGCGCGCTAGTCTTTCTCTCATCGGCGCCGCCCCCAGCAAAAACAACGCTCCTGCTCGAGGCGTCCTCCCTTTTTTACTCAAGGCGGTGCTCCTCCTCGCCGCCGAAAACCGCCGCCCCAACAAAACCGGCGCTCCCGCTCGAGATTTCCTCCCGTTTTACCTTGGACTGGCGCCCAAGTTTCTTTTGAATTGGCGCCGCTCCCAGCAAGAACGACGCTCCTGCTCGAGGCTTCTCCCAGTTTCCTGAAGACGGTGCTGTTCCTCGCCGCCGAAAACCGCCGTCCCGACAAACCACGTCTCCCGCTCGATGCTTTGCTCTCTTCTTACTCAAGGTGGTGTTCCTCCTCGCCGCCGAAAACCGCCGCCCCGACAAAACCAGCTCTCCCGCCCGAGACTTCCTTCCGTTTTACGCTGGGGTGGCGCCCTATTCTCTTTTGAGTTGGCGCCGCTCCCAGCAAGAACAACGCTCCCGCTCGAGATTCCTTATTTTTTCTGGGGACGGTGCTGTTCCTCGCCGCCGACAGCCCCCGTCCCGATGCTTGACCCTTTTTTACTCAAGGCGGTGTTCCTCCTCGCCGCCGAAAGCCGCCGTCCCAACAAAGCCAGCGTTCCCGCTCGAGACGTTGTTTTGTTTTACGCTGGACTAGCCCTACTCTCTTCAGCATTGTCGCCGCTCCCAACCACAACAGCAGCCCTGCTCGAGACTTCCTTCCTTTCTATTCAGGGCCAGGTCCTTGCCTTACCGCCGACAGCTCCCATCCCCACCAAGGCAATCCGGTCGTTCGATACTTCCTTGTGCTTTGCCCTGCGCTGGGGTTCCACTGGCGATCTCGCATCGGCGCAGCATGGCGCGGGCATGTGTTCTCGTGGTGGGATATGTTGAAATTCGTCGGAGGACGTGTTTGCAAGACCTCATTGGGCGGGATATCTGGGAATGGGAATACCGGACCCCGCTGTAAAAAAAGAGCCCCCCATTACGTGGATGGTTATCATGATGGTCGCATGCTCCATGTTGAAACATCGCGCATGAGGGTAATATGATTGTTATTGTTGTTGTTGTTGTTGTTGTTGTTGTTGATGTTGTTGTTGTTGTTGTTGTTGAACACTATTACTTCTAAAGAATTATTATTGTTGGACCCCCTGGTGCACGCCCCCCGCCCAAAACCTAGGCCGCAGCTACATTTTCATCATTTTTCTGCGAAAGCTTCAGAAAAGTGGATTACCCCCGGATCCGGTTTTTTGTTGACGCTCGTTTTCCCTTGCAAAAAACAATAGAAAATGAAAATTCTTGTTCTTAGTTGATCAAATTTCAAGAACCCCTTGAAAAAAATAAGGTAAAGTGGACATTCGCGCTCGCAAGACGAAATCCTTCCAAAACCTTAGGTTTCGTAGCGATTTTAACATAAAAACATCAAAAACCCAATGGTTTTTTAAGACAAAATTGACGACGACGATGCGTCGCGCCATCGCAGACGACGATGCGTCGCGCCTTTAGTATGCTTCTGGATGCGAAGACCATTCGGTTGAGTATACCCCTACGTGTGACTGGACCTGTTTGCGAAAGCAGGAGAAAGTATGGCACCCCTTTGTGTCCAGAGCCGCGCCGTCTGCGTTCTTCCTTTCTCGCTTCTCTCCTTTCCTCCTTGTCCTGCTCCTCCTCCCCCTCTTCCGCCTTGGAGCCGTATTGGAACTGTCGATGGCCATCTCCCTTTCTCCCTCGCATGTCTGCTTGTACATACGTATAATTTCAGAACTTACCGTGCATGCGATCGTTTACAACATGGTGGACCGTGCGTATGTCACGAACCTTGTATACATGTGTTTCTCTCCCTCCGTCTGGCTGTGCACGCGCGCGTTGGGCACTGAGAGTTAGGATCATAGCGCCATGAGTCTATGAGCAATGCATGCGTCATCCTTGGGACTGTATAACATCAGTGTAACACATGTACTTCTGTAATCGCATCCCCACGAATTTGCCCCAAAAATGTGACCAACTATCTTGGCACTGCGTACCATCTCACGTGTACCGTGTACCACATCATATGTAACAGATGTGATCAACCTCTGTGGGTGTGTACCCCACGCCAGTGTAGTAGCCAGGGTCGTCCGCACGCCACGAAGTGAAGTGTCCCAACGTCATAGGGCGGGAAGCTGGGTGTGGGTGGTCTCGAAGAGTCGTTTGGATATTTGGTAGAGCTTGAACGGCCCCCCCACGAAGTGGGGGTATTGGCTGGTGTCGCAAGAAAACCCTGGCACTGGGGAGAACACTGAGCGTTCGGGTAAAATGATTGTTGTTGTTGTTGTTGTTGTTGTTGTTGTTGTTGTTGTTGTTGTTGTTGTTGAATATTATTACTTCTAAAGAATAATTATTGTTGGGCCCCCTGGTGCACGGCCCCCCTCGCCGCGCCTAGGCCGCAGCCACGTTTTCATCATTTTCGTGAGGAAGCCTCAGGCAAAACGATGTGTACCAGATCCGGTTGTTTTGTTGACGCCCGCTTTCCCTTGCAAAAAATAAGCTAAAGTTGACATTTCTTGTTCTAACATAACCAAACTTCAAGAATCCCGTGCAAAAAATAAGGTAAAGTGGACATTCGCGCGCGCAAGACGAAATCCTTCCAAAACCTTAGTGTTCGTAGCGATTTTAACATAAAAACATCAAAAAAACAATGGTTTTTCAAAAAAAAAAATGTCAAAATTTCATCCCGCGCGCTCTTGCGGATTCGTAGGAAACCCAACACTTTTTAAACATTTCTGTCAAACGGGCTTTTGCGAGCAACTTTTTCGAACTTCTGCAACAACGGTTGCGCACCTGCCAGGGCCATCATCCCTGTCAAATAATACCATGCGGGACACATTCGTTTTTTCTTCGCGCGCGCACGCCGTCGTCGTCGGCCGCGGGGCCCTGAATAGTAGCCACGGTCGTCCGCATGCCACGAAGTGAAGTGTCCGAACGTCATAGGGCGGGAAGCTGGGTGTGGGTGGTGGCGAAGAGTCGTTTGGAAATTTGGTAGAGCTTGAACTGGCCCCCCCACAAAGTGGGGGTATTGCCCGCCTCCTATGAAAACCCTGGCACTGGTGAGAACGGTGTGTCCCCGCGTGCTAGTAATTGTTGTTGTTGTTGTTGTTGTTGTTGGTGGTGGTGGTGGTGGTGGTGGTGGTGGTGTTGTTGTTGTTGTTGTTGTTGTTGTTGTTGTTGTTGTTTCTGTTGTTGTGAGGGAGCTCCACCGACGCTTTATTTCGGCACACCCCTCCTGAGGATCGTGGCCCTGGCCCCCCTTGGAACTCCACCGAAGCTTTACTGCGGCACGCCCCTCTCCAGGATCGCAGCCCTGGCCCCGCATGGAGCTCCACAGAAACTTCATTTCGGCACACCCCTCTCGAGGATCGTGGCCGTGGCCCGACAGGGAGCTCCACCGCGGGTTCATTTCAGCACACCCCTGTCGAGGATCGTGGCCTTGGCCCCACAGGGAGCTCCACCGAAGGTTCGTTTCGGCACACCCATCTCGAGGATCGTGGCCCTGGCCTCACAAGAAACTCCACCGAAACTTCCTTTCGGCGCACCCCTCTCGAAGACCGTGGCCCTATGCGATCTTGCAGGATCGTGTAGGAATCCTATTCCTACTCCAACAGGATCCCATCGGATCGTGTAGGATTCCTGTAGGGTTCCTATATGATCGTATACGAGTCTTATAAGATGCCCACAGGATCATCCTATATGATTCTGTATGATTGCATTGGAAAAAAAAAAAAAAAAAAAAAAAAAAAAAAAACGATTCCTATATGATCCTACAGGATCGCATGGAATCCTCTCATAGAATCCCCACGGGATCCTATAGGAACTCTATAGGATCCTATAGAATCGCATGGGATCCGTATGGGATCGCTATAGGATCCTCTACGATCGCATGGGATTCCTATACAATCCCAATCCCTATAGGATTTCTATCGGATCTTCCAGGGTCGCATGGAATTCCTATACAATCCTCATACGCTTCCTATAGGATCCTACAGGGTCGCATGGGCTTCTTATACAATCCCTATACGATTCCCATAGAACCCCACAGGATCGCATGGGATCCCTATAGAATACCCGCAGGATCCTAAAGGATCCCTATAGGATCCTCGGTGATCGCATGGGATCCCTATAGGGCACCTGATAGGATCCTTGTAGGATCCCTATAGGATTCCTATAGGACACCTATAGGATTCCTAGTGGATCACCATCGGATTCCTATAGGGTTTTATCGGATCATATAGGAACCGATAGATTCTGGAGCTTCGCTGGTGCAGGCATGGAAACATTGCATGAAGGTGGAATTCACATCTTTAAGCAAACTCAGCTACAGCGGAGCGAGGAATGGAACCCGAGGTTGCTGGTTGCTGGTTGGCGGGGGGGGGGTTGCTTACCCGCGACCGGTTGTTACTGTGGCCCGTTGGGTGTTAGTGTGGCCCGTTGGGTTTTACTGTGGCCCGTCGCGCGGCTGGATGGGAGTTACTGTGGCCCGCGCTGGCCGATCAATGGGAAGTGATATATAAAGGTATCTCATGTTAGATCTGGAGAGATTCGCAAACCTTAAAAGAATGCCTTTCCGCGCGGACAAGAGTGGCCACAGTATATCCCACTTGGAACCAGCACCGTAGTAGTAGTAGTAGTAGTAGTAGTAGTAGTAGTAGTAGTAGTAGTAGTAGTAGTAGTAGTAGTAGTAGTAGTAGTAGTAGTAGTAGTAGTAGTAGTAGTAGTAGTAGTAGTAGTAGTAGTAGTGTCGTAGTAGTAGTCGTATTAGTAGTGGTAGTAGTAGTAGTCGTAGTAGTAGTAGTAGTAGTAGTAGTAGTAGTAGTAGTAGTAGTAGTAGTAGTAGTAGTAGTAGTAGTAGTAGTAGTAGTAGTAGTAGTAGTAGTAGTAGTTATAGTAGTAGTAGTAGTAGTAGTAGTAGTAGTAGTAGTAGTAGTAGTAGTTTA
>CAUYUJ010010382.1:2500-28791 GCA_963575745.1 Prorocentrum cordatum | reverse complement strand
CTCGATGGTCCTCGCTGGCGAAAGATGCACACGTCCGAGCGATGCCAAGCCCCTTGCTCGGGCGAGAAGTCTGCTGCCCCGAATATCTCTTCGACTCTGAAGCAGCGCCATCACGCTCACTGGGGGCCTCCCACATGGGGTCCGAACAGATGGGGTCGGAGGATCGCGCCGCCTCGCCGATGCATCGG
This sequence comes from Prorocentrum cordatum, assembly GCA_963575745.1. Taxonomy (NCBI): domain Eukaryota; class Dinophyceae; order Prorocentrales; family Prorocentraceae; genus Prorocentrum; species Prorocentrum cordatum. Next base: position 28,603 of record CAUYUJ010010382.1, on the reverse strand, counting down.
CGATGCATCGGGCGATGTCGGCGTTGCATCATTGGTGTCGGCGCGGAGCAGATCGGGATCCATATCGAGCTGCCTCGCCGACGCGGGCGATCCTCCGACCCTTTGCTGGCGGCGGTGGTGGATACTGGTCCTGATAATGGTGGTGGGGGTCAGTGCCAAAGTTGCCCTCGACCATCGCGGCTCGAGGAGGGACACTTTCGAGCGTCGGACCTCCGGGGATCAAGATCCAGGTCGGCAGCAAAACGTGCCAGGTGCCGGTGGTGGTGGATTGTACTGGGCCGCAAGAGGCAGATCCAACTGGGGAGAATGGGCGACACGCTTTCCTAGCATGGTCCATGCCTGGGGCTGCTTCTTCGTGTTGACCTCCACACAGAAAGACACAGTGTCGCCCACCACGCACTGGCCCAACTGTTTCTGGTGCAAGAACACGTCCCGCTGGTACGTCTCAAAAGTCGCCTCGCACTCGATGAAGCCGAACCCGCTCTCGGCGCTGAACGAGCGCACGGTGCCCACGAAGCTGTCCGGTGGAAGCCGCGGCGAGTCAGTCCGAGCGGCGCCAGCAGCACCGGGCGAGCCAGCATCTCCGCACACCGCAGACCCGGCGGGGGCCGCGTAGAAGGTCTGCTTCGGGGGCCGCTCGTCGGCCCGCGGCTCCTCGGGGCTGTCGGGGCCGTGGGAGCCGAGCTCCTCTGCCGGCAGCTCGGCGTCGTCGGCGTCCTGTGCCGCCTCGTCGGCCACGTCGTCGCCGTCCACCTCCAGGGCGCCGGCCTCGTCGGCAGCGTCGTCGCCCTCCGCCTCCCCGTCGTCCTCCATACTGCTGAAGTGCTCCGTCTTCTTGACCCTCGCCTCGGGCAGCCGGATCGAGACCACCTCCTCGTACAGGTTGAACTCGAGCGAGAAGTAGCGGAAGAAACCGTACAGGAGCTCCAGGACCTCAGAACCCGCGCGGCCGGGGCTGACTCGAGGGCCTGGTCCTTGGGAGGCAACTCCTGGAGGATCTTTATGGGAACGGTTCAAGGCTAGTGAGCCCGATGAGGAGGGACATTGGGCCATATTATGCCGCCGAGATGGATGAGCCCGAAGTAAAGCGGGATTCAAAATGATTATCCCGGGTTCAACAAATTTCCCAAAGACCCGAAGCCATGTTTTTTCAATACGTGGTCCCCAGTCAGACCCACTGCATGCCCCTGGTCTTCGCGCGCCAGCCTGAGATTGGAGTAGAAGCCACAGTGCCCAGATCCCCCTTCCCGACCAGCATCGCAGTCAGTGGCCCCTGGAGGTCACCTTCGACGGAGGGACGCGCTCCCTCGCGGGAGCAGGAGCCACGCTCTGGCAACATGACCACCATGGCGCACCGCCGACACGGCTCGCCTCCTGCGTGGTTTGCCGTCCCCGGCACGGGCCATGCACAGGTCGCTGAGACTACAAACCGTCGCGCTGGTCTGGGCATGTTGGCGTCGCTGACCCCCCCCAGCCTCGTCGCGAGGGTGGTCGGCGACAACCTGGCTGCCGTCAGGCACGGCGCTGGCACGGGACGGTACGGGAGGGCGCCGGCACAGGACGGCACTGGAGAGCGCACCTCTGCGCCCAAATGAAGCGACGCCGCAAGCCGCTCGCTGCGCGCGGGTGTGCCCTTGCCTGGCAGTCCTTCCAGCGCCTGTGAAACAAAGCGAGCGCCCTGCTTGCGACCCCGGGTGCTCTGTCGGCTGACTGGCTCGGGCATGCCGGGCGCAACGATGTGGCCATCTGGACTGTCTGGCATCAGGTCGGGCATGTCCCCCTACAGGCCGCTTCTGGACGAAGAAAGAAAAATACCCCCAAAATATAAAAAAAAATTGAAAGATCGTCCCCAGACTATTTTTGGACACTTTTTGAATATTCTCTCTCTCTCTCTCTCTGTAGAGGGACAGGCCCGACTCAAGTCTGGCATCGAGCTCCCGCCTCCCCGCTCTCGGACCGCTCTCCGCGGGACAGCACGCGCTTCACGCCCGGCCGGCTCTGGCCCCGCAAGCGAGCTTGTCTTGGGAAGTCGAGCGGCTGGAACTTCCGAGACGCCGGGTGGTTCGAGGCCGGCAAGAGGTGCGGGCCCGAGGACACCCACGCAAGGGCAGAGGACGCCGACTCCTCCGCAACCTCCTCAACTCATCATCCTTCCTCCTAATCCTCCTCCTCCTCTCCTTCTACCACTCCTCATCCCTCATTCCAGCACCTCCGACCCTCCTCCTCCGCCGGTACTCCTCCTCCTCCTCCTCCTCCTACCCCACCCCTCCCCCTCCCCCTCTCCCCCTCCCCTCCCCTCCCTGCCCCCCCCCCTCCCCTCCCCTGTCCTCCCCCTCCCCCTCCCCTCCCCTCCCCCTCCCCCTCCCCTTCCCCTTGTCCCTCACTCCCCTCCTCCTTCATCCTCCTCCCTCCTCTCCTCCCTCCTTCCTCCCTCCTCCCTCCTCCTCTCCTCCTCTCCCACATCCTCCTCATCATCCTATCTCATCCTCCTCCTCCTCCTCCTCCTCCTCCCCCTCCTCCCCTCGGGGGACTGGGCGGGGCCCTCCGATCGGATCGCCGCTGTGATCGCGGGCTACTCGGGTGCGGGACTCCTTGCTGGCGGCTGGCACCTGGTGTCTCTTTCTCGCCGTGGCTTCGGCCTTTCGCCGCCCTGGTTTGCTCTCTGGTCCCTGGTCATGGCGGAGACTCGTTGGCCCCAGTGTCAACCCTGCGCCCCGGAGCCACCAGTCAATCCCAAGACGGCAAAGAAGATCTTCAAAGCTCGCGAACGCCCCTGGACGAGGTGGGTCTTTACCGACAGCTCTGGCTGGTTGTGGCTTTGCGACGCCTGGGGCAAGCATATTAAGGACTCTGCCCACTCTGCCTCTGCTGAGCACCGCAAGCAGATGGTGCAGACCCAGATCGCCACGGCTGCAAGCCCCCCGAGCGGCTTCCCAGGTCCGATTTCCTTCACGCAGGGTGGTGGTCGCCAGAACGGTACGGCGGACACGTCGGCGATCCCCAGGTTCCCTGATGATGGGTGGGTGTGGGGATGCGACGTTGGGCCGCACAACCTACCGATTGACCCCGCGGAGTACCCCGAGGACTGGGACTGGGTCCCAGAGACGTTCCCGTCCGCTTGGTCCCCAAAGACCTTTTCTCCCCCTGTCGGGGTTGAGGGCGCGAACGGCCGGGCTGTCAACCCATGGGCACAAGCTGGCCCACGCAGCTCCCAGGCCCTCTCCGACGAGCAGACCCAGGCTGGACAGGCACTCACGGCGGAGCCCCGACGTGGAAGACCAACAGCGCTTCTGTCACGCCACCAACCCAAACCCCCGACGTCCTGATTTTTTCATAACGTCGACCCTCAGGGGTCCCGACCCATTCCCCGGGACCGATTTTTCATCCAAAGTCATTTTTTAACGGTCCCGAGGGCCGGCGAGGGCCCCCAGAGGCGGAAAATGGCGAAAGACCTCCCGTCATGTTTTTTTCATCACTCGAGGGGGTCCGGGAAAGAGGCCTCCGCCTCCCCTGGTGCCAGTCTCGGCCGCGCATGTGGCCGCCCCGGGCTCGAGCACTGCTCCTGCGCCCAGGAGCCAGTGCGTCTCGGCTACGGCTCCTGACCAGGAGCGCTCGGCCCCTCCCTGGCCGCCCACGGCAAGCCAGTGGCCTGCCCTAGGACGCGCGGCCGTGCCTCGGCTAAATCGCAGGGGCCAGCCCGCTCCCAGACACCTGGTCTCGGCTCGCACGAGAACACGGGCGCACCCCGGGCCGCGTGCTCAAGGCGGAGCACCTCGACTGCCTGCAGCCTGAGAGCGGCTGTACGCCGACAGCACGGCGGGAGCTGCGGGCTCCTGCGCACGCGGCGCAAGGCACCATCTCGTGGAGCGCCAGCATTTGCACTGGCAGCTGAGCCACTGTGAGCCCAGCGTGACGGACCAGTCCATCCCCACCTGGCCAGACGACTATGCGGGCGGGTGGAACGCAAGGGACCTGGACGCAAATGGGCACATCTCACTTCTGATATCTAAGCGTTTACCGCTGAGCATCTAGGATCATTCATGGTAGTGTGGCCTCCACACCCAGGAGGATCCGTCCCTGGCCCCCTGGACCCCTACCCAGAGCAGGTGGCCTTGGCCCGACGGAACACCAAGAGACACGGCCCTTTCCACCCGGATGACCGCACAGCGCAGCGGCCGCCCAGCCCTGACAACCCGTGGTACTGGCCCGGGGACCGGTTGTGCATCCAGAATTGTTTCTTGATGGCTCCAGGGCCCTGGCAAAGGCCTGCAGAGGCAGAAACCTGCCAACAATTTGAGGTTATGATTTTTCCGCGATGCGAGGACGCCAAGGACGGTCACTCTGGCGAAGGGGAAACCCAGGCGCGCACGTGACCATAGTAGGAAGAAGGCGAAGCTTTTGAGATGCTGGGCGATCTAGAGTCGCATATGCTTAGTGCACTGGGGACTTGAGTTAAGTCGACAGGGCAGGGTCGCGCGAGCCCCCTGATGGTGGGGTAAACCACATACCGACGTCGTGTGATCCAGTGCTGGGAGCATGCCGGTGGGCCCGCACGTCCGACGTCGTGTCCTTTCGCAGCATGGCTCCCCCGAGGCCTGGACCCCCCCCCCCGGGGGCTGGATCTGTGCCTCTCGAGGCGTCTTTCGACGGCCCGAAGGGGCCCTGGCAGGCGTCCCCAGAGGCCGACAGCGGCCGTCTGGGACGATGCGGGCCCCCCCAGCCTCGCCATCGCTCGGACGTCCATTCCCTGTGCTTTGTTCGGTTTCGTGCGTGGTTTTTTCGCCAATTGATCAAGGATGATCCTCGATGGTCCTCGCCGAAGGAAAAATGCACACGTCCGAGCCGCCCGAGGGGAAGAGGAGGGGGAGGAGGGGGAGGGGGAGGAGGAGGAGGAGGAGGAGGAGGAGGAGGAGGAGGAGGAGGAGGAGGAGGAGGAGGAGGAGGAGGAGGAGGAGGGGAGGGGAGAGGGGAGGAGGAGGAGGAGGAGGTAGGAGGGAGGAGGAGGAGGAGGAGGAGAAGGAGGAGGTGGAGGAGGAGGAGGAGGAGGGGAGGAGGAGGAGGAGGAGGAGGAGGAGGAGGAGGAGGGGGGGGATAGCAAAGGGCAGGGTAGAGAATCGGCTCACGTGGCTGATTTTCCCAGCGCCTCCCGGCGCCGGGAGGCGCCCGTGTGTCGAGGAATGGGCCTGGCGGCGGGGCCGAAGCCAGCTGCATGCAGCAGATTTCGTACCCCCCCCCTTTCCCTTTCCTCCTTTTCGTTCGGCCCGAGACACCTCCCGGGGTCCCATCCCGACCTGTCTTTCGAGGCGGATGCAGCCGCTGCGACGAGAAGCCTGCGGGAAGCCCAGACAAGGCGAGCAGCACTCCCGAGAAACGCCTTGCGCGGAGATCTGGCGACGCGAGAAGCCTACAACATCGCAACAAGTCACGGCCAGAGTCCCAGGCCCCATCCTTCTGAGGCACTTTCGAGCGGCATCGATTCGTGAGGGTCCCCGGGCCCGAAATCTTGCGAAACCGCCCGGATCGAAAAACATGCAACGCCAGGATCTCAGGGCTCCGCGTCACGAGAAGCCCACCCCCCGCGACGGAGGGCACGCACAGGCCGAGCGGGCACAGCGCAGGCCGAGCGGCCGATCGGCGGCCGACCGGCGCGGTCGAAGTCCGAGGCTGGCGCCCCGTCGGAGTTCGGGGCGGTGCCCAGCCACCAGCTGAGGTGCTCGGCCAGGGGCACGCGGGCCTTTACCTCCTGCGGGTTCAGGAACCAGACGTCGTGCCTGCAGGGGGGCAGGCAGGGGGAGGAGGAGGAGGATGAGGATGAGGAGGATGAGGAGGATGAGGAGGATGAGGATGATGAGGATGATGAGGATGAGGATGAGGATGAATTTGAGGATGCGGATGCGGATGCGGATGATGATGATACTGCTGCTGCTGATGATGCTGATGATGATGTTCTGCTGATGATGATGAGGATGATGATGATTATTCTGATTATGATAATGAGGATGATGATGAGGATGAGGAGAAGAAGGAGAAGGAGGAGGATACATATGATAAGGATGATGGTGATGCTGATGATGATGCTGCTGCTGATGATGATGATGAGGATGATGATGATGATGATGATGATTATGATTATGATGATGATGATGATGATGATGATGATGATGATGATGACGAGTAGGAGGAGGAGGAGGAGGAGGAGGAGGAGGAGGAGGAGGAGGAGGAGGAGGAGAGGGGAGGAGGTGGAGCGAGGAGGCGGAGGAGGAGGAGGAGGAGGAGGGGGAGGACGAGGAGAGGAGGAGGAAGAGGAGGAGGAGGAGGGAGGTCGTGGTAGGTGGCTGGTGGTTGGGTGGTGACGGTTGCTGGCGACCGGGCGAACTAATTCTTCCGCTTCGCGCCCCAGACCCCCTTCGCTTGGGCTTCACCCAGCGCTCCGCGATTTGGCCAGCAGCCCAGTGCCAATGGAAAGGGAGGAATTATGTATTTTGGAAAAGGATGGAGGAGGAGGAGGAGGAGGGGGGAGGATGACGGCGAGAAGGAGGAAACAGGGTGGATGAGGAGGGAGGGAGGAGTGAGAGGTGGATGAGGAACGGAGGCGGAGGAGGAGGAAGGAGGAGGAGGAGGAGAGGAGGAGGAGGAGGAGGAGGAGGAGGAGGAGGAGGAGGAGGAGGAGGAGGAGAGGAGGAGGAGAGGAGGAGGGGAGGAGGAGGAGGGGAGGAGGAGGTGGAGGAGGAGGGGAAAGGAGGAGGAGAGGAGGAGGAGGAGGAGGAGGAAAGGGAGGAGGAGGAGGAGGAGGTGGAGGAGGAGGAGGAGGAGGAGGAGAGAAGGTGGATGGAAGGCGGCGGGGGAGGGGGAGGGGGAGGAGGAGGAGGAGGAGGAGGAGGAGGAGGTGGAGGAGGAGGAAGAGGAGGAGGAAGAGGAGGAGGAGGGAGGAGGAAGCGAGGACGAAGCGAGGAGGATGGGGGAGGAAGAGGGGGAGCAGACGGGGGAAGAACACTATTTTGGCATTAACGGCCAATGGCCCAAATGACATGAGACAACAATGCAAACGTCTCGACTCAGATCTCACTCTGCTAGGGGTGGAGACCCTTGCCGAGCTGCCTCCAATTCTCGCTCTTGTGATGCTCAGCGACGGGCTTGCATGCTGTTCAAACGCTTGGCGAGGTGCGCACCAGAGGTGGAACAGCAGCATCGCTGACACACACACACACACACACACACACGTACACACCTTTCGTCACTGCAGTCGAGCACAACACAGCGGTGGCCCAGATCGCGCAGAGGCTGCGGCTGGACTCTGAGGTGCCTGGTGCGCCTTCTGCTCGGCGGCTGCACGCCCAATTCACAGTGCATAGCGCAATCATATTTAAACCATACCTGCTCAGGCGAGAGATTAGAAACAGTTCATGCAAGAGTTCCGAACTTGGCAAAGTTCTTTGATAAGGGGACTTTTTGCACGAGCCATCCAGGAACAACTGCCCCTACCAACTCCTGCCCGCCTGCACGGCGAAGTCTTCGGCTATGTCATCACGGTCGGCATCGAAGTCTGCCGACTGGGAAACGCAAGGAACCTGGGCTGCAAAGGCCTCGTCGTGTCCGACGGGGCTGAACCACCCGTCGCCAGGGTGCTTGAACGTACCAATGTTGAGATGCATGGGTTCAACTTTCGTTAACTCGTGCCTCCTGGCGCGCTCTAGGCCCTTTCCCGGCACAAGTTCCAGCCTCTCCGCTTCAGAAGCTCGGCATTTTTAGCCTGGGGTGACTCGTATCTCTGGACAGACCGCAGAGAGGACAAGTATCATCAACTTCATTCCCCGCGGCGGCAGCTCTGGACACGGGCCAGACTCCTCGGCAAGCCACCGTGCGGATGAAGCCCTAGTCGTGGGCCGAGAACTTCTTACATGAGCGGTCTCCATGACGATGTCGAAACAGAGCCTGGACGCAGACGCTGATTTGTCCCGCGCGGAGTCCCTAAGAAGCTTCAAAGCTTCTTGAGGAGGGCAGGGGAGGTGAGGGTAAGGGGGTAAGGGACGCCAAGATCACCAAGAATCCCGAACGAATTGTCCATGATCCAGTCTGAGCGGGCCGGGGAAACCCGCATGGCCCCCAGCGGCCCTTTGACCGCCCTCCAGCTCGGACAAGGCCCATCGAATGCCTTCGACCAAGAGTCGCGCTGGAAGGCCCCAGGAAAAGTGCAGGGGGTGGCTGCGGTATGTCTGCGCCATACATCACGCGCGCAGCGCAGAATGGGAGCAGCAATTCAGAACCAGGTGGGGTCGCCCTCGTTTCTCGGGAGAGCACAGTTGCCCTCGCTCGGACGTCCATCCCCCGAGCATTTTTCGTTTTCGTACGTTGACATTCTCCCGAGATGATCCAAGATGTTCCTCGATGGTCCTCGCCGAGAAAAGAAGCACATGTCCGAGCGATGCCCAGGAGCCTCACGAGAGAGAGAGAGAGAGAGAGCACAAGGATCGTTCACCCGAGCCCGGCCTTACAGTGGAGCCCGCGAGCCGTCGCACCTCAAAATGTTCACCATCCGACATGCCAGTGACGCCACAACCGTACTAGCAAGCGGGGGGGGCCCCCGCCACGACAGGCTTGCGGGGCAGACGTCGGAAGATCGCCGCCTGGCGATCGAGACGGGCAGTGCGGCGAGAAGCTTTCGAGGCCCTGGACCTGGCCTTCGCGTTCTTCCCCCGCACCCGCGTGGCGTTCTCCCCGCCGTGCCGTCAGCGCCGACATCGATGAGCGACTCTCCGTCAGGGCCCGCCGGAGGCCCGCAGCCATCCTGCAATCGAGAGGCAACTGCCCCGGAGCAGCAGCCCACGGCAGCTTCGGGGGAAGAGGGGGAGAGGATGAAGATGAAGAGCCGAGGTGTTTTGTTTGCACTCTCGTGATCCTTATTCGAGCTGCCCTCTGGAAGCCGCCCAGATCAGGCGGGAGTAGGTGGGCGCAGAAGATCCCCCCCCGTAACGCCGACGCATGAGCGATGCATCGGCGACGTCGGGATGGAGAAAATCGCTGTCCTGGGTCGCGCCGCATCGCTGATGCATCGGCGATGCGGCGCGATCCAGCGACCCCATCCACTCCGCTCCATGTGACCAATTCGCCAGAAAACCGTTAGGTTCTGACAACCGAGCATCGTCCTTACTCCGATCTCCTAGTTCAAGGGTTCCCTTCTCCAAGATATGGTTGACGGACGTTCCCTTTACGAAGTCCTGCGACATGGCCATATTGGTCCGATGAGAGTATGTGATACGCGCGCGCATTTTTGCCAGGACGCCGTTCGCGCCCCACTCCTCCCGTACGGTAGCGGGAAGCAATCAGTGAACACCCCCCCCTGCCCCCCAAACTCAAAGTTGGCACGCGTGGGGGAGACTGCGGTCGAGGTGCAACTCATCAGACCCACCGCCGACTTTGAACACCGGGGGAAGGGGGAGGCGCTGACAGATGAATGTGGCATGAGTCTTCGCTATTTTTTCCGAGACCTGTATGATACCTTGAGCCAAAAGCGCGGGAACGCATTCGTGGGCTCGCATCGGCGCTGGACAAACCTCCCTTTAGTAGACCTCCCCTTAGTGAAAACGGCCTGGGACCGAAACCGATGGACCTGGACCCGCAAAAATGACGGCCGCGGCGCCCTCCTGCGAATCGAAAACGGCCAATTCACTGATCGACGCGTCAGGGTAGGAGGTCTGTCCAGCCCCGATCGCACAGAATGGAAGCAAGGGGGAATGACCTTCACGGCTCCCTCTGCGGCGGGCCCCGGAGCCACCCCGGGCCTCTGCGTGCCGCCCTTCGGCGGAAACATCGCCTCGGCGCGCGGACCCCGAGAAAGATCCCACGGCGCCGCCCATCCGACCAGTACCTGCTCCTGCTGCAGAGGCCGGGGCCCGATTGCTCGACGCAGTCTTCGTTGCTTCGACAGGGCCCGCGGGGCACCCAGCGCTGTTCGCTTGGCCAGCCGGAGTCTTGCCTCAAGTCGGGCGTGTCCCCCTACAGGGGGATTTTCGACGAAAAATAAACAATACCCCAAGAATGATCAAAAAACAGTCCCACAATAGTCTGGGGACTACTGCTTGAATCTTTTTTCACCTTTTTTGGGGGTGTTTTTTGGGGTATTCTTCATCTTTCGTCGAACATCCCCCTGTAGGGGGACAGGCCCGACGTGAGTCTTGCCGCGGCCTGCCTTCGACCTCGTTCCCTCGGGGCTGCTCTCCTGCCGGCCGCTGGGTCGGGCTGCAGAGCGCTCCACGGCTCCAGCTGCTCGGTCCGTGCTCCTGCCGCATCGCGGCCCTCCTCACCGCGGTCGTCCCCTGCGCGACCGCCGGTGCAGTGGCCCGAGCTCGCGTTGTCCCACCAGGACGACGTGGAGCCGTGCCAGGGCGTCGGAGAGGGGCCACGCCCTCCCTCGTTCCTCCACGAGTTCTTGCACGCCCTGCTCCCCTTCTTTCCAATTCCTGTGCTCGGCCACTCCTTCGCACGATCGCCATCGGGACGGTGTAGCCCTTAGCTGCATGATTCTTTCCAGGGTCCACCCACTCCTGGCGTCGGCACGCTTCGATTCGCGATCTTAGCGTCGATCGATTGGTCCGTCAAGTGTTGCCGACTCCTCAATCAGCATAATCAGCATCACTATCTGACATGGGCCGCCTCCCACCCGTCATCGGCACCCGCGGTGCAGCCATGGGTCGCCGGGTCGGTGGGAGCAGGGCCAGCACCGCCCGGGCCTTCGCCAGTGCCCGTCGCCGCAGTATCGTCGGCAGTGTCGCTGCCGCTGCACCGACGGGGCCGTCTGGCGCAGCTGGTGCCCTTGCGACGTGTCTTCCACCAGAAGCACCAACGCCAGAGGCTGTGCTGCGTCCCTGGATCCAGACGAACGCCCTTCAATCGTCAATCGCTGACGCACTTTCCCCATGCCAGGATGGGTCTCCAACCAGCGGTTCCGCGGTCAAGCCGGCCAACGACTGCGATGCTCTTGCATGTCGGAGTGTCAGGGTTGCGATCGTGACCATCAGACGGCCGTGGGAGCGCCCCGCAGCGTCGTGATTGCACCTGGAGGTCTACACATTGTCCATGAGCACCCACTTTTCTCCCAGGGTCCAATGGGCTAAGTGAGCCCTTTTGTGCGCAATCTGGTGAGGCAGAAGGGCCCTTGCCAGGATCGCGCTATCCGGGTCGAGGTGTGTGACAGCCTGCTCGACTAGCACACCTCTCCATGTCTCATGATCGATTTCCTGAGCGTGCTACTCAAGAGACTCTCTGGTGGGATCGCAGAACAGGTTTTTTGGGCACAACTCACTGGGGGCGCACCATCTGTTGGCAACTGCGACTACGAATCCACTTGCAGTGTAAGCTAGCCAATCCTTATATCCGAACGTTCTGTCCTTGGGGAGTGGTCTCTTCCATGCCACGACTATCATAGCCGTGGGCTTCGCTGGGCCGAGATTGCCAATATGCATCTTCAGAGCGGCAAGAGCGTTTTGCCGGGGATTTCGTCTGGTGTCCACATTTCGTACCCCATCGGGGTGGGGGAAAACAAACCGGTGTTCTTTAATTCTGTGTTTGTCGTCTTGATCTTGCTTCCGTGTCGGGACATTGCAGCTGTCATGGCGTTCTTCATGACGTTCGTCAACATGATGATTTTTCGCCACTGTTTCGGATGGTAGCTAGCTTTTTTGACAGCTAACCGTTAGGTTCTGATTTCCTAGCTCAGGGGCTCCCTTTTCCAAGGTACATTGTTGACGGACGTTGCGACATGGCCATCTTGTTCCGTTTAGTTGACGTACAGAGTGTGTGTGTGATACGCGCGCGCTCAGAAACAAAAGAGCGAGAGAGAGAGAGAGAGAGAAAGAGAGAGAGATAGAGAGATGGAGAGAACGAGGCGTGCGTACCTTCCGCCAAGACGCGGCTCGCGTCCCTCTCCTCACGTATAATACCTTGAACCTATAGCGCGGAAGGGCGCGCGTGGGCTCGCATATAATGGAGGCAGAAGGAATGACAATAACGCTGTTTATTTGGGCGGCCTGATCAAGACGCCGGCAGTAAACTGTCAACCTGCTTACCGCGGGTGACCTCGTAGAGCTCCTTGCACGCATGATTGGTGCCTGTTGTTTCTAGTGCGCGCGCCACGGCTGTCGTCGCCGCCGCCGCGGTCTTCGCAAACGTCGGCGAAGCCGACGTCGTCGTCGTCGTCGTCGTCGTCGTCGTCGTCGTCGTCGTCGTCGTCGCCGTGACTGTGGACTTCGGCGCCCCTGATAACAGGCCCGCCTCGTGCGCGTTTGCCAGCCTGGCGACAGGCGGCCCCGTGCAAGAGTAACCTCTTCGGTGCGCGGCCCGCCGATCGCTGCAGGCGCTGCGGCAGTGGCGGCTTGCGTGCTCGGGTCCGGCCACCCCCCGCGCCCCCTCCGACAGCTGCGGGCCCAACCCAGGAGGAGGAGGAGGAGGAGGAGGAAGAGGAGGAGGAGGAGGAGGAGGAGGAGGAGGAGGAGGAGGAGGAGGAGGAGGAGGAGGAGGAGGAGGAGGGCGCAGGGCCACTCTTAGGCGCAGCAGGCACTTCAGCGCTCCTGGCGGCAGGCACGCGCCGCGCGCGTTTTTGGTGGGCCCCGGGGGTGCCCGCCCTCCAGCAGGCACTGCCCGGGAGCGCGGAGCCCGAGCTCCTCCATCACCTCCTCGGCGGGGGCGGGGCTTCGCTGCGACCGCAGGCGCGATCCCTCCTCCTCCTCCTCCTCCTCCTCCTCCTGCTTCTCCTCCTGTTCGTCCTCCTCCTCCTCCTCCTTCTCCTCCTCCTCCTCCTCCTGGGCCCTCGAGGATGAGGAATCCTGGAATTTTTCTCGCCGTTGTTGTGCCCTCCCTGAGCCGTGGGACCGTCAGAAAACAGCCGGGGCGAAAAGCCTCGCCCTCCTCCTCCTCCTCCTCCTCCTCCTCCTCCTCCTCCTCCTCCTTCTCTTCCTCCTCCTCCTCCTCCTCCGCCTTCCCCTCCTTCGTGGGTGGCGAGGGAGGGTGAGGGGGCGGAGGGGGGGGGGGATTGAGCGGACCATGGGTGCAACAAAGACGCGCCGCTCCTCTCTTGGGTGCTGAAGGTTGGGAAGGATCCCCCGGTGCTGCAGGTAGTGAATCACCTCGGGAGGAGGGGGGGGGGGGTGGCGGGCAAACCTCCTCACGCACCCAGCCCTGGTGGCCACTGGTCCCAGAGTTGGGCGGGTGCCCGGGCGGCTGCGGGGAGGAGGGCGGGGGTGGGGAGGAGGACGGAGAGAGGAGGGGGGGGAGGGGGGATAGGGAGGAGAGGCGAGTGAGCAGAGTGACAGCGAAGGGGTGGGGGGGATGGGGAAATGAGGGCGGGGAGAGTGGCGGGGGAACGACGAGGGGCCAGCGGGAAGGGGAGGGGGAGATGCGACGGGAGAGAAGACCCCCCCCCGCTGCTGCAAGAAGTGAATCACCATCAAGGAATACGAATACCTCGGTATCGGGCTGAATCACCAGGCCAGTTACGCCCGCCGGTCGCGTGATCATGGCGCGGCTTTGGTCGCGATGCCGATCGCCGCGCTCGTCAAGACGATCACAGTCCGACCAGTGTGATCGCAGTCGCGCAATCGCTCGACACTGAGACCAGTGATCGCCGATCACGCGATCAACAGTCACAGGGACGAGTAAGACGACAATGTCTCCTTCTCATACCCTCCTCTTGGAGAGGTTGTGGCGTGGCCCCTTGTGGCCGCTTGGCCCTTTCGGGGTCCTCCGTTTGGCGGTGCCCCCGAGCGCTGCTGGCTTTCTCTGGCCGGAGGTGGTCCTGCGCTCGGCGTGGCGCTGCCCACGGTGGTGCCTCGATGAGGCCGACCGGCGTCGTGATCGGTGATCGCCGGTCAGGCGATGGCGATCAGCGGCCACAGGGGCGAGCACGAGGACAGCGTTCCCTCGAACGGCGAGTTGATCCTGCGGCGCTTCGCCCACAGCTTCACCAGCAGGCACAGCCTCACGACGCGCTGGTCGAGATCGGCGTACGCGCGGAGGAGGCGCGAGTTGTAGTAGGCCACCTCCCGGGCGGAGGAGGGCCAGAGGAACCAAAAGCTGAAAGATCATAATTGCTCGGAGGTCCGCACGGATTCCTTGACCAACGTTGAACCCCCTCCCTGGCGCGCGGAGCGCGCCTGGTGTGGCGCCGGAGGCGCCGCGGACCTCATTATGTTCATGCTGTTTTTGATCCGTCGAAGGGGGGAAGTGGCGCTCGTGCCTCAAAAGTTCGTCCAGGGGCAACCTTGAGTTTGTGCACAGAGGTAGCCCCCCACCAAAATGTGGGCCAGGCTGACCTCATCCGAGCCCCCGTCGTCGTCGCCGTCCCCGCTCTGCCCCTTGCCCCTCCCATCCTCCTCCGCATCCTGCTCTTTCTCCTGCTCCTGCTCCTGCTCCTCCTCCTCGTCCTCGTCCTTGTGAACAGCCTCGGCGGCACCAGCAGTAACTCCTTCGAACTATGGCCCAGGCTGACCTCAACAAGCCCCCAAGTATAGCCCGGGGCGATCTCAATGCCCATGCTCCCGCCCTTGGCTTTTGGGAGCGCCCTGGCGGCGCTGCCAACGGCGGCGCGGGGATGCTGAAGCCCCCATGGGCTACCCTGAGCGCCTGGTGAGACAAGCCTGGGCTGCCTCCCGGGCCCTCCTGTGCGCAACCCCAGGTCTTGCCAAGGAGGAGGAGGAGGAGGAGGAGGAGGAGGAGGAGGAGGAGGAGGAGGAGGAGGAGGAGGAGGAGGAAGAGGAGGAGGAGGCGGAAGAGGAGGAGGAGGCGGCGGCGGCGGCGGCGGCGGCGGCGGCGATGCTTGCGGCGGCGGCGATGCTGGGCGACGGGGGCGAGATCTGGCGGCGGCGGCGGCAGCGATGAGAGGGGCACTGCGCAGGGGGCGGGAGGGGGAGGGAGCAGAGGCTTCCTAGATGGGGTCCGAGAAGATGGGGTCGGAGGATTGCACCGCATCGCCGAGGCGGCGCTATCCGATGACCCCATCTGCTCCGACCTCATCTTGGAAGCCTGGAGGGAGGGGGGAGCAGGTGGGGCGGGAGAGGGTGGAGAGCGAAGGGCAGGAAAGGCGGCGAGGGAAGAGAAAGAGAGAGAGAGAGAGAGAGAGAGAGAGCAGTGGGGCTAGCCCGCCTCGTTGCAAAACGAGACGTCCACCTCGAACTCCCGCGGCGAGCCGGGCGCCTGCGACGCCGCGGCCCCCCCCGCCTCTGCGCACCACCTGCACTTCACGATGGGCACCCGGGCGGTCTCCACGAGCTCCACGACGCAGAGGCCGCTCTCCTGAGGGCCGGGCGGCGGGCGGCCCCGCGCGGAGGAGGCAGCGCTGCGGGCGGGGGGCCTCTCCCCGCGAGGGCACTCCCCGAACCCCCGCCCCCGCAAGAAGCGCCCCTGGCCCTTCGTCCGAGGGGCACTGATGTCGAGGGGCGTGCCGCTCGGCCCGAGGGCTGCCTCCTCGCAGGAGGTGGTGGCCCTGTGGTCGTGCAGCTCTCCTCCGGATTTTCTGCCCATTCTGTGTGGGTCTTTGGCCGCGGATGTCAAGCAGCAAATTCCAGGGGCGGAGGCGGCGCGGCGCCAGCGCAGAAAACGGCGCCCCGTGGCAGGCCGTGGCACCACGCTGCGTGCGACTGGCAAGAGGCCGTCGAGAGGCCTCGAGGGGCGGGGCAACGCCCCTCCCCAGGCGCTGCCCCCCACCTGGCCATCGCTCGGTCGTCCATTCCCTGTGTTTTTTTCGGTTTCGTGCGTGGTTTTTTCGCCAAATGATCAAGGATGCTCCTCGATGGCCCTCGTCGAAGGAAAAATGCACACGTCCGAGCGATGCCAAGCCACTCGGCCCGCAGCCCTCTGGGCGCGCAGCTGCACCGGGGTCGGCCGGCGAGTGTCCTGGGGTGGGCGGCGGGTCCTTCCTCTGGCACGGGGTCTCGACATGTTAGCATCCCCGTCCTCCTCGTCGTCCTCCTCGGCCCTCGTCGTCTTCCCCCTCCTGTTCCTTCTGGCCCACACCCTCGCCCCCGAATCAACACTTGCACGCGGGCGTAGATTCTCTCGACGTCGACGCGCCCGGAGCGGCGAAAATGGGGAAGGCACAAGGTTTCGGGATAGTCCGTGGCCCCAGCGCTGAATGGCACCAGCGATTTCCCACTAAAGCGCCGACTTTGACATTCTGGATACGGTTCCAATCGGCTGAATTTTGTGCTCGTGCCCGTGTGTTGTGAAGGGGCCCCAGGACACACAAATAAATACACACCAATAAAACAATTCCACATATTTTCCCATATTTTCTGGGTTTCTGTCTTCCCCCCCACTTCCCATCTTTTCCCATATTTTCCTGGGAGTGGACGGTTGATTGTGTCTGTGTGTTTTTTCCTCTCCTGATGTTGGTGCGCTGGCCAAGTGCCTCGCACGTGGATCGGGACGAGCCCGTCCTGGGCCTCGCTGGGCTTGGAGTGGGTCTGCAGGTTCCCCCAGGATGGGGTCTGGGCACTCACCTCTTTCGCCTCTCCCCGCTCCAAGTGGAGGGGAGTACGGAAGGGGTGAACAGCGAAAGTAAGAGAACATAAGGAACGAGAGGAAGAGGAGGAGGAGGAGGAGGAGGAGGAGGAGGAGGAGGAGGAGGAGTGAGGAGGAGGAGGAAGAGAGGAGGAGGAGGAGGAGGAGGGAGGAGGAGGAGGAGGTGGAGGAGGAGGAGGAGGAGGAGAAGGAGGAGGAGGCGGAGAAGAGAAGGAGAAGGAGCAGGAGGATGAGGTACGACAGGTCTTCGATCACGATGCTGGTCTTATTTGCTGTCTCGCCTTCTACGATGTGCCACAGTACGCCGGTACACGGCACATACCCCCCTGCGCCGTCCTCCGCGCTACAGTCACATGTACTACATGTGCTGTGCTGCGCACGGGGGCACGCCGTATGTTGCGCAAGGGAGGAGGAGTATGGCATGTGCTACGTTAGATGCAGGGCACATCAGCCCGAGTGGCACGCACGGCGTGGGTGGCGCGAGCGCCCTCCACCCCTTCTCCTCCCTCCCGTTCGACCTCTTCCGCCTCGGGGCTGTGGGATTGGTCGGATGGGGCCCCTCAGAGAGGGGAGGGAGGGAGGGGAGGGAGGGGAGGGAGGGAGGGAGGGGTGCCCCTCTCCTTCCTCAAAACGGAAGCTGCGCATCCGGGCGTTGGTGCGCCACGCGGCAGCGCGCGAGGGACCCCCCTGGGGCACAAGGGATCGCTTCCGCAGCGCTGCGAGAGAGAGGAGGCGGAGGAGGAGGAGGAGAAGGAGGAGGAGGAGAAGGAGGAAAAGGAAGTTGAGGACGAGGAGGAGGAGGACGATGAGGAGGAGGGGGAGTTGGAGGAGGATGAGGAGGAGAAGGATGAGGAGGACGTTGAGGACGAGGAGAAGGACGAGGACGAGGAGGAGGAGGAGGACGACAGAGAACACGAGTAAGAACGAAGAGGAAGGCGAGAAAGATGATGATGATGATGATGATGATGATGATGCTGATGATGATGATGATGATGATGATGATGATGATGATGATGATGATGATGATGTTGTTTCGGATGGTCCGGAGGAGTAGGAAATGGGCCAGGAAGAAAAGAGGGAGGAGGAACGAGGCGCAGGCTGAGCAACACGGGACAATCAATGATTGGGATACTGATGATGGTGACGATGATGAAGATGCTGACGATGCTGCTGATGATGATGATCATGGTAATGATGATGATGCTGATGGTGGTGATGATGGTGGTGGTGATGATGAGGATGATAATGATGACGATGACGATGGCAACAACGACGACGATGATGATGATGCTGCTGCTGATGATGATGGTGCTGATGATCATGGTGACGATGATGATGGTGTCGACGATGCCGATGATGACGCTGCTGCTGATGATGATGCTGGTGCTGAATATGGTAATGATGATGCTGCTGTTGATGCTGATGATGCTGATTCTGACGCTGATGATGGCGAAACTTATGGCGATGATGGAGTCGATGATTATGATGAAGATGAAGATGATGATGATGCTGTTTGTGATGCTGCTGACGCTGATGCCGATGCTGATGCTGATGAATACAACGATGATGCAGATGCTGATGGTGATGATGAGGGTGATGATGGTGAGGATGATGATAATGATGATTACGCTGCTGCTGATGATGACGGCGATGGTGATGGTGATGCTAATGATGCTGATGATGCTGACGATGACGACGATGATGGTGGTGGCGGTGGTGGTAAAGATGATGCCGATGATGATGCTGCTGATGACGATGATGGTGAATATGATGTCGTTGATGATGTTGATGATGCTGATGATTCTACTGCTGATGCTGATGATGTCGATGATGGTTACAATGATGTTAAATGATGTCGATGACGATGATGATGGTGATGATGATGATGATGATGATGATGATGATGATGATGATGCTGGTTAAGATTAGGCCAATAATGCTACTGCTGCTGCTGCTGCTAGTGCTGCTGCTGCTGATGATGATGATACTGATGATAATGATGATGAGGAAGATGCTGAGGATGCTGTTGCTTCTGCTGCTGCTGCTGCTGCTGCTGCTGATGATGATGATGATGATGATGATGATGATGATGATGATGATGGTGGTGAGGATGGCGGTGACGATGATGACCACGACCCGCACAACGCCGCGATCGGGGGGCACGGCGCGCCGGCGGCCCCGTCGCCCGCGGCCCGCCGCCTGAAGGGCCGCCGCCGAGGCGCACGTCCGGGGAGGGAGGGGGGGGGGGCTCTGAAGGGGCCCTAGGACACACAAATAAATACACACAAATAAAAGCATTCCCAATCTTTTCCCATATTTTCTGGGTTTTTGTCTTCCCCCCACTTCCCATATTTTCCCATACTTTCTGGGGAATCGACGATTCATTGTGTCTGTGTGTTTTTCCCCTCCTGAGGCTCGGCCGCCCGCCGATCGAGAGGACAATCAAGCCTACGCTCGGCGGCGAGCCTGGGGGCGGGCCCGCCAAGAAGGCTCGGAGGTCCCATGGCCTTCTCGGGCATGTGCTGCGCCTTCCCCGGAGACGCGGGAGCCCTCCCAGAAGGACAGAGGGCTCTTCAGAAGCTCCGCCGCCCTCTGAGAGGGGCCTTCTCCCTCTCAATCCCCCCCACTCGCTCGCCGCCGATGCGCGGATGCCGGTATGTCTTCTGTGCCAAGCGCAGGTGGCGTCCCTGGCACCGCGCAGAAGCATCGGATGAAGGCCGCTCGCACGTGCTGTTTTCTAACACCTGGGAGGGCCGCGGCCGCCCGTTCGCCCTGAGGGCCGCGCCGCCGGCAGCCCCTGGCGCGCCGCCGGCGCGCCGTTGCCGCGTGCCTCGGAGGAGCTTCGGCCTCGTCGGTCGACAGGCGCCACCTCTGGTCCCGACTGAGGTGCAGGGGTCGACCAAAACGGAGTCTTGCGTTCTCGTTCTCGCTCTGGGGCGCTGCAGGAGGAGAGCGGCCCGACCGAGTGCTCCCAGGACACCCTTGTGGCGTAGATCCGGACGCGTGATTGGCCAATGGTGAGCCCAGAATGAGAGCAACACGAAAACGTAGAGCAAACTAAAACGATCCACGAGATAACCCAAACAACGCTTTGGTCGATCACTTCTGAGCTCAGCTGCCCCGATACGCAACACGCAACGCGTCACGTATTGACACGGAACTTAACACGTAGAACACGTAGACTGACAACGTGGGTATGAAGCGGCACGTTCGCCCAAACGTGGGCCAATACGCTGAGCCAACACGTCACGTATTGACACGGGAGTTTTGAAAACGGAACGTGTTGCGCTTCAAAACGTGCGCATTGAGGCAGCTGCGCTGCTGAGGTGTGCGTGCCGCGGCGCCGCGCGGCCCTCGGGGGGCACCGCTGCCCCTGCGCACCCCGAGGGCCACGGCCCCGCAGGGGCAGCCCCAGGGACAGCCAGGGCGGCCCTGCCCTCGGCCCGCGCGGCCCAATGCCTGCTCCTCCGCCGTCGCCGTGCGGCCCTCGCCGCGCCTGGGGCCCCTCGAACGCGCGCCGCCTCGCGCTGCGGGTGCTCCGCGCGCCGTCCTCGTCGAGGCCGTGGGCGCCGCGCCGCGGGCGCGACAGCGCAGGCCAGGGGGCACCGCTGCCGCCGCTCTGGCTCCTGCCCCGCCTGCCGGCCTCGCGGCCGCGGCAGGGCCGGCGCCCGCGGGCGCCCCGTCCGCTGCTGCAGCTGCCCCTGGCGCATTCGCCGGCGCGGCTGCAGGAGGGGGCCGAAGCTGGAGCCGGAGCTGGAGCCGGAGCCCGAGCTCGAGCGCGAGCCAAAGCTCGAGTCCGAGCCCGAGCCCGCGCCAGAGCCTGAGCCTGGGGCCGAGCCTCCAGGAGCTCGAGCCAGAGCCGCCTGCCCCAACCTTGCCCGTCGACCGCTGCCGAGGTTGCACCCAGGCCGCCCTGCACTGGCGCGCTCAGGCTAATTACCGCAACTCCTCCACGCCCATGCGGTGAGAGCCGTGGACCTGAACGAGCCAGCGCTTCGCACGATGCCCCACCCCCGACAATCAGGGCGCAGGCCGCGGGACCGGGCCCAGCCGGCACTGCCTCTCGCGCGCTAGCCGCCCACCGAGCGCGAACGCCGCCCAGTCCTGCCCTCGCCGCGACAATCCAGGCGCGGTGGAGGGCAAGCCCGTCGATGAAGGGGTCGTCGTCGTCGTCGTCGTCGTCGTCGTCGTCGGCGTCGTCGTCGTCGTCGTCGTCGTCGGCGTCGTCGTCGTCGTCGTCGTCGTCGGCTTCGTCGTCATTGTCGCCTCGGTAGCCTCGTAGCGGGTTCTGGAGAAGACGCAAATTGCCTCGCCAAGCTCTCGGGGTATTCCGCAAGCCCGCTGGGGCTCGAGCCCCGCGGCCGATGAGGGTGGGGTGCTCCGCAACATCGGCGGCACCTGCGGTGATGGACTCGCAGAGACCCTCGTCCTCTGGCAGCGTCGCCTGCTTCCCCCCAGAACCCCTCGTCCACGCCAACACATGTCGACCCTCGTCCTTCTCCTCCTCGGTTGGTCGGTCGGTGGTAGGGCAGGAGAAGCTTGCAGCCCATACTCGGATGGGGCGGAGCAGAGAACCAATGCAACGCGTGAAACGCATGCACGTGCAGGGCGGGAGGGGAGGCCGAGACCCGCAACCCAAAGCCCCCTCCGCGCCCACCGCGAAAAAAGGCGCCCCCAGCGGTGTCATCCATCATCCCTGTGAGCTGAGCTGTCGCTGGCCATGTGGAAGTCGACGGACTGACTCAGCGGCCATGTCGTGAACAAGGTCCAGTCACGAATGAAGCACTCATCTTGCTCAAACGTACACACAGGGAGGGCGCGCGAAGCATCATAAGCAATGGGTGAGGCAAGCAGATGGCAAAGCGGCTGGGGATGAGCTTTGGCCCTGCCAGTCGTCCACGCACTCCGCTCACAAAGCCCCTGCAGAGAGACACGCGCACAAGCTCGACGTCAGACTCTTCTGGACTTCCAGTCGGCTGCTCCCCGAAGCATTGGTCAATCCACAATCCACATCACGCAATCAAGCTGAAACGTATCGATGTCCACACCCTGCGCGCCTGCCGCAGACGCTAATCGACGAATCCCCTGAAGTTGCCAACTGGAAGAGATCTCTAGGTTGGAGGGCGAAGGGCCTGATGTTCCATGACGCACGGAGAAGCTTGAGAAAGGAAGAGGCCAAAATGCACAACAACGCGTTGTCGAACTCAATCTGCCTCACTTCCTTCGTGGTGAGGCAAGCGAGTCCGTTCAGTCCCCACAACTGGCCTGGGAAGTCCCCACAACTGTTTTTTTCCCGCCTCCTCCCCCTCCGAGGACGACGGCAGCGAAAACGAGGGCGACAGGAACGACATTGACGGTGACGACTGCCGCGGCGGCGGCGAGCGCGGCTCCCGTAGAGTGACGCCCAGCTTGCGGGCCGCAGCGACGCAGGCGGCGCGCACGGGGCTCTTGGACGCCAGCCCCAGGAACCCCCAGTCCTAAGGGACAGGGGGGGGGGAGGGAGAGGCAAAACTCTCCTCCTCCTCCTCCTCCTCCTCCTTCTTCTCCTCGTGTGAATTGCGGCGGTGGTCATTTCGATACACTTGGATCGACCCCATGCCCGAGTACGACGAGCTCACAGACTTCTAAATCCGCCGCGACACGACCGCATTAGGGGTGAACGGATGAATCGTCATGCAGATACGTTGGTCGGGATCCAAGCGAACCCTCTCGAGACGCCTGTGGAGGAGTACGACGCCGAAGAGAAGGGGGTTCCACAGCTGGCCAGGCAGGAGCCTCCTGTGCGACCTCAAGCACCACCAGACACGGCTTCCCCCCCGCTGCTCAGGCAGCGTCGCCCTTGGCGCCAGGCGGCACCTGTTCGAGCACCTACCTTGCCGAGCTTGCTGGCCTCCAAGGCCATATCTTGCCGTCGGTCGGACGTCCATTTTCCGTGCATTTTTCGGTTTCGTGCGTGTTTTTTTTGCTCGATGGTCCAGGATGCTCCTCCAGGGTCCGCGCCGAGAAAAAAAAACACATGTCCGAGCGATGCCAGGATATCAGCAGCATCGCTCAGGGCCCCATTCACCAACAGCGCATGAACCCTCGCTGCCCAGAACCTCGAGCCAACTCGGCGGCGGCGGCTCCTGCGGCGCCCGCCGCTGCAGCCTCGCGCTCTCCTGCTCGCGCCCAGCGCGCCTCCACAGGGCACCCCCGAGGGCACCCGAGAGCCACGGGGAAGGGCCGAGCGAATCGGGCCGCCACCTCGCGAGGCTGAGGAGACGCACGCGCGACAGAAGGATTGGCGCCCGCGAGCGTGGCTCTCGCGATAAAACATCACCTCCCCCTATCTATACTCCTCCTCCGACCTCCTCCTACCTCCTCTACTACTAATAAGATTCCATCTTTAATACTCACTCCCTCCTCCTCGTAATCAACGTCTCTCCTCCTCCTCCTCCTCCTCCTCCTCCCCTCCTCCTCCTCCTCCTCCCCCTCCTCCTCCCCTCCTCCCCCTTCCTCCCCCCTCCCCCCTCCTCCCCCTCCTCCTCTCCTCCTCCCTCCTTCCTCCTCCTCCTCCTCCTCCTCCTCCTCCTCATCCGCCTCCTCCTCCTCCTCATCTCCTCCTCCTCCTCCTCCTCCGCCTCCTCCTCCTCCCCTCCTCCCCTCCCCCCCCTCCCCCTTCCCCCTCCACTCCCTTCTCCTCTTCCTCCTCCTCCTCCCTACTCCTCCTCCTCCTCCCTCCTCCTCCTCCTCCTCCTCCTCCTCCTCCTCCTCCTTCTCCCGCTGCCCCTCCGCGCCCCGCGCGCGCCTCCCCCGGGCCTATCGTGCCTCAGCCTGCGCTCCCGCGTGCCCCCCCCAACGGCCCGACCGCCGCTGGGGGCCCCGCGGCCGCGGACCAGAGCAGTCAGGTCGCCGCTGCTCTCAGGAGCTCGCCGGAGGGAGGCGCCGAGGCCTCCTCCCAGACGGCCCCCCCCGCCGACACCCCGACCTTGCCAGCCGAAAGCGGGGAGGCGCTTGCAGAAGAAGGGCAGCAAGGGTAGCCGGACCACTCCGCGGGCTAGCATCAACGGGAGCCGTCCAGCTTTCCTGGAGATGCTTCTGATCGGGGCAGCCAGGCAGCAGAGCTTTAGGTTTGGGATCTTGTTCCGCCCATGCTGACGGCCAAGTTTGTCGGCAGTCCAGGCAATTCCAGCTCGCTCTTTCAACCCTAGGGAGATGGTGCAGATCGACTGGCGCGCCATCAATCAATACGCCTTGCCATGCCGTTGAAAAGGCTCTCTGCACTTGCCGATGGGACACCTTCAATTGATCAGACCAGGTCGTTTCGCGTCTGCACTGACGGCTCGGGGGTCTATCGTCAGCCATCGTGCCCAGTAAATTGTTTGGGTCTCCTTCCGCCTCTCTGAGGCTCACTCTCTCTTCCACTCTTTCCTGAGGTGTGTTCTGGCCGGAAATTCGAAGCGAATCCAGCCGAGGCGACGAGACGCCTGTCTTCAGGCTCATCAGAATTAAAGACGTGTCCCAAACCATCGATCCTCTATCCTCCAATTCGAAATCCTTTCATGGTCGCTCCCCAGGACCCGCCGGAGGGCCATCCTGGACCTTTTTTCCCCCAGGACCCGAAACTGGCACCGCATTGGCCGGGATCGAGGACAAACGTTTGGCGCGATGTCTTCGAACTTCGACCCTCAGGGGGCGGGAGGAGGTGTCGGGGGCGTTCACGAGGGGGGGTCGCAAATAATGGCCTGAGGTGGGTGCGCGGCCGAGAGGGAGACCAGGGAACGCGAAAGAAGATGAAGAATAAGCAGACGACTCAAACGAGCAGTACTAGCACTGCGAGAAAAAGAAGATTATAATTCTGACAATATGAAGATAACGGGCAGCCACCATACTGTCAATACTCATCAAAACTAATATCAACAGTACGAACTCATCTACTGATAACACTAGGGGTAGTATTACTAATCATAATACGAAGAGCCATGCTAATGATAACACGAATGCTATCTAACATTAAAGCTAGTCAGAGGAATCGTGCTCATAACCAGGCGATCAAATGCACGACTATAACATCATACGGAACATCAACACACTACTAGTAACGAGAATAATGCGAGTGCTGCGAATATTAATAACGATGAGACTGGTACGAGTCATACTGATACTTTTCTCGCATCACGATTAACTCCAGCACCCACACCCACCCCCCCCGTCCCATCCCCCGCATCCACCACCTCCAACCACCCCCCCGTCACCTCACACTCTCAGCCCCCTCCACCCGCCATACCCCCCCCCCACCCCCCCCCACCCCTCGCAGCAGCATCCCACCCCCCACCCCCACACCACCCACCACACCCCCTCATACCCCACCTCAAACCCACGAAACCCACATACTGATACTATCAACATTACTACTGCTACTACATATAATACAAACAATACTTATTCTAGTAGTGCCAATAACAACAAAGGTACCAGCATCAACACTACTATTAGCACTATGCATCATCTTAAGAACACTTCGGTTCGTACGAATAATCGCATCCTCAAGAGTTAGACGAACACTCAAACAAAACTACCAATGCGCATGATAATAATGCTATTACTGTTGAGACAAACAATGATATCGTTAATACGAGTAATACTATTAATGATACAGTGGAGCTCACATGATACCAGTAATCGCAATACAAGTCACAGTGTTAAAACAGAGTACTATTAGTAGGAATGAGAACGACATGCGCCATAAGAGGAAGACGAGGGGGCAACGACATCCAGGGAAACACCATGGCCTCGGCCATGATACTCTCACAGCCCCAGCTTTCACCGCCCCCCTCGACGCCTGGTCGTTTTTGGGCCATGAATCGGGCCTCTGGCGGCCAGTCGGAATGACCCGGGCCCCCCCGGAATGCTCCCGGCGAGGCGCAGCCGCTGGAAGGCACCTCGAGGATGGAACACCGACGGGAACCTTCGAAAACGTCGAACAAAAAAAACGAAGCTTGAACCCGAACTATCCCCGTTGGCCGCCTCGGATCCATGTCGGATGGTCCCAGAGCCTGCAGACGGCCCCCGAAAGCCGCAGCCGAGGAACACCCGCTCATTGAAAAAATCATACCGTCGGAGACCTGGGATGTTCTCCCCTCCTGGGCATCTTCGGAACTCCAAAGCCGTGTGGTGACGGACCGCATGGTGACCTCGAAATCCCCAACGATCTCACCGCGCGGTCCATCACCGCACGGTTTTGGGACCTCGGAGGCCCCAGTCGCCAGAGACGTGCTCGGAGAACGACCCGAATCCCCGCCGTGCGGTGAGCCCGAATTCCGTCTGACTCACCACGCCGTGCGGTCACCATACCGCTTGGGGCCTCCCGATCATCATCCCCCTCTTGGCAGGATCAGTCAGCATTGAATCGGCAAATCGGACAGAATCGAGATGTGCATCGGATCGGGCTGCATCGGCACGGCATCGACATCGAATCGGATCGGCTGCGCCAGGACGCATAACAACGGCATGCGAACCTCGGGCCGCATCGGCTCGTCGGAACATTAGAACCGAATTGGATGGAGCAGGCCAGAATCGACATCGGATCGGATCGATCGGATCGCAATGGGCCCT
>CAUYUJ010010381.1:0-28799 GCA_963575745.1 Prorocentrum cordatum | reverse complement strand
CCGCGCCCCTCCCCAGGAGGGCCGCCTGGGCCAGCGCGGCGAGGAGCGCGTGCCGCAGGGCTTCGCGCGCTGAGCCGCGCGCGGCCCTCCGCCGCCGTTTTTTTCATCGCCCCGCGCCGCGCTGCTCGGCTGCGCGGCGCCTGGAGGTTGCCCCGCCCCCCTCTGCACGAGCGCGGCTGCGCAGGCAGAGCGCTGGGGCATCCATCGGACGTCTTGAGAACGGGTGATGGAATGCTACCCAACGTGGGCCCCGAACAATGAGTGTGTTCACCGTGCAGGCGGCAGAGATGCGACGTAAACTGTGCGGTATAAGCTATGTTGTGCAAGCTAGGCGTCGCAAGCAGTCCGGTGTGAGCTATATGGTGTAAGCTTAAGTGTGTGAGCTATGTGGCGTGAGCTATGCGGCGTGAGCCATGCGGTATAATCTTGGTGGTGCACGCTGTTGTGTGCAAGCAATGTCGTGCACTAGTACGTTCGCTATCTTGTGTAAGCTATGTTGTCCAAGTTGTGCAGTGTGAGCTATGTGGTGTACGCTATGCGGAAGGGGCCCACGAGGCGCGGACGAGCGGGCACGGGCGCCCACGAGGGGCCCACGGGCGGGCACCCGGCGAAGCTCATAAACGCCCTTTCCAGCGCGGGGCGCCCACTGGGCGCCCACGGGCGCACCAGGCGAGACCTCTGCATACCCCTCCAGCGCGGGACGCCCACGAGGGGCCCACAGGCGGGCACCAGGAGAAACTTCGGCATACCCCCCCAGCGCAGGGCGCCCGCGGGCGGACACCAGGCGAAACCTCGGCATGCCCCCTGAACCTGAGGCGCCCACGAGACGCCCACGGGCGCCCACCGACTGGGCAGCAGGCGCAACAGGCGACACCCCGGCATGACATCCAATTTCCTCAAGGAGCATGAGTACGAACCGCTAGAAGCCGACCCAGGATGCCCAGCTGGCCATGGGGAAACGGTCGGGACTTCTCGGGGCTCCACACTGAAAAATGAAGACGTTGGATCTCTGGGTCATTGTGCATCGGCAGACTCATTCGCACCGTGCCACTGGCCAGGGCACCCTCGGCCCCGGGATGGCTGCAGCGTTCCAGAGAGGGCCTCGCCTTCGGCGCGTTTCGCCTTCGGCGCGTCTCGCCTTTCGTCGGAAGCCGGCGGCAGCAAGCTGGCGGCGGGTCCGCCGGCGGAAGTCGGGCGAAGGGCGGCGGAAGCCAAAGTGAGATGTCAGCTTTTGGGGGTCCAGGGCCTCCGGAATCGGCCAGCGTGGGTCTTCCTGCATGGCCTCGGCCAGGAGTCGGGCGGCGTCGGCTGGCCACTTCACCGACCGTGGCCAGAGCCGACTTGGGCCCAGGACCCGTGTACTGGCCTGAGATCTGGGCGTTGCACTTTTTCCTAAACGGGCGGTGTCCCTAGCTTTGGGGCCCAAGGACCATCACATGTGGATGCCGCTCGATAAGTGCTGCAGACAGGGTCTAGAGCTCCAGTCGTGTTTGTTCGCGAGGTTGTATTGTTCAGTCTTGTGTGTTCGCAAGGTTGATTTTATTCGCGACGTAAGATCTCAGGGGGTGTACACGCCCTCCTAGTCTGGCCACGGAAGCGCAGACACCAGTCGTGGGCCCATGGTGAATCAGGCCAAGACCAGTGAGGTGGTCGGTTGATGTCGCCCGATTGAGTGTTTATACCAAGGCATCGGACGATGTGTTTTTCAATGCACTTTCCCCTGAGTTCTGGTCCGCTTCCCGAGGATTCTATTCTCGTCACGGATTGTGTTTGAAGTACCGGGCCCGGCGACCGCCCCGCAGACGCCGAAGTCGGCGAAACATAACCGTTTTTGCGGCTTCTTTTTTCACAGCGTTGAATGTCCGGAATATTTGTTGACCCAGATATCCAAAGTGATGAAGCAGAAAACGATTTTCTCACCACGTGGTACACGCATCCATTTCTTCGGTGTACGCGCCCAACTTGGTGAGACATAACAACTTCCAATGTGGCATACGCACCGAGACCCTGGGTGCGTAAACACATCACGTTGGGGCCTGGGGCATGCGTCCGGCACGGCTGTGGTACACGGGCGCCCCTCCGCACGCGCATGCGGGCAGGCCCAGCGTCTGCCACGGTCGCGGCCGCGCGCTCGGGGTTCGGCCGTTGGCCCGGATTTTCGCGGCCGCGGGGGCTGCGGGTGCCCACCGTCCGAGGCGGAGATCTACCTCTCATCGTGTGATGTTTCTTTCGGGGACCTTCCCTGGGGGCCACCTGATGGATGTGGTCGTCATGGTTGTTGTCATGCAGAGGGAAGAAGACCGGTTCAACATCCAGAGGGAAGAAGACCGGTTCAACAGACGACTGGTTCAGCAGGGACCGGTTCAACAGACGACCGGTTTAACAGACACCGGTTCAACAGACGACCGGTTCAACAAAGACCGGTTCAACAGGACCGGTTCCGCAGAACCGGTTCCACAGAACCGGTTCCACAGGACCGGTTCCGCAGGACCGGTTCTACAGAACCGGTTCTACAAGCCCGGTTCCACAGGATTGGTTCCAGAGTTGGTTCCACAGGACTGGTTCCATAGAGGCGGCTCCCTCCTGCTACTCTCTCTCTCCTCCTCCTCCTCCTCCTCCTCCTCCTCCTCCTCCTCTTCCTCCTCCCTCCTCCTTCTCTCCTTCTCCTCCTCCCTCCTCCTCCTCCTCCTCTCCTCCGCCTCCTCCTCCTTCCTCCTCATCACTCATCATCATCATCATCATCATCATCACCATCATCATCATCATCATCATCATCATCCATCCCCCTCTGCTCTCCCGCCCTCCACCATCCCTCGTTGTCGCTACGTCCCCCTGCCCTACATCCCTCCCTACTTCCCCCTCCCCTCTCCCTCCTCATCCATCATCGAGGGCCACCCACCCGACCCGTCCCGCCCGACCCGACCCGACCCGTCCCGCCCGTTAGGGCACTCGCGTGCCAACTCGATGGTGCATCATACTTTAATGTCCCGCCCGCCTGACACGACCCGAACCCGACCCGTCAGAGTCCGCCCGCCCGACCCGACCCGTCCCGCCCTTCAGGGTCCGCCCGCCCGCCGGACCCGTTCCGCCCGTTAGGGTACTCGCGTGCCAATTCGATGGTGCACCATACTTTAATGTCCCGCCCGCCCGACCCGACCCGACCCGCCCGTCAGGGTCCGCCTCCGCCCCGGCCCCGTCCCCCCCGTTAGGGTACTCGCGTGCCATGTCGAATGGTGCCATCATACTTTTGTGTCCCCGCCCGCCCGACCCGACCCGACCCGCCCGTCAGGGTCCGCCCGCCGGCCCCGTCCCGCCCGTTAGGGTACTCGCGTGCCATGTCGATGGTGCATCATACTTTTGTGTCCCGCCCGACCCGACCCTTCCCGCCCGTCAGGGTCCCGCCCGACCGATCCGACCCGTCCCGCCAGTTAGGGTTTGCCCGCCCGCCCGGACCCGTTCCGCCCGCTAGGGTACTCGCGTGCCAACTCGATGATGCATCATATTATAATGTCCCGCCCTCCCGACCCGACCCGACCGCCTGTTAGGGTCCGCCCGCCCGACCCGACCCGTCCCGCCCGTCACGGTCCGCCCGCCCGACCCGTCCCGCCCGTTAGGGTACTCGCGTGCCAACTCGATGGCGCATCATACTTTCATGTCCCGCACGCCCGACCCGACCCGTCCCGCCCGTTAGGGTCCGCCGGACCCGACCCGACCCGTCCCGCCCGTTAGGGTCCGCCCGCTCGCCGGACCCGTCCCGCCCGTTCGCGCGCTCGCGTGCCATCTCGATGATGCAGTATTACTTGTTATCCCGCCCGCCCGGGCCCGTTAGGGTACTCGCGTGACAACTCGATCGATGGTGCGTCATATTTGATACTTTGGTCGCCGGGCGCAGATCGTCTGTTGTAGATGATTTGCTAACCCGTGTAACCAGG
Organism: Prorocentrum cordatum; assembly: GCA_963575745.1. Lineage (NCBI taxonomy): Eukaryota > Dinophyceae > Prorocentrales > Prorocentraceae > Prorocentrum > Prorocentrum cordatum. The sequence goes on along the minus strand of CAUYUJ010010381.1, from coordinate 24,867 downwards.
GTCACAAGCCATGCAAATTATGGTATAAGACTGACAACCGAACGTAACAGTTACATAAGTGTACAACACTTGTGAAGTGGTTGCTCAGGATACAGGTCAAATGCAAGTGGCCGAGAACTTGCACGCGCGCAGAACACCAAATAGACGCACGATTCCAATTAATTTGCAACTCAGATGGTTATTAGGCCGCATCGTTGGCAAGTGGTACAAACATTTTAGCCTCTTGACCACTTGCGCAAACCAGATATGACCAGTTATGGCGACTTACGGCCACTTATGAAACAAGCGCCAAACGCTACGACGCCGACGTCGCCGACGCCGACGTCGCCGACCACAAGCAAACCCGACGACGAAGCCGAGGAAGCCGACAACCAGCGACAACAACGAGACGCCACAACGAGATAGCCCCTCGCAGTGCAAACGCCCAAACGCCCAATAGCCCAAAGCGCTACTGCAGCGCCAAGGCCTCGCACGCTTGGCGTGCGCTGTTCTTTGGAAGCTGACCCCACGGGTATCAGCATTCACTGAAGTCATTCTTGGAAGCGCTCGCTGTCGGGGACCGTCGTCGTCGTCGCGCGCATTGAACTTCGCGGAGCAAACCGCGCCATAGCATGTATACTCATGCGCCGGGCGGGCCGCCGTTCGCAAAGTGGCCCGCGGATTGCGCCTCGTGGCCCGCGCATCTTTGCGGGCTGGCGGATATGCAGCTCCATCTGCGCTCATTTGCCTGGGGGCCGCCGTTCGGCGGCCTGCGGATTACGCCTCCTGGCATGCACGTCGGCGCGGGTGGGCGGATATCCACGCGCTCATCTGCCTCGGGGCCGCCGCCCTTCAGGCGGCCCGCGGATTGCGCCTCGAGGCCCGCGCGTCGGCGCTTTTTAATGTAAGGCAGTCTTGGGGTCATCTTAGGCAGTCTTGGGCTGGTTGGCTGGCAGCAAATATCTTGGGCTGTTTTGGGCTGTCTTGGGGGCGCAGTCTTGGGCTGGTTTGTTGGTTGGTTGATTGGCCACCTCTTGGGTTGCCCGGGGAATCTTGCTACGCCGGGTTGCGCTGCCCTCGCCCCCGGGGGCGGGGGGGAGCGGCAACCGCGGAAGGGGGGGCTCCCGCGGGTGGGCGATCGCGACTCCCCTCCCTTGGCAGACGGGCCGTAGTTTTCAAGCTGATTGGGGATGGCAGCCTGTCAGGGAAGAGGGGGTCGCGATCGCCCGCCCCGGCCCCGACCTTCAGCGGGCCCCTTCGGCCTTTGGCTGGCTTGTTGGTTGGTTGGTTGGTTGGTTGGTGGGCAGGCAAGTCTTGGGGCCATGCATATGCCACGCCAGTCGAGAGGCCATCTGACGCAATGTTTGCGTTCGTTAGTTGGCTGGCAAGATTGTTGTGCAATCTCTGGGCTGTCTCTCGGTTGCAATCTCTGGTTGTCGGTTGGTTGTTGTGCAATATCTTGGGCTGTCTTGGGAAGTCTTGGGGGGCATGTCCTGAATTGCCTCGGGGCGCGCGGGCCCTGTTCCCGTGGGCCGTCGGGGGGGCCGGGTGATCCCGATCCCCCCCCCCCACCCTTAAAAGCGCCGACGTGGTGGGGGACTCGCGGCGTTCGGCAGTTGCGGGGCCCGCAGCGCTGCAGGGCTCGCGCTGCGCAGACCACGCTGCGACGCGGCGGGCTGACGGGGGCAGGAGTGGGGAAGGGGGGGGGGTGGGGGGGGGTGGGGGCAGAGCTAGGAGGGGCGGAGGAAGAGCAAGAAACAATATGGCATATAGAGAGGGAGAGAGAAGCGAGAGGATAGATAGGAGAGAGGAGAGAGAGAGGAGAGAGGAGAGAGATAGAGAGAGAGTAGAGGAGAGAGAGAGAGATGAGAGAGAGAGAGAGAGGAGAGAGAGAGAGAGAGAGAAGAGAGAGAAGAGAGAGAGAGAGAGAGAGAGAGAGAGGAGGAGAGAGAGAGAGAGAGAGAGAGGAGAGAGAGGAGGAGAGAGAGAGAGGGGAAAGAGGGAGGAGAGGATAGGTGATATGAGAGCGGGAGGGAGAGAGAGGGAGAAGAGAGAGAGGGAGGAGAGAGAGATAGATATAGAAGAGAGAGAGAGAGAGAGAGAAGAGAGAGAGCGAGAGAGAGAGAAAGTGGAGAGAGAGGGGGGGGGGAGGAGAGAGAGAGAGAGAGAGAGAGAGAGAGAGAGAGAGAGAGAGAGAGAGAGAGAGAGATACTGAGAGACTGACTGGCTGACTGACTGACTGACTGACTGCCTGACTGACTGACTGACTGGCCTCGCTGACTGGCTGCCGCGATTACCTGGCTGACTGACTGAGCGACTTACTGAGTGGCCGCCCCCTGCAAACACTGTCTGGGGAAACTCTGCTCGTTTGCGTATTCAGGGCAACGAAGCACTTAAACAAATAGTGCCCCCCCGCCCTTGCTCCCCCCCTCTTCCGCCGCCGTTTTGGCTTCGAATCGCTGGGCGCCTTTTTCGGATTCACCCATTGGCCAAGGCGTGCATGCGCCCAGACCAGACCGAGGCCATGGCGAATCTTCCTGCTGTTGCGCTGTTGGGCCCCTCTCCACTTCCTGGGGACGTCGGAACGCTGACCTCAGATGACAAGGCAGAGATCCAGAGAACGCACCAGTGCACGGCGAACGTTCGCGCATGGCGCGACGGCGCGAGGTGCTTGACCGTCGCCGGTGGCCCGCGCAATTTGCAGGCAGCCTGGGCGCTGGCAAATCAGATGATTTTGTTGAATGTGCAGCCCTGTCCGCATCATCGTCGCAGCAGGCGTGGAGGCCCCCCCCCATCGGTCATTATTCCTGACTTTCAGCCAATGATGTGGTTCGGTTGGCCCCACGCCCCGATCTACGACCCCGCGGCCTACGCCGCGATGCGATGGCGCGAAGCGGAGCGGTGCAGATCCGTTGGTTTCTTTGAGCCCACGCCGCCGCAGCACGTGATGGAGGGCGCAATCATGAGGGGGTTCGCCTCTTGCAACCAGCCCACGCCTACGCCCCGTCAGAGCGCGAGCCCGCCTACGTTTCGCCAGCCGCCGTGGGTCACGACGAGACGGGCCGCGATCGCAATGAGTGAGCGCTTCGAGGCCACGCCGTGTCAGCGTCCTTGTATTTCTAGATATTTGGAGTTAGACTCAGTCTCGCGCCTGGCGTCGCGTCACGCGTCGCGCTGGCTCTCGCGGGCGCCCCCGCATAGCCTGCGCCAGGTTGAGAGCGGCGCTAGTGGCCCTGACTTTTACTTCGCAACCGCTGCCAGCAAAAGTTCGTTGCCTCCCCACTCCGACCGCTCGCTCCTTCTCACAACTTCCAACAGCTACGCGGATGCATGCGGGAACCGTTTTCAAAGAGTGTTCTCGCCACCAGCCGCAGTCGCATTCGCTAGGCCAGCGGCTCCTCGTCGAAACGAGACTCTCGCTGTAGCGCCGCGCGCAGATGCCCTCGAATCCGAGGCGTCGGCTGTGTTTTTCCGATTCACGCGCAGAAACCGCTCCCAACATCCCTGCCTCCTCTTCCCCCTCCTTCCCTGCCCCCCCCCTTCTCCCCTGCCTCCCCCCCTTCTCCCCTGCCTCCCCCCACCCCTCCTCCCCTGCCTCCTCTCCCCGCCCCTCCTTCCTGCCTGGCCCCGCCCTCCCTGGCTCTTCTTCTTCGCCCCCCTCCTCGTCCCCCTCCGTCGCAGCTGTGGCAATGGCTGCAAAACGCCCCCGCTTGACAGTGCTCTCTGAGTCCAGTCTGAGCGGCATCAGCGGCGCAGCACGAGTGATCGATGAATACAAACGCTTGGTCGCCAGTGGCGATGTAGATGATGGCGATACAAATTGGCATCGATCTTTGCGACGATGTTTGAAAGAGTTCGCAGATACCCGCGCGCCCTATGGATCTATCATCAAAGACATTGTGTTCGACCGAGGCCCTGGGCAACCATATGTCATGCCATTCGCCAACCCGTTCGCTCTCTTGTTTGCGGCAACGAATGCATCCACCCGCTTCGGAGACTTTCTAAGCGAGTGCTTGGGGGATGATGGTGGCGGTGACATCCTCATGTGCGTGGGCGAATGCACGCCGGGCAATGTTCTTAGAATGGATTCTGGTCGCGAGGTCTTCGGATGTCAAAGCGAGCAGGAGGGAGGGGGGGTGGGGGGGCGAGGCGAGGGGAGGGGGGGGGGGGGGAAAAAGGGGGGAAGGAGGGCGAGGAGGACGAGAAGGAGGAGGATGAGGAGGAGGAGGGTGCCCTCGGGGGCCTTGCTGGATCAAGGTGAGGTCTCTCCTGGGCGCTCGTGGGGCCGATTGACGCAGACTGAGGTCTCCATGTGTTTATGCCGGTGCAACGTCGGCCCAGAGGTGTGGGGGATATATTCAGCGTGAAGCAAATCCCTGAACGGTTCAGGCGGAAAGCTTGCGCTTGGTGGGTCGTTGCCGCCCCGCCAACCCGTGAGACTGACCTCATCAATGGCGGGGTCTCGGTTCTGGCCAGATCAATTTTAGAGGAGTTCTGGAGCCCAAGTCTTGACAAATGGTCTTTTGAGCGCGCGGGCATGTTCATCAACGCGCCTGGTGGCCAGAAGCACGTGAAATTTCGTTTCGGGTCGTGGATCGCAGACGAGAAAGCCTACAAGCTCATGTATTCGGTCCCAGGGGCAGCTGGACTAAAACCGCGTTTACTGTGTCGGAACGTCGTCGCCAGCAAGAGACGACTTCGCATGTTCGATGATTATTTTGTTCCGACCCACAACGCATCCTTAGCCAATGTTGACCTCCACGCGACAGCATCTAGATTCTGGCTGCGCCTATAGGACGCCGCAGGGCCCCGGGGAAGGACCGCGTCCACGATTTGGCCATCGCCCTCGGGGTCAGTGCGACTGGGCTCCCAAGGCCTCCCAGGGCCAAGATGGCCCGCGAGATTGCTGCTAAGAGGCCCCTGAGAGACTACGAGCACTTCCCATTGAGTTCCAAGAGGCACAAGCAGACTCCCAGCAGGCCCCCCCGAGAAATCCGATGGAGGCCCCTGCAACTTCTTTCGTCACTGGTGGCCCCCCGGGCTGGTGGATTAGAGAGGCAGCGGTGTTCATGAGGAACGCGACTTCGCAAGTCCCGCGGCCTTCAGAAGGCCGATTGAAAGAACTGGCCAAGCTTTGGGGGCTCAGTTACGTGGAAGGGGGGCATGCTTTTTCCGGACCGCATGTTGAACCTGGCGAGCCCGTGCGAGAAGGTATGGTTTGACTTTATGCATTGCCTATGGGCAAGTGGTGGTATTTCCAAGCACCACGTCAATAACTTTGTGTCGAATATAGCGACGAGTACTCCGTATGGCGTTGATTACCTCGACAATTTCACGGCCGCGATTAAATTCCCCAGGTCAGCGCCAGCAGTTCCCAAAGACTTCTTCAGTTCAAGAACTAACCCTTCGTCACCGCATCAACATTGCAAAGCGTTCGCAGGGGGGATGTTGACGATAATTTCTGCGTTGAAGCTGTTATGTGATATTGTGCTTGTGCCGAACAATTCTAGACGCTTCGCGCATCCCCACCAGCCCGTCCAGAAACGACGCCCAGGCGAGTAGAGGGTCGTCCTGAGGGGCTTTTCGGCGTCTTGGGTGCCTCGGGGGGGCCTCTGTGGGCCGCTCGGGATCCTCTCCGGGGCCTCCTGGGGGCTTCTTGGGGCCATCTTGGGGCCTTTGGGGGCCTCCTGGGCGCTTCTTGGGACTTCCTGGGCGCTTCTTGGGTGCCTCCGGGGGGTCTCTTGGGGCCTCTTGGGGGTCTCTTGGGGGCCTCCTGGGGGCCTCTTGGGGTGCCTCGGAGCCATCCTGGAGGAGATCGATCAACGAAGGGGGGTTCCCAAATTACAGCCCCCCCCCCCCCCTTCCCTCCTCAGGAGCCACGATCCTCGTGAGGGGCGTCAAATTTTAGCCCTCCCAGGGGTCGATCTTGGACGCTCCAACGCGCCGCGGAACCCCTTGTCCAGGTCAGTGGGGAGGGGGTGGGGGGAGGGGCAAACCCCTCCCCGAAGGGGAAGAAGGAGGGGTGGAAGAGGAAACGCTCTAAACCACCGACGCCCAGAGGGCGCGTGGGATTACGTCCCAGAGCACGCGCCTTGTCTTTAACTCTTGGCAGAATTGACTGATTGGCTAATCGTGGCCCCCATCGAGTTTCTACTTGCTAGCGTCGATCGAGTCGAACTGCTGGTGGATACGCATCGCGACAAAGTGGCGACCCTTGTTCCCTCGGCCATTCGCCCGAAGGCCCACTACCTCATACATATCCCCGGGAACGTCAGGAGAACGTCTGCAAACGTCAGTTGCTTCGCCCCTGAACGTCGACACAAACAAGTGAAGCACATTGTATGTCACTGTTTCCGCTCGGCGCGAGTGGGCCCGAACGACGCCCCCCCCGCCCCCGTGCCCCGCCGCCGAAATCTAGGGCCCCCGATGGGGGCCCGCGTGGATGGGGGGTCGTCGCCAAGCGGCCCACGGGGCCCAAGTGGAACAGGAGGCGGAGCAGGCGGAGGAGGGGGGGGGAAAAGGAGGAGGAGGAGGAGTGGGGGAGGGGGCCAGAGAAATGAGGGGGATTGGGAGGAGGAGGAGGAGGAGGAGGAGGAGGAGGAGGAGGAGGAGGAGGAGAGGAGGAGGGGGAAGGAGGGGGGGAGGAGGAGGAGGGGGAGGGGGGGGGGGGGGGAGGAGGATGTAGGAGGAGGAGCACGAGGAGGAGGAGGAGGAGGAGTAGGAGGAGGGGGAGGAAGGGGAGGGTCGAACAGTGCACAGGCCGCCGCTGAACACCCCATCCGACGCCTCGCATTCGAGACGCTGGAGACGTTGCGGGAAGAGCAGGCGCGCGAGAAACGTTACCTCGTGAAACCCATGTTCGAAGAGCGAGACCTGGGCAGGGCATGTCCTTTGCTTTTCCTTCTCGATCGCTTCTCAATCGCTTCTCGGCCTTAGCCCCGGACCCCTCGACCCCGTAGGATGGCTAAGATGCTGGGGGTCGCGTTGAGCGACCCGAAGGTTTCCAGAAAGTTGCATTGCGAGCTCGGGGTTTTGATGGTCGGTGACATGTTGCTGTGCAGGATCGGTGGGGGGTTGGGCGCGATGAAAGCCCATCTGTTTGTTCAGACAAACGAGGCGCTTTATTGCGCCTGCGAGAAATACAGCCACATTTGCGTGCTCACCACGGGCCCTCGGGGGCGCGGGAACTGGCATCTCTTGATTGCTTGTTGCACACTGTGCCCGTTGCACGCCGAGAGAATGGGGACGTGCGACCTCTGTTCCCGAGCTTCGCCCATCTGCTGCAATGTTCTAGCCCGGCTCCGACGACGACGGTTTCGCTGCCTGCGTGCAGTTTCAAAGGCAGCTGCTGCAAATTTTGCGCAGGGACTGTGCAGCCCTGCCCCGGCGGAGCCCTGGCGCTCGAAACATATCAAAATCAGCCCCCGAAGGCCCGGGGGAGGACGAAGGAACCCTGGCGATTCCCTGGCGCTCGAAACACATCAAAATCGGCCCCCGAAGGCCTGGGAGAGGACGAAGGAACCCCGGCGAATCCGTTGCGCTCGAAACACATCAAAATCAGTCCCCAAAAAGCCCGGGAGAGGACGAAGGAACCCTGGCGAATCCTTGGCGCTCGAAACTTATCAAAATCAGTCCCCGAAGGCCCGGGAGAGGACGAAGGAACCCTGGCGAATCCGCGGCGCTCGAAACACATCAAAATCAGAATGAGGAGGAGAAACATGAAGAGGCTGAGGAGGAGAAAGATGAAGAGGCTGAGGAGGATGAAGCCTGGCCCATGAACGACCCGCGGCATAGCGCTCTTGCCTGGGTCAGCGGCTTCATGGGCCGTCCACCTCCCCTGCCCTGTCCCCCTCTCCTCCCTCATCCCTCCGCTCTGCTCCTCCTCTTCCACCTCCTCCTCCTCCTGCTCTTCCTGATGCACCTCCTCCAACTCCTCCACTTCCCCCAACTCTTCCAACTTCTCCAACCAACTCCCCTTCCTCCTCCTCCTCCTCCTCCTCCTGCTCTCTCTCTCTCTCTCTCTCTCTCTCTCACTCTCTCTCTCTCTCTCTCTCTCTCTCTCTCTCTCTCTCTCTCTCTCTCTCTCTCTCTCTCTCTCTCTCTCTCTCTCTCTTTCTCTTTCTCTTTCTCTTTCTCTTTCTCTTTCTCCTTCTCTTTCTCTTTCTCTTGCTCTTTCTCTTTTTCTTTCTCTTTTTTCTTTCTCTTTTTCTCTTTCTCTTTCTCTTTCTCTTTCTCTTTCTCTTTCTCTTTTTCTCTTTCTTTCTCTCTCTCTCTCTCTCTTTCTCTTTCTCTTTCTCTTTCTCTTTCTCTTTTTCTCTCTCTCTCTCTCTATCTATCTCTATCTCTCTCTCTCTTTCTCTTTCTCTTTCTCTTTCTCTTTCTCTTTCTCTTTCTTTCTCTTTCTCTTTCTCTTTCTCTTTCTCTTTCTCTTTCTCTTTCTCTTTTTTTGTTTCTCTCTCTCTCTCTCTCTCTCTCTGTCTCTCTCTCTCTCTCTCTCTCTCTCTGGTTCCTAGGATTACTTAGAGCGGTGTGGGGCACGTCTGCGCCTTCTCGGAGTCCGATCGGGGACAGTCTTTTCAACTTGGCGAAACAACAGTGGATCCTGGGCCCTCTTGGGGCCGTCTTGTCCAGAATCACGCGCTTCCCTATCACATAGCGGAGTGGGGCCGCCCCCGGGGGACTTTTGGAGTTGGGGCGCGCCCAATTCCAAAAGTCCATTCCGCAGCGTTGTCCTTTGTTTTTTTTTCCACCGGGAAACTGTACTTCCAGCGCAGTTGTTTTCTTCAATGTGGTGTTATCTTGGGGGCCTGGGTCCTCTCGGGGCCCCCTTGGAAGCCTCTGGGATCAGATTAGAGACGATGTTTCCAACTTGGCGAAACAGCCATGGATCCAGGGCCCTCTTGGGGCCCTCCTGGAGCCCTCTCGGGGTCCGATCGGGGGCAGTGTTTTCAACTCGGCGGAAACGCGGTGGATCCTGGGCCGTCTTGGAGCCCTCTTGGAGCCCTCTCGGGGCCCGATCGGGGATTGTTTTTGCGACTTGGCGACGAAACTATCGATCCTGGGCCATCTTGGAGCCCTCTTGAAGCCCTCTCGGGGCCCGATCGGGGACCGCTTTTTCAACTTGATTAAAAAATGCTGTGGATCCTGAGCCGTCTTGGAGCCCTCTCGGGGTCCGATCGGGGGTTGTTTTTGCAACTTGACGAAACAGCTGTGGATCCTGGGCCATCTTGGAGCCCTCTTGGAGCCCTCTCGGGGTCCGATCGGGGGCTGTTTTTTTCCACATGGCGAAACAGGCAGTTTTTTTTCCACTTGGCGAAACAACTGTGGATCCTGGCCCCCCCTTCTTTCCCGCCATTTAAAATCTGCATCGCATGCCCGTTCAGCAAGGAAGAAAGGGGGCAGCGATGGGGGGGGGGTGCTCCCCGGGGAGGAGGAGGAGACAGGGGGGCAGGGGGAGGAGGAGGATGGGGGCGAGTGGGAGGAATAGTTTTTCCCAACCATCCTGTGGTGTTGGGCCCTCGTTTTGAAGAGACGGTGCCCCGCGCCCCCTTCCTTCCTCGGATCGCGCATGGTGCCGATTGAGACGGTGGTCATGATGATGACGGTGGTGGTGCTGATGACCACGATGATGATGATGATGATGATGGTGATGATGAGGACGATGATGATGATGATGATGATGAGTATGATGATGATGATGATGATGATGATGATGATGATGATGATGATGATGATGATGATGATGGCGGTGGCTTTTTCTGCGCGGCCGCGGCCTGCCGCGCTGGTGCTGCTGCTGGTCGTGCTCACAGGAAGCCGTACTGCGTGTCCTGCAGCTGGTCCTGCTGGTGCTGGTCGTCCTGCAGCTGGTCCTGCTGGTGCTGGTCGTCCTGCTGCTGCTGGTCGCCCTGCTGCTGGTGCTGGTCGTCCTGCTGGTCGTCCTGCAGCTGGTCCTGCTGGTGCTGGTCGTCCTGCTGGTGCTGGTCGCCCTGCTGCTGGTGCTGGTCGTCCTGCTGGTGCTGCTGCGCCGCTGGTGCTGCTGCGCTGCGCTGGCGCTGCTGCGCGGGCGTTGCGGCGCTGCGCTGGTGCTGCTGCGCTGGTGGTGCTGTTGCGGCGCTGCGCTGGTGCTGCTGCGCTGGTGCTGCGGCTGCGCTGCTGCTGCTGCCGCTGCGCTGCGCCGCGTTGACGCCCTGCTGCTCTGGCTGGTGCTGCTGCTGCTGCTGCTGCAGCTGCTGCTGCCTGCCCGCCCGCGGCATCGGCTTCTGCCTGGGCCGCGGGCGAGGCCGCTGCTTCGGCAGCGGCAGCGCGGCCTTGGGCCTGAGGGGCGCCCTGCTGGGCCCGCTCGGCCCGCTCGGCCGGCTCGCCGCCGCCGCCGCCGGCGCGCCGACGGCTTTGGGCGCGCCCTGATCACCAGCGGCACGCCGAAGGGACCGCGGGGCCGAGCCGAAATTGCTACGGATACACTTCCGAACGATCCGAAGCACACGGGGGGACGGGAGAACGGCGAACTGCGCCACTGGGGCCCTCGGTGGGGCTCCCTATGGGGCCGCGAAGCGCTGTCCTGGATAGGGGGAGACGCATGCGAACTGCGCCGCTGGGACCTCGGTGGAGGCCCCCATATACGGGGCCACGAAACGCTGTCCTGGGTGGGGGAGACGCATGCGAACTGCGCCACTGGGGCCTTCGGCGGGGCTCCACCGAGGATCCCAGTGGCGCAGTTCGCAGGCGCCTCCCCCACCCAGGACAACGCTTCGTGGCCCCATAGGGAGTTCCACCGAAGGAGGAGGACGCACCCCTCCCAAAACGCATCAGGTGGACATTCAAACCAATATTCGAATCGAGAGTGGCATCGGTAATGAGGTCTATTGGGTGAGATCGATAGTGAGATCTATTCGGCGCCGATATCTATGTCAATTGGATGGCATCGACATTGATTGGATGAGATGATGTCGATTGGATGCGATCGATAACAGATTATCGATAGTGTGATCGGTTGGATGTGCTCGATAATGAAATCGATAAGGCCCCGATGGCCAACCATCAGCTCAGCGGCTTCCGCAGCCGTTTGGGGGTCGAGGTGGTGGCGCGCTCGCGGCTTCGGCGCCCAGTAGGCTGCCGAGACCGCCCCGGCACCCTCCTCCCGCGGCGCTCCTGGTGAAGGCGAGGCCGAAGGCGGCGGTGCGCCAGGTGCCGCCGCGCCGCGGCACGTGCGCGGAGCCGCGCGTGGCGCCGCCGCTCCGCATCGTGGCGGCCAAGGCTGGCGAGGGGGTGGCTGGCGGAGCCGTGGCCGCCGAGCGCGACTCCAGGTCCAGGCCGTCCGCATGCGAGGAGGCGCCAAGGCCTGGCGCCGCCTCGCCGTCGCCGAGGTCGCGGAGCCCCGTGGGGGTGGCTGGCAGAGCCGATGCTGGCGAGGAGGTGGCTGGCGGAGCCGAGGCTGGCGAGGATGTGGCTGGCAGAGCCGAGGAGTTGGCTGGCCGAGCCGATGAGGTGATTGAGGAAGCTGCCACCAGGCTGCCGCGCGCCATGAGGCTGCTGCACGCCGAGACGGTGGTCGACGATGCCATGGCAGAGGCGGCGCTGCGCTGGGAGGAGATAGCGGAGCTGCGCAGGCCCTACCAGGAGGCGACGGAGCGCTGGGACATGGCAGAGGCGGAGCGGGACTGCCACGCCGCCGAGTTGCCGGCGGCGCGGGCGGCGGCTGCGGGGGCGGGCCGTGCGGCTCCAGCTGAGCGCGGCCGAGATCATCAGCTTAGTGTCGCCCGAATGGTCCGTGCTGTAGGGCGCTGTCGGGTGTTTGGCCCCGCGTGAGTTGGAACTGGGTCCTCGAGCCTCACATCGACCTCACTATCGATAACATCATCGATCTCACTCAATGGTGGATCTCAGTATCGATCCAACTATCGCTCACGCTCTAGACCAAGCTATCGACCTCACCTAAGAGGTCAGTACCGATCTCACTATCAATCCCGCGGTCGACCTCACACACCCCAAACCTCCGACGCATCCATAAATATTTTGGGGAGGGGCCCAGGGAACGGCGCAACGATGATTATATATAGATATATAAGAAAACGAATCACGAAAGAGAGGATGAGAGAGGCGGATGGGGATATGTACACAAGGGGGGAGACAGTGCGCGACCAGAGACGGCCCAAGAGGCTTCAAGGATGGCTCCAAGACGGCCCAAGAGCCCCAAGACGACGCCTCCCGAGCCCGCCGCGCCGCGGCACCAAGAACTGAAACATCATTGAACAGTTCAATGCTTGCTTTCACCAGTTTGGCGCCCGCCCAGGGCCCCATGATGCCTCCAAGAGGGCCCCAAGACTGCCCAAATGGCTTCCAGGCGGGCCCCACGAGGACTCCAAGACAAGAGGCACCCGAGAGGCCCCAAGAGGCCCCCAGGAGGCCCCCAAGAGGCCCCCAGGAGGCCCCAATATGGCCCCAAGAGGCCCCAATATGGCACCAAGATGCTCACTGTAGCCTTTTTTGGCTCAGACTGGGATTCGAGCTCGCAGCCGCGCCCTGCCGCGCTCCACCGAGCGCCTGTTCACGATGGCAGCCTCGAAATGCGTCACTTGCCAGAAGGCGCTTGGCGACAATCCAGTGCTCACCTTCAAGGCTGGCTCTGGCAACAATACGGGTGATATTTTCAAGCGCCGCGCGTGCCACAACGCCGAGAGTCGCATCTTCCAGCTGCTCTCGAACGACGACGAACTCAGAAACCAGTGGAAGAATATGAACGGTGCCAACGACCGCGCGGCTTTCTGGGCGAGGGCCCAATCTTTGTACGGCAAGGAGCTGAAGATCTTCGTTGAGGAGACGCTCGAGGAAGCCTTTTCGCACACGACGAAGGACGACGCTCACGCTGATGCAGACTGGCTCGACGAGGACGAGGTCAGGAACCATCCGAAGCTGCAGGGCAAGGCTGATCAGATCAGCAACATCCTGAAGAACGGGAAGACGTGGTTCGACACTGGCCGCGGGACGAAACTGTACGAGGTGTTCTTCTACCAGACGAAGAAGTCGGACACCGAGGAACAGAACAGGACGATGAAGCGCAAGGCCAATGCTCCTGGACCTGACCGAGCCCCAGGGCAAGAGGCTCAAAACCGTGCTGGAAAAAAAGGGCGGATCAGAGGAGTCTGCTCGAGGTTGCCCTCAACGCGGTCAAGAGTGACGAGATGGAGGACTTCGTCTCGAAGCGGCAGCTCACAGCCGCGGGCAACTCTCTGAGTGAGCTGATCCGCGTTGGCGACATGATCAACGCCGTCACCGCGCGCGGCAAGTGCGAGAAGGGCTTCGTCACGACTGCTTGCAAGGAGGGCAACTCGAAGGCGTCGTCGGCCAAGAGTGCAACTGCTACTTTGAACGACCTCTTGAAAACGGCTGCAGAGGAGCTCGAGGCCGAAGCCGAGGCTGTGGGTGCCGATTTGTGAGTCCCCAGCCTGCCTGCATCCGCGATCTGCCTAGCCCGCGCAGTTCTTACGCGGAGTGCACAGCTCAAGGTGGACGACGACGCTCGGGCGCCACCCAGTCTCTGGCCCCTCGGACTTCTGAGCCCTCCGAGTCCTCGGGGGATTGAGGATGCAAAATGTTGAAGCCCTCGGAGGTCTGCCCTTAGCCCGCGTGGTGTTGCGCGAGGTGTGCTTCTGCAGGCAGGCCGTTCGGCGCTTGAGAACAGGTGCAATGGGGCGAGGGGAGGGGTAGCCAAAATTGCAACGGAGCGAGGGGGGAGGGCCTGGATCTATCCGGGGTCTATCCGGGGTCCGGGGTCTATCAGCCCAGCAGCCCCGGATAGACCCCGATAGACCCCGGATAGGACCAGGATAGATCCAGGCCCTCCCCCCCTCCTCTTCTCCCTCTCCTCCGCGCCCTCCCCTCGCCCTCCTCCTCGGCAACTTCGGCATCGTCGTCGCCATCCTCTCCCTGCTCTCGCCCTCCTTCTTCGACTCCCTCCTCTCGCCCTCCTCTCCTTCCTCGCTCCTCCTCTCCCTCCTCCTCTCTCTCCTCGTCGTCGTCGCCCTCCTCCCCCCTCCCCCTCCTCTGTCCCTCTACCTGCCCCCTCCTCTTCCTCCTCCTCCTCCTCCGCCCTCCTCCCCATCCCCCCCCCCTCCTCCCCCACTTCCTCTCCTCCTCCTCCTCCCCCTTCTCCTCGTCCTCCTCCTCCTCCTCCTCCTCCTTCTCCTCCTTCTCTCGCCCCCGTCCTCGCCCGCGCCATCGTCGACCCCCCGGCGCCCCGCCGAAGTGGGCAGAGAAGCCGCTGGCCATGCCGCGGCCAGGCGCTCCACCTGCCCTTCCCTCAGGAGGACGAGAAGGTGGAGAAGTAGGAGGAAGAGGAGGAGCAGAAGGAGGAAGAGGAGAAGCCAGAAGGGCAAGGAGGAGGACGATCGGAAGGTGGAGGAGGAGGAGGAGGAGGAGGAGGAGGAGGAGGAGGAGAGGGTGGAGGAGGGGGGGCATGAAGCAGAGTAGGATAAGAATGCAGAGGAGGAGGTGGAGGAGATGCGGGGGGAGAGGGAAAGCCGAGACCCAGGCCCCACTTCAGAACATGCCCCCTGGCGCCGTTGTCCTCAGCCGTTTGGCGCAAGACCAACTTGCAGATTAGATCCCCAATTTGTTCCCCGCACCCTGGAGAATCTCTCAATACCAGCATGCCGACTCTCAGCAAGGCCAAGAGGCAGGTGGAGTGGGACGCCATGTCCAGGCAGCTGCTCGACCTCACCCCCGTCCCCCAGAGCCCTTATCAGGCGGCCAGTATTGTCGGGCCCTTCTCGAGGCCCCTCGTGGCATTGCTACCCTGCGACGGCATTGACGGCGCAGGGCGGTGCCCCCAGGCCATGGGCGCCCCATTGGTCGGGAGGATGGCTCTCGACCTTGAGAAAGAGTATCGTGATGTTCTGGACGGCCCCGCTTCGAAATCCCGGCCCCCCCCGCCCTCCCGCGCCCCCCAGATTGAATTTCGAGGCGAAGCCAGCCGCGGCGACGAGGGGCCTCGAGGAGGCAGGGCGCTGGATTTCTGGCAGGGCGTCGGCCCCTTTATGCAGGGCGCCCACTTGGGCAAGGGAGTCGCGCAACTGGGGGAGCCCTTCGGCGACGTCACCCGCGTCCACTTGAGCAGGGCCGTCGACGCCGACGGCGGCGTCTCAGGGCCCCCGTGCCCGCCGCCATCGTCTATCGGGAAGCATGGGGGTCGTTCGGATCCGAGGTCCGATGTGCACATCTCGATAGTCACATGGTGCGTTAAATTGATCAAGCAGGGCTGCCTCATCCTCCTCGTGGCGCTCGAAAACGCGACGGGCGAGCGGGGCGGGGCGAGGCCGCTTGAACATGCCCCCAGGAGGAGGAGGCGGAGGAGGAGGACAGAAAGGAGGAGGAGGAGGAGGAATGAGGGAGAGGGAGGGAGGGAGAGGAAAAAGGAGGAGGAGGAGAAGGAGGAGGAAGGGGAGCATGGGGAGGCCCCCCTCCCCCCCCCCCCTTCTTCCCCCAGGAGGAAAGGGGGGGGGGGGGAAGGGGAGGAGGGGGGAGGGATGAGGATTGGGGGGGGGGGGGGGGGGGGGGGGAGGGGGGGGGGGGGGGGGGGGGGGGGGGGGGAAAGCGCTCGCACATGCCAGCAGTCATCATGCACACAGACAAGAGCTCGGGGGTATCTCTTGCGGACCTCATCCTGCATGTGCTGCGCGAAGAGCGCAGCGAGTTTCGTTGGGGCGCGCATGTGCTCTCAGGGTCTCAAAGAAATCCAACGAGGGAGAAACGCATCCTCCTTCCTATCTCCCCCCCCGTCCCCCTCCTCCCTCCAGTGGGGTGCCCTACTGATCCAGCGATAGGCGTGCCAGGCTCGAGCAATCTACAAGGCGCCCCCTCGCGCGGTTTCGATCGAGGAGACAAGCCCGCGTTATCTCGCAATGCCAGCGTTGGAGAACGCCATCGCTAACTCTGAGGTTCGCCCAATCATGCTCTCATTTGACCGAGGCGAGACTTCAATCGACAAAGGCATGGTTGTTGTGACGAAAGGTCGCCACAGCGTTGCCTACAGGCTTAGTCTCCTCGGCCGAGTTCCACGTGCACTTTTCAATTGGTACCTTGAGACTCTTCGGTGGAACTTAGCCTAGAACATTTCTGGGTTCTCAGAAAATGTCGCGGTAGGCCTGTAGGAATGCCGGGGCGGCGGGCCCCTGCTCAAGGAAAGGCAGGCGGGAGGCGACCAGAAAACGCCAGAAACTGGAGCCCCGACCCCCTCGCGTCGCGACGGGATGTTTCTTGCTATTTTCGGCCTCTGGGTGGGCCATCGATTAGGGCGAGGAGGGCAGAAAGGAGGAGGAGGAGGAGGAGGAGGGGGAGGAGGAGGAGCGAGGGAGAGGGAGGGAGGGAGAGGAAAAGGAGGAGGAGGAGAAGGAGGAGGAGGGGGGCATGGGGATGGGGGGGGGGGGGCTTCCCCCCCCGGGAGGAGGGGGGGGGGGGGAGGAGGGGGAGGGGGGGGGGGGATGAGGATTTTAGAATGAAAAAGCGCTCGCACATGCCAGCAGGCATCATGCACGAAGACAAGAAAGAGCTCGGGGGTATCTCTCGCGGACCTCATCCTGCATGTGCTGCGCGAAGAGTGCAGCGAGTTTCGTTGGGACGCGCAGGTGCTCTCAGGGTCTCAAAGAATCCAACGAGGGAGAAACGCATCCTCCTTCCTATCTCCCCCCCCGCCCTCCCCCTCTCTCCAGTGGGGTGCCCTACTGATCCAACGATGGGCGTGCCAGGCTCGAGCAATCTACAAGGCGCCCCCTCGTGCGGTTTCGATCGGGGAGACAGGTCTGCGTCATCTCGCAATGCCAGCGTTGGAGGACGTCCTCGCTAACTCTGAGGTTCGCTCAATCATTCTCTCATTTGACCGAGGCGAGATTTCAATCGACAAAGGCATGGCTGTTGTGACGAAAGGTCGCCACAGCGTTGCCTACAGGCTTAGTCTCCTCGGCCGAGTTCCATGTGCACTTTTCAATTGGTACCTTGAGACTCTTCGGTGGAACTTAGCCCACGCAGAGTTCCTTGAAGAGGGGCGGGATCGCGAAACCACGCGCTTGGCACAGCTATGTTGGTCGCCTAGCTCTGAGTCTGATTGAGCACTAAGTAGGCGTGGACGAGGAGGATGAGGGGGGCATGCGGATTAGGAGGAGGATGAGGGGGAGGATGGAGAGGAGGATGAGAAGCAGGTTGAGGATTTTTCAACGGGTGCTGGCCGCAGAAGACTACGGTCTGCCGCAAGAGCGGGTTCGCGTTGTGCTGCGCGGGCTGCGCACGCGCGCCCAACGCGCGCCGCCTTGCCTCGAGCCCTTCGGCCGCAGGCCTCTCCAGGACCTCAGGGGGGCAACTGGGGTCGCTGACAGTTTGGCGCCCGCCCCTGCCCCCCCGGAGGACCTCCCCGCGCCGCTGCCAGTCGCGCCGCGCGAGAGCCTTGCGCAGAACATGAGGCGCAACTTGGCTCGGTATGAGCGCCGCGTTTTGGAGGGGCTCCATCGCGGATTCGCAGCCTTCGGCTCTCAAAGGAATTGCAGGTGTAGGAGAGGGGTGAAGAGGCAGTGGGTCTGGGCGTAGATGTCTGGGGCAGGGTCTGAGGGCCTTTAGGGATTCCGAGCGGTGTCCCCCCAACTGATCCCCAGGAAACCATAGGTGGGAATCCCGCCAGCCCTCTCGGCGTCGGTGGTTTGGAGCGTTTCCTCTTCCACCCTTCCTTCTTCCTCTTCGGTGACAGGTTTACCCCTCCCCCCTACCCCCTCCCCACTGACCTGGGCAGGGGGTTCCGCGACGCGTTGGAGCGCCCACGATCGACCCCTGGGAGGGCTAAAATTCGACGCCCCTCACGAGGATCGCGGCTCCTGAGGGGGGGGCTTTAATCCCCCCCCCCCCCCCCCCCCTTCGTTGATCGATTTCTTCCAAGATGGCTCCGAGGCCCCCCATGGGGCCCCCGGGGGGGCCCCAAGTGACCCCCAAGAAGCCCCAAGAGACCCCCCAGAGGCACCCAAGAAGCGCTCAGGAGGCCCCAAGAAGCGCCCTGGAGGCCCCCAAAGGCCCCAAGTTGGCCCCAAGAGGCCCCAAGAGGCCCCCAGGAGGCCCCAAAGAGGATCCCGAACGGCCCACAGAGGCCCCCCCGAGGCACCCAAGACGCCGAAAAGCCAGTCAGGACGACCCTCTATTCGCTTGGGCGTCGTTTATGGACGGGCCGGTGGGGATGCGCGAAATGTTTAGAATCCCACCAGCCCTCTGGGCGTCGGTGGTTTAGAGCGGTTCCTCTTCCACCCCTCCTTCTTCCTTTTCGGTGACAGGTTTACCCCTCCCCCTACCCCCTCCCCACTGACCTGGGCAGGGGGTTCCGCGACGCGTTGGAGCGTCCAAGATCGACCCCTGGGAGGGCTATAATTCGACACCCCTCCCGAGGATCGTGGCTCCTGAGGGGGGGGGGGGGGGGGGGGGGGGCTGTGACTTGTTAATTGGGGACCCCCCCTCGTTGATCGATCTCTTCCAAGATGGCTCCGAGGCCCCCCAAGAGGCCCCCAGGAGGCCCCCAAGAGACCCCCCAAAGAGGCCCCAAGAGACCCCCCAGAGGCACCCAAGAAGCGCTCAGGAGGCCCCAAGAAGCGCCCAGGAGGCCCCAAGATGGCCCCAAGAGGCCCCCAGCAGGCCCCAAAGAGGATCCCGAACGGCCCGCAGAGGCCCCCCCGAGGCACCCAAGACGCCGAAAAGCCCCTCAGGACGACCCTCTACTCGCCTGGGCGTTGTTTCTGGACGGGCTGGTGGGGGCGCGCGAAGCGTCTAGACTTTGTCCAAGAGCAGGGGGGCGCCGGCGCCCCAAGGGCCCCGAGCGGGCGCGCGGGTCCTTGAAAGACTCAGACATTGCGGTTTTTGCGTCGGACCGCGGCGAGGGCCGCGTGTTCGCCGCGCTTATATATGCGTGAACAGTTGCCCAACCTTCACCATTGGCAATTGTTATTTGTGGTTGCTGCGCGCTGGCGATTGTCTCAAGCCGCGCGATTCCCGCTCGCTGAATCGTTTCATCACAGTTGCGGAGCGCCTGACGCTCCAAGGCTTCCCGCTGGAAATGTTGCCTGAGTTTCCAACGGGGCCCTCTGCCTTTAAAGCAGCGGGTAACGCGTACCCCGCGCCTGTGATGCAAGCGGCGGTTGAGCCGCTGCTTCGCAGTATTTCCAGTGAGTTCGGCGATCCAACGGCTTCGCCACGGCCGCCGGCGGTCCCAGGGGGAGAGGGCGTTCGGGGAGAAGTTGCCAACGTTGCTCGGGAGGGGAAGGAAGGACTTCCCGCCTCGGGCGCCTATGCTTGGGCGTCGGTGGACCTGAGCAACTGGCCTCCGCCGCCGCCGCCTCGGCAGCCCGAGATTTTGGCAGCTTGCGATGCCGTGCTGAAGAAATTGTCAACTGCTGGCGGCGGCAAGAAGAACCGCCGTGACAAGGCTTCGGGAAGCACCCCGAAGAGGCAGCGTAAGCGCAGTTTGCAGGACTATTTCGACCGCGCCACTGCCGCGGAATAGATGGGATCCGAAATCTGGAGGAGGAGGAAGAGGAGGAGAGAGAGGGAGGAGGAGGGAGGAGGAGGAGCAGCAGTAGGAGGAGCAAGAGCAGGATGGGAGGAGGGAGGTGGGGGAGGCTGCAGAGGAGGAGGAGGGGGGGGAGGAGGAGGAGGAGGAGGAGGAGGAGGGGCGAGGATGAGGGAGGCAATGGATCTACTCATGGGACGCTGGGAATGCGCGCTCGCTGGTCACATGCGAGCCCGCGCGTTGCGCGCGCGGCGCTGCCGCGATCTGGGGGGGGGGGGGGGGGGGCGAGGCTCTGGGTCTCATATTGCCCCACCCTCCACTCATTCTCAACTTGCCCGACTCTCCTCATCTCTCAACTCCTGGGGCAGCTGGCGCTGGCAAATGCAGACATTGGCCTTGACAGAAGCTGTGATCTGTTGCGTTTAGCCCAGCTGAAGCGCGCAGGCTCGCCGTACCTAGCTCAGCGCTGAGGGGCCCCTTTTAGGCCCGGGGGAGGTGTCTCATGGAGTTCGCTCGGCAGTGAAGTTCCAGAACATCATCTAAAACATCATCTAGAACATCATCTAAAACATCATCTAAATCATCATCTAAAACATCGCCCTGGCAAGCTCTCCCATCCAGACATGAAGGCGCCGCGAGAGCGGCGTGGGACCGCGAGGGGCAGAGGGGGGGAGGAGGAGCAACCACATGAGGGAGCAGGACGCGGAGGCGGATGGAGGAGGAGGGTGGAAGAGAAAGGATGAGGGAGGAGGCGGGTCATTCTACCTCTGCGGATGTAAGCGCAAATCCCAGCGCTGCTCGGGAGGTCATTCTTCGCTCGGCGCGTCAACCGGCCCTCAATCAAACGCAAGTGCAAGCGCTGCTCGGGGATGTGATGTTGGGGCGCAGGTCGCGAATTGATCACCTGAATGCAAGCGCGGGTTTTTCGGGCCAGCAGGGCCTCAGAGATCAGAGAGCAATCGTTGTTTGGTCAAATGCTCATTCATACAACTTTCAACCCCGCCCCCCCTCAGCCACCCCCCCTGCCCCCGCCCTTCCTCGGCGCCTCCCTCCGAAGCCGTTTTGGCCCAAGGCTCAAGCACGTTGCAACTGAGCGTCGGCAGCCAACGCCGACGCCGACGCCCGACAGCCAGCGCCATGCCGACGCCTACCAGCGCAATTACCGAGGCCAGCGCGTTCCTGGCGGCGAACGTCGCCGCTGGAGTCTCGACCGACTCAGCCGCCTTCACCAGTATTTGCGAGCAACAGATGGCGGCGAGTATAATTGCAATTTCCTCGGTGGCCACCATTCCTACCAGCGATGCTGTTCCCCTGATGCAGGCGCTGAGCACGCCCCTCTTCCCGGAACGGGTGAGGGCCGCGATCGTGTTGGCCATCAACAATAAGGTCAGCGCCGCCGTGCCAGAGTTGACGCCAGGCAGCGCAGGGAGAACGGAGCTCCAGAACGCCGCGCATATCCACGACTACTTCACTCAGGAGGATTGGTTGGCCCTCACCGGTTTCAACAAGACGAGTCGCTCCCGCCTCGAGGTGGTCGTGAACAGGATGCGCCTGCTCAACATACTGAACCCTAACGAGACCACAAAGGCTCACGCCGTGCTGCTGACGATCAGAGCTGCCACGCCCGTCGGCGAGGAGCCTCCGCTTCGCCCGGCTACGACGCTGAACTTGATGAACGAGTTCAAGACGATCTTGAGACGAGTTCGGAGGTTCCACGCGAGCACCGTCGCGCCGATGGTAGACTACTACGAGGACCCGCAGCAGTTGCGCACCAACAACCCTGACCTCTACGCGCAGGCCTACCCCAGCGACGCTCCGATCCCGTGCCCCAGCGACGTAGGCCAGTTGGAGATCATGCGTCGCCAGCTCCCGCTCAGGGCCTCGCACGGCGCCGCGAGGCTTCAGCCCGCCAGTGGTTCAGGTTGGGTGAGATCAGCGTGGGCTGGGGCGTCGGGCTTCTCCAACGTGGAGACGCTGGTGCAGGCCAAATCTTCCTCCTGCTGCTGCTGCTGCTCCTCCTCCCCCCCCTCCCTCTCCTTCTCCTCCTCCACCTCCTCCTCCTCTTCTTCCTTCCTCCGCCTCCTCCTCCCCCGCCTTCCCCCTTTTCTTGATCTTTCTCCTGCTCCTCCTCCTCCTGTTGGGTGCCCGACGCATGCGTCAGGTTCCATCATCGACGTGGTAGCCTCGTCGCCGGAACTGGTGACTGAGGTTAAGGTGGTGGCGCCCGCGGACGCGGGGCTGCGCAGCGACCATCGCCGCCTTGATGTTTCGGTCGCTGGCGTGGTGGACTGCACGGGGGAGTCGGCAGTGGGCTTCGCGAGGTGGGTGCGTGGCGCCGACTGGGGGGAGGCTTTACTGTTGGCACCACTCGCGTTACGATTTTTGGTGGGCTGGGCGGGCACGGCCATGCGGTCAGCTGTCGTCCGTCGCTGGGTAGTCGAAGGGCGCTGCCGGGGCACGCGGCAGGGCCTGCTCGACCGGGTGGTTTGGTGGAGGGCTGTTGTCTACACCCTAGCTGGCCATTTTGCGGGCATGTCGGTTGCGCACGGCCCACGCGGCCAGCCGCGGGGAGTAGGCGCTGCCGGTGCGGACCGCGACGATGACGACGAGGGCGTGGGGCCAGGGGAGCTGCGGGCGGCGCGGGCCGCGGCGGCTGCGGGCGATGCGGACCCGCCCGCCCGGAAAGCCGCCACCAGAGCTCTTGACAGGTACCTCGAACTCGCAGCGGCGTCGCCCGGCGAGGCGGAAGCCTTCCTGAGTCGCGCATTGGAACCCCGTCTGCCGGTACAGTTGGCCTTGCGGTGCCCGGTGTCCGGTGAGTTATTAGGGCTGGCCGACGCTCTGGAGGTCATCACCGAGGATGCGTTGTCACGCGGAGCGCAGGCTGGGTCTGGCGACGCAGCCTTCAACCGCGCCGTGGCCGATGAGGTCCGCCAGGCACGCCGGGAATCGCAAGCGGAGGCGGCAGAGTTGGGCACGGGCGACCCGTTCTCCCTGGATGACGTCAACGCGGTCCTCAGGGAGATGAAGGGGAACCGGCGTTCCCTGTACCTCCCGCGCGCGGCCGTCCTCACCGAACTCTGGGGCGGGAGGCTCGTCACCTGGGCATTGGTATGCTTGGTGGCGGTCTCGGGCCTTATGCCAAGTGGATGGCGGCGCGAGGTGGCGCCCATCCGGAAGCGGGGGCCCGTGGTAGTGTCTGACGTCGCCCACCTGCGCCCCGTCAGCTACGTGGACGAGCTATGCGGGACGTTCGACGCCGTGTGGCTTCGGGCGGCCCGCGGCCAGCTGGAGGCGCATGCGGGCGCCCCCCAGGCGGGAGGTAAGTATGACGCCGTCCTGATGGTGATCGGCACGGTCATGGCGCTACAGATACGCAGGGCGCACGGCTTGTCCACCCTCGTGGAGAAGGCCGACCTGGAACACGGCTACGACCTCGCCTGGCGGGATGCTGTACGAGTTCACTTGCGACGAGCCGGTTTGGGGGGGCACCTTTGGCCGGTTGCTGACGCAGCCCTGGGATCCGAAACGATCCGGGTCCGCATCGGCGGGATTGCAGGGGCGGCGGCTGTCCCTACCGAGTTTGGCGTCGGGCAAGGCCGCCGGGCGGGGGTGCGCATGTTTGGCGCACTGGTGCGGGCATTGTTGGATGCTTGCTCCGCCGTGGCCTCGGGCGTTGGTGTCGCCCCGCCGGCGGTGGCGGCGCGCGCGTTCCACGAATGCCACCAGGCCGCAACTCTTGCGCCTGGCACGGAAATAGCTTGGGGGGCTGTCCGTGCAGAGGAGTTGTTGGTATCGGTGCGGCCTGGGGTGCCGGACTGGCACCAGCACCTCCAGGCGCTAGGTACCGTCGCGGACAGGTGCGCCTTCCTCGATGCCGTGGCCGCTCACGCGCTCCTGATCCTCCAGTTCGTGGACGACTCGTTCGTGTTCCAGTCGTCGGCCGCGGGGCTGGCCGCCGTAAACCGGGCACTGACGGAGTTCTGTTTGACGTGGCGCCACCGCTTCCAAGGCGGCCGCAAACGCCCCATGGTGCTGGCCGTGGGGGGTGGGCCTGTGTCGGACAACTTCGGCACTGTGTGCGGGGTGCCGCCGGAGGTTACCCAAGTCCTCGACATGTTGGGCGCCCCCGTGGAGCAGGACCTCGGGTTCCACGCCCTGCTCGGGCGCGCGTGCTCGCGGCTACGCGACGGAGCGCGCAAGCTCGCGGCCGCCCTCGCGCAGCGAGGTTTCGGCCTACCCTACCAGGTGGCGCAACTTCCAGCGCGAGTCGTGGCCAAGGCGTTCTACGGCGCGGAGTTGCTGGCCAGCTTCGCGTCGGGATGGCAGGCCGCGGTGACGCGGGTGAACCATGCGCAGTACGAGGTCGCCAAGATGCTGCTCGGTGGGGGGCCAGGGGTTTCCCTAGGCACAGGTGGGCATGTTCGCGCGCTGGCGGAGACGCGGATGCTGACGAGGTGGGGGACGACCCTGATGCAGCGGATCGCCCTCGGTCGGGCGCGGCTGCTTGCGCGACCACATGGGACTCCCGTGGCCCAGGTGGTGGCGGGTACGCGGGCCACGACGGGTGCTACTTGGCTGGGCCACGCCGCCGAGGTGTCCCGTGCATTGGGCATTACCGTTGATCTTCCGGCCGGCGCACTGTCCGAGGAGGCTCGCGCGGACCCCGAGGCCCGCAAACGGGCCGTCCAGCACTGGAAGCGCACTGTGGTGCTGCCGGCAGTCCTGGCGTACGAGCAGGCGTGGTTCGTCTTGCAGCTGGGCGCGGTGGGTACTAGTGGTCTCTTGCCATACCGAGAGCTGATTCCAGTACGTGGGCCGCTCTCCGCTGGCGTACGATGGGCGCCGTGGGGGCGTGCGATGTGGCGCTTCTACCAGGCCTGGGCACTCGCGCGGGCGTCGGGCCGCATGCCAGTGGAAGTGTGGCTGGCCGAGGGGGTCGCCGCCGTTCCCCTGGCGTGCCCACTGTGCGCCGCCCCTGCACCGGAGGGGTGCACTCTGGTGGAGTGCCTCGGGCACTTGCTGTCGGCGTGCCCTGCGGTGGCCCCCCTGCGCGTGGCGTGCTCAACCAGTGACGTGGCACGGTGGGCGCTCGGCGACGTGGAGGACACCGCCGCACTCGCGCCGCGGGTCCGCCTGGTGGGTCTCGCCTCGCGTGCTTGGGTACTGGGCGTGAGGGCGGGGGCAGCCGGCACTGCAGCGGCCGCGCGGGAGGGAGGGGAAGGGTGAGGGCTGAGGCGTCCGCGCCAAGGCCCGCGCCCCTGCTGCGTCGGCCCGGAGGCCCAGAGGGGCGGCGGCGCGCGCGGCGGGGCGTGGACGGGCCCCCGGGCCATGCTGGCAGAAATAGCCTCGAGGAAATAGCC
>CAUYUJ010010380.1:465000-477044 GCA_963575745.1 Prorocentrum cordatum | reverse complement strand
AGGAGCCCGCGGTCGCAGCAGAGGGCGACTCCTTCTACGAGGACCAGGAAGAGGAGGAGCGCGAGGAGGAGGAGGAGGAGGCGGAGCAGCAACCTGGTGACGAACCCGTGGACGGCGAGACGGCGGCGGAGGCGACCGAGGAGGCAGCCGTGGAGGCGCCCGAAGACGACGTGGTGATCGAGGTGGCGGAGGAGGCGGAGGAGGAGGAGAAGGAGGAGGGCATTTTGCCCCACATCGACGACGCGCCTGGCAGCACGAGCATGGAGTTTGACTTCCAGGGTGAGACCTGGACCAGCAGTCAGCGCCACAGGAACACCGAGGGCTTCACTGGCATCGTGGTGAAGAAAAAGGGCACCAGCGGAAACGGCAACCAGATCACGCAGCTGCGCGACAACATGTGGAGCGACAACGACAAGAAGAGGCTGGGCTGCGCGGACGACAGGGAGATGAGCAAGACCGTCGGCAACTACGTGGTCACCCGCGTCGCTCAGACATCTTCGACTACCAGGGAGGAGGGCCAGAAGGCCAGGAAGGATGCCATGGAGTTCCTGGGCGTCGGATCTGGTGGACGGGGTGGGAGCGCCCGAGACGGAGGAAGTAGGAGAGAGCGAGGATGAGGACGACTAAGAGGATGAGCACGTGGACTGGGCTAGAGCACGAGGAGAGAGGAGGGAGGGAGAGAGGAGCCTGACGAGGAACACATGGAGAGAGGAGGGAGACGGAACACAGAGGAGGATCAGGAGGAGAAAGAGGGGAGGAGGAGCGCGAGCATGGAGGGGAAGAGCGAATGGTGTCGACGAGCCCGCCTAAGTGGGGAGGCGCTTGATGATCGCGAAGTTTCTGAAGATATGATGTACACATGGGCACGCATACGGCGGGAGGGGGTGCGCAGTCAGGGTAGACAGCCAGCGGTACGAAGGTAAGGGAGACCATGCATAGGATCCATCATTCCTGGTGTAGCCCACCTCCCTCTCCCTATCCTTATCCTCCCGCCCCGCGCACTATCCCTCTCTATATCCGTTTTCTCCGTATCCATATCCCTCAACTCCCTCTCCTTATCCCGATCCGTATCTTCACCTCACCCTTGCCATCCCCTCAGCGCTGCCTGGGGAGGCGTGCTGTCTCGAAGCTGATTTTCGACGAGCTGCAGCGTCCTCAGCATCGACGTTGGTCCGAGGATTGGCTCGGGGCGCGGTGAGGAAGATGACTCAATATGATTCGGGGAAGGGATGCGGTAACAGATGAGGGGGGGAGCGCGAAGGATTGAGCAGGGACCGACCGTCCCGACATTACTACAGGCCTACCACCACTGAATGTTCTTAGAACCCCAAAAAGTTCGAAATACAACAACGATGTCCTCAGAACATGTTTCCGATCGATGTGTTAAAACAAGACAGTCCCAGCAAGAACTGCTCCACGAGCATTTCGTGGCAACCACAAAAGGTTATGATAGCATTGTTTGGTAGGCTGGGCGCGCTAGGGCGCTTCGCCACTGCTTGAAGGGAACGCACGGGGGCACAAGAAGACATGCCAGAGGAATGAGAGGGTGGGAGGGGGGTGCGAGGAGGAGGGGGAGGAGGAAGAGGATGAGGAGGATGAGGAGGAGGAGGGTGATGAGCAGGAGGAGGAACATGGATCAAGCAGGTCGTCGTCGGTATCGTTTTCGTCGTCGTTGCTGTCTCGATTGGTCGTCGAATCGATTCGTAATGTGCGGTCGTGGGTATCGATCGTTTCTCGTCGTCTGTGTCGTCAGTATGGGCACCGTCGCGACTGTGCCTCCTTACGCTCCTGTGCGTTTTACTTGGCGAGGGAGGTAATACGTTGAGCTACGGCATCGGCGCCCTCGCCATCAATGATGCATAAGAGGAGGGGATGCGGGAGCTGCGGGCAATTGAGAACATGAGAAGATGGCATTGGGAAGCGGAAGATAAGGATGAGTAGGAGCAGGGAGAGGGGGCGAGGGGCCGCACAAGACGATGAGACCCGAGGAGGAAGGAGTAGGAGAAAGAGAACATGATATTCATCGATAACGGAGGGAACTCAAGGGAGGTGAGCAGCCAGCCAGCGCTTCGACCTGGCGGACGGCTGCAGCGACCCTCACGCAGGGAAACAGCCATAGCGGGGGCGTGCGGTCGTCCCAGCACTCGTCTCATCCCCTCCTCGACTCTCAAGCCCTCGTCCCAGCCCTTATGTCAGCCCCTCCGCGGGACCGTCTGCTCTCCGCGCGCAGCCCCATCCGACCCCCTGGTGACCGACGGTCTGCGCGCAGCCTGCGCGCGGGGCCGTCGGCTGCATGGGGGGCACGGTGGAGCCGACGACCCCGCGCGCAGTCCCAACGCTGACGTCGGCGGGGACTGTGCGCGGGGCCGTCAACTCTCACGTGGGCACCGTCGGCTGGGGCTGCGCGCGTATCCCAACCCTCATACATATGAACCACGAACCCTCATCCGTGTCCTAATCCTACTCCTCATGTTCCATGTGATTCGGTGCCAGTTTAAGGTTCGAGGGCCCAGAGGCTGGGCGCAGGCTTCCCCCCTTTCCGCCGAAAGACTCGCGCTCACCGACGCCAGTTTGCAGCAGGCGAATAGGGAGTTGCCAGTTTGCAGCAGGCGAATAGAATGACATGGTGAGTGTTGATTTGCCATGCGCTGTCAGGGGCTATCGGGATCCACGCGTGTGTGCTTGAAGCGCAGGTGAGACGATGATAGGATGGCGGAGTGGATGAGGAGGAGGAGGAGGAGTAGGAGGAGGAGGAGGCGGAGGAGGAGGAGGGGGGGATGAGGGGGATGAGGGGGATGATGGTGATGCTGATGATGCTGATAATGATGATGATGCTGCGCTGCTGCTGCTGATGCTGATGATGATGATGATGCTGATGATGATGATGCTGATGATGATGATGATGGTGATGAGGAGGAGGATGAGGAGGAGGAGGCTGAGGAGGAGGAGGCTGAGGAAGATGAGGAATGCGAGGCTGGCTGGAGAATAGCGTCAGTTGTATCTCACGGCGCCTGCTGACTCATCTGGGACACCCTCGCTTTAAACACCGCCCGTTCATCGTGTGACCCCTTTTATATGGGCCCCCGTGGGGCCCGAAGCTAAACCCATAGAGATGCGACGTAAACCTTCGGGGGGCCGAAAAGAAACCAACAACTCCAATGGGACAATCGCCCCCTAGTGGTGGTGTCGGCTTGTTGGATGAGCGGGTTGGCGTCGCAAGGGGGGCCCAGACGAACCAGCGCAAGTAGCGATAGTCAGGGCGAGACTCGGGGGGGGGGGTCGAGGAAGAGAAGGTGTGAGGGGACGACAGCAACGACGCCGACGTGCAGCGACCGACTGGACGACGCAACAACGACAACAAACGGCCACGCGCAACGACCGCGGTGCGGGCAAACAACCACGACAACGAAGATAACGACGATAACGACGACGATGGTGACGACCACGACGCCGACGACGACCGCGACGACGCGAACCACGATCATGACCACGGCGACGACGACGACGACGACGACGACGACGCCCACCAACGGCCACGACGACGACCACGACGACGACGACGATCGGGGCGAGACCAGAAGAGAAGGACAGCACCCGCCCCCCCTCCCCCCCCCCCCCCCCCCCCCCTCCCCCCATGGCCCGCCGAGGTGCTGGCCAGGCGCGATATCGCCAACGCTGCGTACAAGATCAGGGCCGCACGCCTTTCTTACAGTACTGACTGCGGAAGCAAAGGCGCACTTTGGCTGCGCAGGGCTGCACCCACCCCTCGACCCCCCCACCCCCCATATTGATCGTGGCGTGGTGTGTGTGGCGTCGGTGGGGTTGATCTGGGTGGTTAGGCGTTTCGGGTGCAGCCCTGCGCGCCATGGCGGAACCCCTGGAACCCGAAGGGTTGCCCAAGCTGCTGCCCGATGGGGTTCATGGAATCCGAATCATGGAATTCATGGAATTCGAATGGCTTCATCGTGGAATTTCATGGAATTCATGGAATCATGGAATTCGAATGGTTTCATAATGGAATTCATGGAATTCATGGAATTCACGGAATTCCCATAATGGAATTTCATGGAATTCATGGAATTCGAATGGTTTCATCATGGAATTCACGGAATTCATGGAATTCATGGAATTCATGGAATTCGAATGGTTTCATAATGGAATTCACGGAATTCATGGAATTCACGGAATTCCCATAATGGAATTTCATGGAATTCATGGAATTCGAATGGTTTCATCATGGAATTTTCATGGAATTCATGGAATTCATGGAATTCACGGAATTCATGGAATTCATGGAATTCACGGAATTCCCATAATGGAATTTCATGGAATTCATGGAATTCGAATGGCTTCATCGTGGAATTTCATGGAATTCATGGAATTCATGGAATTCATGGAATTCGAATGTTTCATAATGGAATTCATGGAATTCATGGAATTCATGGAATTCGGAATTCCCATAATGGAATTTCATGGAATTCATGGAATTCGAATGGTTTCATCATGGAATTCACGGAATTCATGGAATTCATGGAATTCACGGAATTCATGGAATTCCAACGGTTTCCTAATGGAATTCACGGAATTCATGGAATTCGCGGAATTCACGGAATTCATGGAATCCCGATGGTTCCGCAACGGAATTTCATGGAATCCGAATGGTCGTTCCCCCTGCGCCCCCGAGCTAAGTGCGGGCGTGGGCGACGGGGCCGAAGTGCAATCGTGGGGGGAATGGGGGGGGGGGGGAATTGGCGCATGGGGGGGCGGGCGCTGTCCATGCTGGCGACGTGGAAGTGTTGGCGCGCTTGCGCGCGCCGCAGTACTGCTGCGTTTGCAGCAGGCGAATAGGTCCTGGCGTGCATCTATATATACATATACACGAGCCAGAAAAAAAAACGACGAGGGCGAGGAGGGGGAGGGGGGGAGGAGGGGGCGAAGGAGGACCCGAGAAGGAGGGGGGAGAGGAGGGAGGAGGAGGAGGAGGAGGGGGAGGAGGAGGAGGGGGAGGAGGAGGAGGAGGAGGAGGAGGAGGAGTCGAGCGCGCGGAAGGAGGAGGAGGAGGAGGAGGAGGAGGAGTGGGAGGATGAGGAAGGAAGAGAAGGAGGAGGGCGAGGAGGAGGAGGAAAAAGAGGAGTGGGGGCGGCTCGCGAGGCACGACGCCACGCGCCTTGCCGCGTGCGAGATCGTTCAGGCCCCCCGTCAGTGCGCACGGGCCCGATTCAAATTCTGGAGACAGTTCGCACGTGCCAGTAACAGATATGTGTATGTATGTCTACACATATGCATGTGTTTATGTATGTATGTATGTATGTATGTATGTATGTATGTGTGTATGTATGTGTGTGTATGTATGTATGTATGTATGTATGTATGTATGTATGTATGTATGTATGTAATACGTATGCAGGTATGTTTGTATGTATGCCTGCATGTATGTATGTATGTGTGTATGTATGTGTGTATGTGTGTATGTGTATGTAGGTGTGCGTGTGTTCACGTATACGTATGTATGCGTATATATGTGTGTGGTTGCAGGTATGCAACTATGCATGCATGCATGCATGCAGACCTGCATGTACGTATGTGTGTATGTACGTGTATATGTGTCCAGCATATCCGCGCGCAGTTATGTATGTATGTATGCACACATGTATGTTCAGATGTATGTATGTAAGTACGCATGCGTGCATGCACGCATGCATGTATGGACGTATGGGCGTGTGTGCGTATGTTTGCTTGTTTGCATGGATGTGGATGTAATGTATGTACGTGTGTATCTATGTTTGTAGGTACATATATATGTGGGTACGAGTATGCACATGTAAATGTATGTATGGAGCTACATACGTACTCTGCGTTCGACGGCGCACATCTGCCCCCCAGGGGGGAGAGGGAGGCGCATGCAACTCAGGATGATGGTCCAGGGTAGCGCCTGGCCATGGAGACCTGGGCAGGGGAGGCGATGCCGCCGAAAGGAGGTTCCAGCAAGCCGAAGAAGGCCAAACCCAGAGACAGCGTGGGCAAAGAAAAACGGGCTGCGAACGCTGAACACGAGAACGCCATGGCCCGCTTGAGGCGACGTTTCAGGGCAGGGTGTTTGATCATGCCACGTGCTCAGAAGTGCGGGAGGCTGACATTGCGACCCCACCCCTCATCGCACTCGTCCTCTTCCTTTCTGCTCCTCCTCTTTCTCTCCCCCTCCCCCTCCTTACTGCCCCTCCTCCTTAAGAGGAACAGGCGCCGGAGGAGGAACAGTAAGATGAGGACATGGGGCAGCGTATGCACCAGGGAAGGGGAGGAACAGCAGGAGGAGAATGCAGGGATGATCATGGCAGGACATGCGTAGCACGTGTAAACCCACGAGGAGGGGAGGAACCAGTTGAAGAAGTCAAAGCCCGAACTCCATAGAGCATTCAAGAGAGCCACCCACTCGCAGAAGAGGAAGTGGACCCGTGAATTTCAAGAGACTGGTGAGTTCGACCACATCCAGTCCAACAAGGCCGAAAGCAAAGAATCCCAGAGTTGGACCACCGATCAGGGTTTATGGTTCTTAGGGCGCAGGGTAAACCTTACTCGACGGAGGTGCCTCGTGATATCGGCACCCCCGCGTTGAATGCATGTCCATGTGCATTCAATGGTAGATTTTTTTGTTCCTGTCTTCCCATCTCGCACTTATCGCTCTTTCTATGCTTCTCTCTCTCGCTCTGTATAATATAATATTCATATATATATACATATTCGTATATCCCCAACGCCTTTCGGGATATGCCCTCGCTCCACGATGCTGCCTCGCCTCGTTTGGGTGCCGAGCTCAGGTTCACATACGATGACCTCCTCGCGGACTGCAAGTGGACCCCAGAGAACGCCAACACTCCCTTTGGCCAGAGGCGTCCAGCTGCATGTAAAAAATCAGGGGTATACGGCACCTGAGGCTGAGCTTACTCGAGTGGCGGATGTGGAGTTTGACATCTGACGAGCACGAGTAGGAGCGTGGGACGACTGGAGGAGGATGGGCGCTGGAGCCGCGGACGAGGAGTGAGAACAGCAGGCGCCCATGCTAATTCACAGCCCCTCGGACATACCATCAAGCATGGGGGTCGCGGAGTAGCGTCCGGAAAAGCAGGGCGACAAGGTGGAGGAACAGGAGGAGGAGGGATTCAGGATGGGGCATTCCACCTGCGCAGGGCTAAAGCTCGCACGGACGCCATCGTCCACTTCTGCCGCACCCAGAAGGGCTTCAAGAAGGCGGGGCGGGAGCCAGCACGATGAGCCCGTTGGATGAGAATGCAGGAGGAAGAGGAGGGCAAGCCTGGGAGTCGGAACGATACGATATCGATACGGATACTTAGGATAAGTAGGAGGGGCACGAGCGAGGATGGGCAGGGCAGGGGAAGGCAACATGAATAGTTTCAAGCAGACGGGAAACAGGTTACACGAGCATAAGGACAACGATACGAGGTCCACCCTCCTGGCCATCAACCCTCTCGCCCCTCCGACATATGGGACATTGGAGGTGCACCCGCAGCACGGCGAGACGCTGTACAAAAAGATCAACCTCAGCGACCTCCAGCGCGAGGCGCTTGCCCGCACCTCCTGCGTCATCCTCGTCCTTGGGCTCATCGTTCTTATCGTGCTCATCTGCCCGTGGTGGCCCTCGCCCCGCCCGCTCCACCCCCCTTTCCCCCTTCCCCAAATGACGATGGTCATGAGCATTTCCGCCCCGCGGTCATGGCTTGCATCATCGTGCCGTCGTCGCCTTCATCCTCCTCGAACTCCTCTAATGCTACCCATCGCGTGCGCATCCTCGATTCTTCTGATCCCGATTCCCCCGCTTGGCGCTTGAAAGCTCGTGCAAGAACTAAGCGTTGTATTCCCTGCTTCCGAGGCTCCTCCTGACTGTCCATCCCTCGCATTCTGATTTCGCCTGCGGCTCCAGGGCCACACCCAGAAGCTGGAGACTGTGATGCGCTCCACCGAGGCTGAGATTCCAGCTGAGCAGCGCCGCATCATGAAGGCGAAGGAGATCAGGGGATCGGGGGGACGATGGAGCAGGAGAGGGTCCAAGGGGGAGGAGCAGGTTAGAGGAGCAAACAGAAACAGTCGATAATAACATACGGGAAGGGTGCGGGAATAGGAAGGAGGGTTGGGGGCAGGTGCACCAGAGGAAGAGCACGTGGAAGGAGTGCGAGGCAGGACTGGAGAGCACGAGGGATCACCAATAGGATGCGAGTGCCATTGAATCGAGCAGGGAAGGTGGTCGGGCAAGGGAGTGACCGATGGAAAGGCGGGGCAGGCTGAGAAGGACGACGATTCGTACTCCAGCTACTACAGCGACTCAGACGACTCTGAGAATGAGCAGGGTGGCACGGCCAGCGCATCAACGGCGGCTGCCCCAGCCAACGCACTGATGACGGAAGCGGCAGCGCTGTTGGGCCAGGCTGCCACGCTGAAAGCATCTATTTCTGGGCTGCAGGTGGGCAGGGAAACGGGCGATGTGCCACGGAGCTGCCGAGGTCGAAGAAGACTCGGGACGAGAATGAAAGAGAGGGAGGGAGAGAAATGGAGGGAGGGCGTCGAGAGAGAGAGAGAGAGAGAGAGAGAGCGAGAGAAAAGCATCTATGTATATTCCGAGATAAAGGGAACGGACAACGAATAGAGAGAGAGAGACCTATACATACGTAAAGGCAAATAAAGACAAGGAGGCCGATAGAGCTAACACCATAAGCTTGACATCGTTTTCCGCGGTACACGAGCCCACAGAACGCGACGACAGCATTATGTGATTCACTCTTGGGCTGTGCTCCTCTTTCACTTTCCCGCGGCGCGCTCGAGCGCACGATGGGGGTCGGAGGTGAAAGACGACCTGTGGCTGAAGCCATTCGAGAAGGAGATCCAGGCGTCCCTGAAGGCCTTGGAACAGGGCACCCTCGAGATCACCAAGCAGATCCAGGGACAGTCCTGCACTGGAGCGGGGGGGTGAGGACGAGAAAGGAGAGTGCGTGGAGAAGGAGGGGTAGGAACATGAGATCAGAATACAGAAGAAAAGTGAGATGGGGATGAGGAGTATTGCGAGACACGATGGGGGAATCCGAGGAGGAATAAGGGAAACCCAATGTACACGCCAAGGGAGTACGAGGAGGAGGAGGAGGAGGAGGAGGAGGAGGAAGGATGATTTTGCTCCTCGTACTCGCTCTCTCATGCTCTCTATGTTCCTGCGTGGGCAGTCGGGGTGACATATTGCCCAGGCTGGTCGACAGCCTGCTCGGAGCTCTGGTGGCGATAGCACATGGCCAGACACATCGAGCTCGTAGGAAGTGGTGCTCTCTCGGAGGATCGGTGGCGACGGCAGGTGATGAAAACATATGCTGTTCAGACATTGTCGAGCTCGTGGGAAGTAATGCTGTCCCTCGAGGGGCTGGTCGTTTTCTTGAGCATCAATCTCGATCCTCTATCTGGGCCCCATATCATTGAGCATTGTTGATGAGGCCCCCGACCCTCCATCGCAATACGTCCTGGTCACCGCGCATCGTGAAGTTCTACACATAGACTGTCCAGATGGAGGATCCAGAGAGGTGCTCAAGGAAACGCCGTGTATGCTGGTTTGGACCTCCCATCCCCCACGTTCCTACGCACCCGCAGGTCGGCAAACCTGCAGGAGGCAAAGAACGGCATCGCGGAGGCCATGACAACAGGGCAGGAGGAATACTGGAGGAGTGAACGTTTGTACAGCAGGGTTGGCCGTCAAGTTTGCGAGGGTAAGTTCGGACAGGGCCAAGGACGCGATCGAGAGGGGGAGGGGGATGAGGACGATGAGAATATGCAATTGTTTTTGCAGTGAATTGAAGGCGAAGACCCTGTGGGAGGTCATCGAGCCGCTCAAGAATACCTATGCTGCCGCGTCCGCGGCCATCGGGTCCAAGAAAGGCAAGCCCAAGTGATGAAGTCTGCTAGGATGGGGGCTGTCGCTCGGAGCAAGGCCCGCGTGCAGCGCAGGCGTGGAGCTCGGGATGTTCAGGAGGACAAGGCACGGAAGGAGAAACCGTACTGAGGAAGGGAGGGGAGCGAGGGAGCTCGAGCTAGCTTGCTGCTCGCGAAAGTGCGTGCATGTGCACCCGTTTCCAATGATCTGCGCGAGTCGGCGCACGTGAGTGGGGCCCGTTTCCAGCACACACGTTCAGCTTGAAGGTTCGTGGTTCGAGCGAGGACGAGAAAAGAGATGAGCCAAGACAGAACAGGAGACACATATTGTATACGGAGGCTGGGGGGGACGACGCCCTGCTTGTTGCTGAATTTCGAACACGGTGCATGGGGATCCGCCGTGCGTGGGACGCTGATGAGAGTTGCGGTGGCACTGCAGCTGCGTTCAGAAATAGCCTGATGCACCTCATGTGGTATGGTGGATTGCGTCAGCGCAGGGCTGCCGTGCTGGTGCAAAGGGTGTGCATGCATTAGCGTGGGGGGGTATTCTGATGCAAGAGGTGGCCATGTATTAGCGTGGGTTGCCATGCTAATGCATGGCCAACTCTGTGTACAATTACCGAGGTAAATTTGTATACATGCATGTTTATATACATACATACATATACACATGTATACAGTGGAAGGGGGGGTGTTACTGTACACTGGCACGGCGGTGGCAGCAGGTCCTCGAGACCATCTGTTGAAACGCACTCTCAATTATCATGTTCCCTTGATGCGTGGGATTGCTCAGGGGTCGCAGCCCAGGCCGCGAGGCGAGACGAACTAGGGCAGGACAGTGATCAGCAGTCAAGGGCACAGCAATGCCCGCCCCCCCCCCCCCAATTCCCCAGGGAGGTGGTAGGTTAAGGCCAACTGCTTCTGTGCACTGGCAGCGCTTGCCCCCTACCCACCTCCACCACCCGCCCCCGCTCACCCTCGCGACAGGCATGCTTATCCCCCTCCCCCCCGCCCTAGCAATAATGCAACAACAGCAGCAACACCTAACAACGGGAACAACAGCTGACAACACTAGCAACACTACTCCGTAGCCCTTTCGGTCCAGGCGTTCGCCATCGCCATTTCTCGTCGGGAATATCCACGCTGGATGGCGGCGCGGGCAGCTGCTGAGAGGTTGAATGTTGAACCGTCCCGCTCCCGAGGAAGAGACGAGAGCGAGTCCTCCGATGGAGGGGTTGGCCTTCGTCAGTACATGCTGGGGGCCTACAAACGCGGCGAATTGAGCGCCGTTGCTGTCTGTAGCCTGTCATATCATGCCACGAGGGGTGGTTGTAGAGGTGTTGCAGATTTATCGTTGCACCCGTCATCAACCCACCATGCAGAACACCTCAGGAAGGCACTGGGGGTGCGTTCGTCTTCAAACTTTAACTGTGCAGAGTTGCCGATGTGGAACGACATTACCAATTCCAGGGAGCTGGTACGTTTCCCTATAAATCTCCCGCACGAGCAGTTCTGCAGATCGTTTGCCGAATACCCTGGAGATTGGGATCCCAGAAAAGGGGGTCGGTATGCGCATTGATGTATGTGTTCGCGTACGTGCACATGCTCTCGACCCCCCCCCGCCCCGAAAGACACGACGGAATATTCAGGGATGGGTGGTGTTGCGAATGCACAAGAATTCGTATCTCAATGCGTATGCCGACCCCTTGTGTCAACTTTGATGTGGACGCATTGCCGCCGACGTTTGCCGATCACGCCGTTGTGCGACGGCATGATCGCGTTGCCCCTGTAGGGTATTTTTCTGATGGCGTGCCGCATACGCGCAAAGATTCGTTCTTTGCCCACTATTTCACGAACATCCTCACTGGACGGAGGTTCGCGGGGGCAACCAAGTGCACCACATGCTGAATAAGGAAGGATGGTAGTAGGAAGAGGAGGGACAGAAGAGAGGAGGAACAGGAGGAAGGAGGAGCAGGAGGAAGAAAGAGAAGTAATGCCTTGTTTGCCCCACGTTATTCCTGCAGGTATCTGATTGCGGCCATTCGCAAATCCGACGTGTGCAAATGTGGGTGCAAAGGGTTTTGCACGCTCGGAACATTGTTGCGGATCATTGCATGGTCGTTCAA
>CAUYUJ010010380.1:455000-460000 GCA_963575745.1 Prorocentrum cordatum | reverse complement strand
TCGGCGCGCCCGAGCGCCGCGCAGGCGAACGTGGCCGCCTTCGCCTCGTAGGGCGGGATGCAGTGCTTGATGTTATTCTTCGCGCTGTCGGGGCCGTCGAAGACGCGCGGCCGGGCAACAACGCCTTGAAGCCGAACGGCGGTGGGAATTGGCGGCGGTCGTCGTTATCCCACGCCGTCGTGCCCAGCTCGTCCAGTTCGGGGGGAATCGGGTCTGCCGAACCAGTGATAAAGTCGACGCAGTGAACAAGAGGGTTCTCGTTCGCCCAGGAACGATTCCAGTTCGCCCTGGGCACACTGGTTGTCACCATTGGGGCGGGCAGAGGACGGCAGCACCAACCGTCGGCCGCCGTCTCCGAGGTCTTCGCACGCGGGCATGTCACGCCGTCGAACGACGCGGCAGGTTCGCCAGAGGACGCAAGCGCTTTGCTGATACTGAGCCCAAAACAGCTACGCGCTGAGGAATGTCGGATATAACACACGTGCGGCTATGTGGTCGTGCGTCTGGGCATAATGCTGGGAACCCGTTTTGGGGTTCCTCACTTGTTGGTTGTTTGCGTGGTGTTGTCACCGCTGACGGCGTTGCTGGTGCTGCTAGCGCCCACCACGGGGGCAGCTCTGTTTGGGGCCGCCCTCGCGTGTAGCGCCTTGAACGTGTCCACCACGAGGGGCATGTTTTGGATGCCCTCGGGAACACAACCGTGAACGTGTTTCACATTAGTGGCGTCGACGGTTGCTGGCGTGGTGCCGGCACTGCTGATATTGCGTAGCAGGCTATGTAAGTGACCGCCGCGGCGGTAGCTTGCGGCTGAGCCCAAACAGCTACGACCTGATATTTGCAAATGCTTGTACAGCTAGGTGGCCGTGCCTTCGG
This sequence comes from Prorocentrum cordatum, assembly GCA_963575745.1. Lineage (NCBI taxonomy): Eukaryota > Dinophyceae > Prorocentrales > Prorocentraceae > Prorocentrum > Prorocentrum cordatum. The sequence continues at coordinate 459,127 of CAUYUJ010010380.1, read as the reverse complement.
GTGCAGTGCTGGTAACCCGTTTTGGGGTTACCCATTTGTTTGCCGTGGTGTGATCATTGGTTGTGTGACGGTGCTGGCGTTGTCCGTGTTTGTCACGGGGAGGGGCATAATTTTGTGCGATGCCTTCGGGGGTAGCACCACGAAAGCGTTTAGCAATAATGGCGCCGTTGTTGCGCTGCGATTGGCCCAACTAGCTCTCCCTGGTGCGTTCCTGGGTATCTTCTTGGGCTCTTTCTTGGGTTCCCTCCTGGGTTCCCCTCCTTTCCCGCCGCCCGCTCCTGGGGGGGATGAGGGAAACGAAAGGCCGACGCGATTCAAATTACAACCGAACAAACAAAACATCAAATACCGATTGCTGAAATACCCCCAAAACAGTGTCTGTATATATCTATATATACATATGTGCGTGTATACAGATGCTTCGTCCACACCCACCGCCCCACCCGGAATAAGTATTGACATATTTGGTTTGGTTTGTCTTGTGTGAGTTCGTCCTGTGGTTGTTTGGGTTTTTCTGCCGGCGGTCTTTGGTTTTCTGTGTTTCTTCCAGTCGCCGCAAGCATAAATAATCCAGGTGCAATTTTGCAATCCTCCGACAAAACGTATTCTGTCGCACCCCCCACAGAAGGAATCATTCAGTAGATCCTCGACAGGAGAAGGCGAATGACGAAGCGGTAGCTTTCGGAGGACGGTTCGGGACGCATGAGAGGCATGAAATTGAGGGCGAAGGAAACGGACGAGTAGACGAAGGAAGGCGACGAGGACGACGACGAGGAGGAATCGCAAAGAAGGCTCATGAGGTAGATCTTTGGGGTTGGTTTTGCCTCATTCGTATCGCACTCCTCTCTCATTCTAATCAGTACCGTGATCTTGTCATGCTCCTTTTCGCGCTCAATCAAACTCCTTTCCTACGCCCTCCGCTTCAAATTCTTCAATGTTGATCGTTCTGACGCCAGGGGCATCTGATTATCCTTGCCCGAGCACGAATTCCCAGGTACATTTGGAATGCGTGCGCGGATATGTAAATTTCACGCCTGGGTATTCGCGCGAGTGTTTCTTGAAGCAGTTGATGGCCTCAACGCGTGGAAGCACTGACATGCTGAATAATCTGACCGACTTTGAGTGGCTCGCACTGCCGAAGAAAGTAGGCGCCGACACGGCAGGCTTTGTGCAGGGTTCAAAGTGCCAAGCGAAGATGCGAAGGTGATTGCCCGGATGGTTGTGCAATTGCTTGGCCGCGCAGCCCCGGAGCAATTGACGGGACGGCAACAAGCATATTTCACAGGTAAACATATCGAGTTCAATGTCATTGGCAGTTCGGAACCGATTGTCCTTTGTGCAGCGATGCCTTTCAGCGGGGCGCTTAGTTTTGCGTTTTGATGGCGCAAACTGGTGAAGATACCTCTCCTGGGGGTGGGTGGGGGCAGTTTGTTGAGTACGTCCGCCTTCTGCAGCGAATCCCCCGTGGGGTTTTCAAGTTAATGCGTTGCCATGCGGCGTACTTGTTCTCATCTGAACATGTTGTTTCCGGCATTGAGTTTGCTGGCGGGGTACATGCATTGATACATTCGCAGCATGGGTGTTAATAGCATAGGCGTGAACATTTGTGTTGTACCAAGCCGCGCAGTTGTCAGGGATGCGTCATGATTGGGGCTGTTGTGATGATTGGAGTCTTCATTTCGGCGACAGCGGTAAAATGGCGCACGTCGTCGAATCGATGAAAGCTTTAGGACAGGTCATTAACAGAGACAAACAACGTCATGGATACCCAGCCGTGCCCTTGCACAATGTGAACTACTGGTTGCGGTCGTTCTACGAAGATCCACACATTGTGCGACGGCATGAATCAATTGGTGTCTGTTACGGGCCTGGGGCGAGCGAAGACGATGCTGTGGCTGAGCCGATTGTCAAACGACGACAGCGGCTCGCTGTCCTCAGGCACAAAACGAGTCTTTGCACTCGTCTCTTCGCTTGGAACGTGCCTGCACGACCGCTGCTTTTGTACATGAGAAACGTTCATTTTCTGAGTGGTGCTGATGTTTGCAAGTTCCGTAGAATGGCATCGTCTTGTTTTGAGCTCGTGAGGTGGTGCCTTTTGTTTGCCATGTGTTCTGCCATGCGAGAAGCGCGTTTCGAACCTCAGCTGAGGCAGCGGATCCGTTCCCAGCAATAGCGACTTCTCTGTTATCTATCTCGCTCAAGGTGGACAAAAGCCGCTTGCATTGATCAGCAGCACATCACGGCAGGCATGCAGCATTTTTCAGCACAAGTTGTAAGTTCATCCTTGCGTTCGCGATCATGGTATGCGAAAGTATTCGGAACATCCTTACCGGTCACGGGGCGCATTGTTCCCGAAACATTGAACGATCGCAGGCGCCCAAACAGCTCTGAAGTTAAGGAGGTTGGTTTGCATCGGTATGTATACCGTTGCCTACATAAGGCCGAGGCTTATCGAGCTGTCGCGGTCGTAATACGGTTTACAGCACGCGGCCTTTCTTGGGAAAATGCCGACCTAATTTTGCGGAACATGCCGTCGAACATTTTTGGGGAACAATTGGTTTGCCATCATGCGGGAATTGTACATGGCGCATCCACGTTGCAAACATTGACTTGTTTGATAATGCTATGCCAATTCTGCGGTGTTGCTAATGAGCATTCGGTCAGGCACAGAGACGTATGCCCTGAAATTTCACTTTTACAGGCCAGGCTCCCAATTCGCTTCTAGTGATGTGTGGCTCCAAGTTCTGCCCCCCGAGCGCGTCCATGCTACAATGCGTCCTTGGTTTCACCAGTGCGGTTGCGCGCATGCGTCGATTGCTTGGTGATGGGAGGCGCTCCTATTCGTTTGGTGGCATGGTCCAGCATGCAAAGCGCTCTGCGACGATCCATTGATAACGTGGATCCCGATCACCACGACGCGGCCGGAACGCCGACGGATGCGCGCGCAGGCATTTGAGTTTACTCTTGGCGTGATAGTGCACGCCTCTGACGGCGCAGCGTACAACCAAGGCATAGCAATGGAGCAACAAGCTTCTCATAGCTGCGTGCGCTATGTCGTTGGAGCCCGCAGCGTCGACGACAGTTGCGGGTGTTTTTTGTTGGGGGGAGTTCCCAACAACCATGCCGACTATACAGGTTTGTTTGCGTGCACGTAACATGCCAAGGATCATGTCGCGCCTTTCTTTGTATTTCATGTTGATTCCATGTTGGTGGGGAGTCCAGTGAATGGCACTTGGAGGAGAAGGGCACGGTTCCTATGGCAGTTCTATGAACAAGCGGCGGCATTGTTGCAGGCATTGCGACATTTGCCGGGGGTGCAATCTGCTCGTGCGCAGCATGTCCACAGGGAGTACAACACCGATGCCGACCGCGTGTGTCATGCAGTGCTGGATACAGTCGTCGCTGGGGCCCCTGCGTTGGCACAGGGGCGCCACGTGTGGAACAACTGGAGGTCGTATGCGAGGTCAGCATAGTGAGCATAGTGCCCGTGTCCACGCTGTTGTCCTGTGTTGGGGTGGGTGCGCCTGAACTCGTGCTACCAGGCGACGGTCTCCCCATCCCATCCGATTTTGCGATTACTTGATTCCACAGGGCGCCTTTTCGCCACGGCGTCGTGCACGAAGTGGTCACGTCGCCTGTGCAGCGTATCATATGAGTTCAAGTTGCGCTCTGTGCAATAGAATTTTGGCGAAACTTATACGTTACAGCGCTACGGTCGCGCAATGATAGGTTGTGAGCCCCGCAAACGAGGTCGCACAACTCTACATCACGACTACTTTTTCTGAGTCGCGAGCTGTTGACTTTCAATGGCACCTTGTCGTGCAACCCCAGCATCCATTTTAATTTGAACCATGTCTGGATCACATCAGGCATACAACAATGTTTACGGAACCTTTGCCAAATTCAATGTTTCTAAGAGGTATCCCGCGGCAGACGCGTCTTGCTTTTGCCAAGTTCTCGTCGCACAGAGGGTCGTTTGTTCATTTCGCGGGACCAGAATCCCCCATCATCTCCTATCCCCCATTCCTCTCATCCCCACTATTCTCCATCACATCCCCCCTTCATCATAATCCGCGCGATTCGCATTCTCTTATTACTCGTCCCATCCTCCGCCCACCCACCCCTGC
>CAUYUJ010010380.1:405000-450000 GCA_963575745.1 Prorocentrum cordatum | reverse complement strand
TGTTGGCACTTAATCTGACATTGCGTTGCTTTGCCCCTCGGGGCGGTCCCTCGTTTTCCACGGCTGGACGCGGCTCGACAGAGTTGCCAGGACGGTGTGATATCCGAGGATGGATATCGAGTGGATCATCGCCAGAAAAGGAGCAACTAAGATTTGGTGGTGTTGGTGCGTGTGAGCAAGTGGAGGGGGGAGGCATCGAAGCGGAACGCCGGCCAGGACGATGGGCCAGAATTCATTCGAGCAGGTTGTCTACAAGGGTGGACTCCAAATTTTCGTGGTCCCTTGGAACGGCATGGCAGCTGTTTTGTCGGTCTCGTTGTTCCATCTGTTTTCAGTTTCCGGACCAGTTGTCTCATCGGTTTCGCGTGGAATTGGTCTCGATGTTCATCGTCGTTCCCAGCTGGTTCTTTGCGTTTCGTTTAAGTTTTGAGGCTCACCTTGTTTTCCTGTTGGGGTTGCCCCCCGGTGCAAATCATAGTTTTTGTGTCCAGTTCTCGGCCGTTGTCGAGCCGGTTCTGGGCATCGAGCGTCCTCGCACCCAGATTTCCCAAGTGTCCCGCCGCCTCTGATTGTTCTCGCTTCCGTTCTCGTCGAATGGCGTGTTCATTATAGTGTTTGTTTAGTTTGTGTTAATCATGTTCGATGCCGTTTGCTGTTCGTTTCGATAATCAGTTCTTTGGTATTGTGTTTTCTGTCAGGAGACAGTTGCTGGATTCCGATGGAAACATATTTTTCAGGCGACAAGAGGTGAGTACGAATGTCAAAGGCGAAACATGTCAAGGTGGAAATAACATGCATTTGAGGTAGAATGCACAGTTGAAATTGATGCGATGGTGAGTCGGTGTGTTAGGTTGAAACAAGCGCACTAAGTTTGCATTAAAATGCGAAGTGTGCTTCATCAGCGTCAGCTATACGCCGCTTCCCCTTGCCACCTGCGCAGGACCCGAAGTGGAACCTCCCCAAGGAGCACCAGCCCGTCGAGGAGGGCAAGGAGGACATGATGCAAGCCTGCGCACTGTCTGCAGATGCGATTCCTATCCAGCCTCTTGTGCGTGACCGTTTCACGCTCGAGAGAGGCGCAGCTACTGGACGCAAGAGAGCATATCGTCAGAGATGGCGAGTGTCAGTGTTCGTCCAGTTTTCACGCCAAGGCTCCCAAGACTGATTCCACCCCACAAGAAGCCAGTCCACTTGGAGCTTGCCATGCGGCCATCCACGTCGTCGATGTTGGTTCGGTATATGTCTCGTTGTTTTTCTTTCCTGGACCTTGTCCTGATCTGCTTGCGCTTCCTCTCTTCACGGCCTTCCCCCCCACCCCACCCCTCATTCCCAAACCTCCCTCTCTCTGGCTCCCCCATCATTCCCCCTCCTTCCCCTTCGTTCTCTCCCTCCCGCCCGGTCAGACGCGAGGGGGTTTCATTTGTACGATCAGCTTGTCTGATACCTTGGAATAGCTGTTTACCGTCGGGGAACCCATGTGATAACATGTGGACCACGCTATGTAGACATTATACAAATACGCTCATGACAAAAGCAAAGATTGAATCTGACCAGATCGACAAGACATTGCGTCGCTCCTGATGGAAAATGCGCGGGTCGAGGCGAAGGGGGTTGGCGGGCGAACGGGACGGGGGAGAGGCGCATTGAAACGAAAGCGGGCCTGCGCGGGGCGCAGGGACATCGCATGGGACATACAACGCGTGGTAAACGAAAAGCGCAGTGGAGGGATACACGGAAAGGTGGGGGGGGGAGGAGGACAACGGATGAGGCCAACACACACAAGGGGAATGATGACAAAGGAAGAGAGGACGGTGCGAGGGAGGAGGGGGAGGATGAGACAATGAGAAGGAGGGTCGAAAAGGGGGCACGAGAGGTATTTAGGAACTTGCGTTTTTCGATTTGCGCTGGTGCGCGGCACCTCCCTCTTCTCTTGTCTTTCCAGCACCTCCCCATCCGTCCAACGCCTTTGGCCCACAGTATTTAATGTTTGCATGCATGTACGGCGCGGCGCGGCCGACGCCGCCGATGCCGTGCTGTTTGTTGCCGCAGATCCTGTCGTTGCAGACGCCGTTCCTCTATGTCCTCCTCTCTTCACCCGCGTTTTTGTTTCATCGTATTCGTAGTCCTCCTCGCGCACCTTGTCCTGCTTCTCCTCTGTCGTTTTCCTTTGCCCCTGCCTCCGGCGCCCCTGCGCCCCCCCCGCCCCCCCCCCCCTCCGCCGCGCGCGGGCGGCGCCCCTGGCGACCGAGGCTTCGGGCGCGGGCGGCAAGGTCGAGGCGGCGGCCGCGGCCGCAGTTGGGTTCGGAGCGAGGAGGGGAGGGCCACGCGCGCTGTTCGGCGAGAGCAGGAAGGCGCCCACGCGTTGGCGCAGGTCCCCCCCCCCGACCATTCGGCGTTCGTGGCGGCGACGCTGGTTTCCACAGATATCGATTTCTAGCACGCTCGCATGCGCAGTTCGACGTTGTTGGCGGACGGCGCGGCAGCATCGACTCGGAACGCCAGGAGGCACAATTCGAGTTTCTTTCTTCGGCGCGAGAGAGCTCCCTCGCCCGCCCCCCCCCCCCCCGCGCCGGCACAGGCAGCCGGGCTACGATATCAGGCCCTCGAGAGACCGTCGACGCAATGTTCGTAGTGAACATATATGATGGCAGTGACATGCGGATTGATCGCGAGGACTGCGATCCCGTTGCTGCTTCGTGTACGTTGCGTGGCCCTTGGAGGAAGCTCACCCAGAAAATGTTGCGTCAGCGCGGAAAGCTTGCGCGCGTTCTTATCCTCGAGATCTGCGGCAGGCCTGGTCAGCGCCCTCACGCGATGGACCTGGCCATGGCCGTAGGTTGACCTTGATCACGTAGTGCAGGCCGTTGTGCACGGCGTCGGTCGGCGCGGCGTGATATCGGTCAGAGACAACGCGGGCGTCGACGATTGCACTGTCAGCCTCGAAGCGCGACCTTTGGAGCCAGCTGCCCCAGGCGCCATCGAGCCGACGCTGCTCGCGACGAATTGAGAGGTCACCCAGAGGCAACGGCAATAAAAACCACGCGCGCGCATGGCGGCTGACCTTCGATGTCGGCGCGACCACCAGGCGCGCAGCAGTCTGGGCGGGTTGCTGGCGACTTCGACGCAGACGCAGGGCAGGCTTTCAACCCCGATGGGGGTTTCGAGCAATTTCGAGATCATGCCGCGCCGCCCGTGGCGGACGCGCGGAGAGAGAGGGCGCGCCGCGCCCTCGTCGCATCGGGGCCAGCTGGCGACCTCGGGACCCGCGACGAGCAGTGCGTCCTGGGCGCCGGCAAGGGTGACTGGCAGGAGACCTCCATCGTGCAATACTGCCTCGGCGAGGACGAACGCGGCTGCCTACCCAGCGGCGCGGGGCCCAGGGGCGCCAAGCGCCGCGCGTTGAATGCGATTCGCGTATCGGTTTGCGCTAACATTGGGGCGCCAGCGCGGCCCTCCGCGACAGACTGCAGCGCGATGTCCTGCGCGCGCCGGCTGCGCGCCACCCAGATAAAGCAGCGCGAGACGCTGAAGCGCAGATGCCCCAGAGCCCGAAGACCGCCGGCATCTCCCACGCCCGCAGCGCCCGCCCGCAGCGCCACTTGAACGCTGTTGTTTGAGGCCGGCGCCGCGGCCGCCACGCACTGCGATGCCTTGTCGATCGCGCCCCGCACGGTTGCGGCGCGCCCACCTGAGAGTATTCGATTTTGCGAGGGCGCCACTGCGAAGAACCGCGCATCCGACGCCGACGCCCCGGAGATCGCCGCAGCCCAGGGGCCAGGGGGCCAGGCGCTCACGCGTGGAAGAGGCCCGCGCGAAAGGCCATCAGCCCAGTCGCCCCCACACACATATTCACAGCAGTTTCGGGCGCAAGTTGCAAGTTCGCGGACGAGCGCCAGGCCCGAGGACCGACGACGCGCGCCTTGCCCATTGAGTGGCGCACCGAAATATTAGCACAGCAGCCACAGGGGGTCCCCGCGACAGGCCCCGGCTGTTTCAGACGACGAAGTGCTCCGATCAGCGAAAGCGCGCGGTTCGCTTCGCGGCGCGGGGGGGTCCGATGCCGACCGATTAGCCCGAGCCAGGAGAGCAGCCGCTGCCTTCGCCCGCATTCGCCCGCAGCACGCCCTACAAGGCGACGAGCAAAATCGGCGCTCGAAGGGCGCTGGGCGCGTCGCCCCCAGGGGCCATGGAAGAGATTCGGCAGAACACCATGTAATTCAGGAGCGCAGCAGGAAATTGCACACTGCAGCTTACACAGACAGTTGGCGGCAGCATGTCAAAATTCCAATGCTACTCGGTCACGTCACCGCCTCCGCGTCGGCCCGCCAATGGCCGCAGGGGGCGCAGCGCTGCTTCGGCTTTTTCAGCGGGTTCCTCGCCCCGTGGCCTCGCTCACCACCCTCACGCGCGGGTCTCACTCGCGCCCCGCCCGTCGGCGCGCGCGCCCCCAGGGCCCAGCGTTCTGACCCGCCATGGCCCGCCGAGCCTTTCTTGGCCCTCGCGTCGCGCCCGCGACTTCCGACGGGCGTTCTCTGTTCGAGTTTTACGCATTTGCGGAGTTTTCGCTCTCGCGCCTTCGCGCCGGCAGCTCCGCCACCCACGCGCGCTCGACGAGGTGCGATTTGCAGAAGATGCCACTGATCGGTTGGACAGCGCGGTCGCACACTTGATAAAAGAGCGATGCTGGGGAAGGCGGCGGCGCAGACGAATGATGGCTGCGCGCGTGCCACGAGCACGCGAGATACTCTACCGTTCTGGGACATCTCGTCCACAAATGTCAAGCTCCAGACGGGGCGATTCCAGACGGGCCAGAGTTATTGCAGTGGCCTCTGGCCAGTGCCGCCGATCCGGGTCGCTCCGGATGATGATGATAATGATAATGATGATGATGAGAATGAGAATGATGATGATGATGATGATGATGATGATGATGATGATGGTGATGATGCGGCGATGGTGATGGTGATGGTGATGGAGATGGTGGTGACCCGTGCCCCCACCCCACCCCCCGTCCTCTCTCTTGTCCCCCCCCCCCTCTCTCCTGTCCCTCGCCCCTCTTTCCTGCCCCCCCACTCTCCTGTCCACCCCCACCCTCTCCCCCCGCCCCTCTCTCCTGTCCCCCCCTCCCTTTCTCCTGCTCCCCCCCACCCTCTCTCCTGTCCCCCCCCTCTCGCCTCCCCCTCCCCTCTCCCTCTCTCCCCCCCCCCCCTCCTCTCCTGTCCACCCCCTACCTCTCCCCCCCCCTCTCTCCTGTCCCTCCTCTCTCCTGTCCCCCCCACTTTCTCATGTCTCCCCCCCCCATTTCTCCTCCCCCCCCCCTTTCTCCTGTCCCCCCCTCTCCCCTCTGTCCTGTCCCCCCCCCCCTCTCTCCTCCTCCCCCTCTTTCCTGGAGGCTGGCAGGGGGGGGAGGTGCCGAGAATTCAATTCGTCAGTCAATTGCGTCCCCCCCCCCTTCCCCCCTCCCAAGCAGAGCTACAGCTAAAGCTCATGCTGAAGCAGAATTTCAGCTTAGACTTCTTAAACTCACACGCCGGATCGGCGGATTTCCAAGGGCCCCTCGAACCACGAGCAAGACCTCATGGGCGCATCCGGCGCGATTGAGCTGGGCGAGCGCGCCCGCCGCGGCCGCCGCCGTTTCGAAACGCGCGGGGGAGTTCACGGGCACGGCGCACTTCGGGCAAGACGGCAGAAGGGGTTGAACGCGATAGCCCAAGCAGTACAACAAAAGGGAGACACATTATATTGATTGGAAGGCGCAGAACCGCACATAGACAGCACGACGGGCTGGTACGACACACATAACGCCGCGGAAATGTTCAGAGACACGGAAGCAGCAGCAGCAGCAGCAGCAGCAGCAGCGCTTAAGCAATTCAAAGTAGATGGGCCCACACTATGGCCATTGTTAGGACGCGCGCAGCAACGCTTGAAAGGACCGAACGGAACACAGACTCACGACGGATGCATGCGCAAAGTACGCGATGGCACAGCTTGTAGTGCTACCGACCCTCACGAAGGCCATACATTCGCACACGGCGTTCGCACATCAGTTTCGCAGTTTGCGTCTGCTGGCAATGCGAGCAAGCTCGTGCCATGTGGCAGTAGGGCCTCATGCATGCGGCGCGTGGGCAATAGCAGGAAAGGGTCCCGGGCGCTGCCCAGCACGTTCCGCGCTGCACGACTTCAGGCCCGAGTCTGGTCCCCGTCTATGTTTGCGGACATTGCAGTTTCGTGCATCAATATTCGGACGCTCGTATTATTCACATGCAAGAGCACGTGTTTGGACCAGCGCTTCACAGCGATACATCCAGCGGTGTGAATATTGACGTCGCAGAGCGCGCGACCGCGGTCAGGATCGCTCGACACAGTCGGCGCAGCATACCAACCACAGCAACGACGAACACGGCAATGATGAGCTGGACCCTAAGCAAGCCGCGAACATGTTGGGCGTAGGTTGGATCGAGAGAGAACGCATACAGACTATGGAGGGCCGCACTGAACAGCCCGCAGATGAAGAGGCATTTGGTGGGATCCAGATGGGATTTCCACTTGGCACCAGAGATGGAAGCGATCAGGGACGCTCAGGACATGGGCGCAAACTACGCGGATAATTGCAAGGCGGGCGAGAAAGACATGGGGAGCCCACGCGCACACACACACACACATTGGGGTGGGGTCGTCTTCTCCAAGGGCCTGGCGCGTTCGGACTTGCCCAACCTATGCCGTCGCCATGTATGAGATTATGGTTGCACTGGGATCGGCTTGGGTACTCGTGTATGTTGGCCGTTTGCCCCACTGTACTACTTTATTGTTGTTTCGGGTACGTGGCGCCACTACATCAGTTGCGCCGTGGCTCTTTGTTTATGTCTTGACGTGGTTCTCGAGACGGGCCTCGTCCCGTATTCACTCGTATTCGACGTTGACGAAGGCGCGTCCTGCGATGTTTTCCAAGCGGTCCTCGCGTTCGGCATGACGGTTATCGTGAAGGTGATGTTCGCCAAGACCGACCAGAAGTGTTTCACGTGTCGCGGATAATACAACAATATGTCCTCTTCCTCTTCCTCCTCCTCGTCGTTGTTCCTCTTCCTTTGCTCCCCCTCCCTCCTCCTCACCCTCCCCATCCCTCCCGCCTCTTCCCCTCACACCTCATCCTCATCATCCTGGCTCCTTCCAACAGGACACGGCCGACGACATCCGCCAGAACATGCTGCGGAAGTTGCGCGGCCCTCGGCCCGCGCCTTGCCCGCCGCTGCGTTCACACTCCGCTCGGACTCGGCCGCAAGGTCGGGGCGACGGCGTCAACCTTTCCGCCGGAGTTGGAAGCGACTTTCTTCGCCCCTCCCCGTCCCCCAAAAGAAGGGAAGGGGGAAACCGAGGAGATTGAAGGAGGGGAGGAGGGGGGAAGAGGGGGAGGAGGAGGAGGAGGAGGAGGAGGAGGAGGAGGAGGAGGAGGAAGAGAAATAGTATGAAGGAGAAGAATAAGACGAATGATAAGAAGAATGATCATAAGAAGAACAAGATGAGGAGGAGGCAGGAGGAGGCAGGAGGAGGCAGGAGGTAAGAGGTAGAAGGTGGGATATGGGACGTGGGACGTGTTAGGTGTGAGGTGGGAGGTAGGACTAGGAGGCAGGAGGAGGTATGAGGAAATTAGCCTGGCGAAGGACCCAACCATATGCAGTTGTGAATGCCGCAAGTGTCCTGGGTGGTGGCGGACGCATGCGGGCGGTGCCACTGGGACCTTCGGTGGAGCTCCCTATGGGGCCACGAAACGCTGTACTGGGTGGGTGAGACGCGGTCAGCAAGGGCTGTGCTGCGTGGTGGTGGACGCATGCGAGCGGTGTCACTGGGACCTTCGGTGGAGCTCCCTATGGGGCCACGAAACGCTGTACTGAGCGGGTGAAACGCAGGCAGGGAGCAAGGGCTGCGCAGGGTGGTGGCGGACGCATGCGGGCGGTGCCGCTGGGACCTTTGGTGGAGCTCCCTATAGGGCTACGAAGCGCTATTCTGGGTGGGTGAAGCGCAGGGAACAAGGGCTGTGCTGGGTGGTGGCGGACGCAAGCGGGCAGTGCCACTGGGACCTTTGGTGGAGCCCCCTATGGGGCCACGAAACGTGCGAGGGGTGTGCCAGAATGGGGTGTGGAACCGCATGCCAGCGCAGCCACTGGGGCCTTCGGTGGAGCTCCCTATGGAGCCACGCCCGACCGCATGCGAGCGCAGCCACTGCGGCGTTCGGTGGAGCTCCCTATGGGGCCACGAGACGTGTGAAGGGCGTGCCGAAAAAGGCGGTGGAACCGCATGCGAGCGCAGCCACTGGGGCCTTCGGTGGAGCTCCCTATGGGGCCACGAAACGTGTGAGGGGTGTGCCGAAATGGAAGGGGGGGGACCGCATGCGGGCGCAGCCACTGTGGCGTTCGGCGGAGCTCTCCATAGAGCCACCCACGAAACGTGTGAGGGGTGTGCCAGAATGGGGGGTGGAACCGCATGCGGGCGCAGCCACTGGGGCCTTCGGTGGAGCTCCCTATGGGGCCACGAAACGTGTGAGGGGTGTGCCAGAATGGGGGGTGGAACCGCATGCGGGCGCAGCCACTGGGGCCTTCGGTGGAGCTCCCTATGGGGCCACGAAACGTGTGAGGGGTGTGCCAGAATGGGGGGTGGAACCGCATGCGGGCGCAGCCACTGGGGCCTTCGGTGGAGCTCCCTATGGGGCCACGAAACGTGTGAGGGGTGTGCCAGAACGGGGGGTGGAACCGCATGCGGGCGCAGCCACTGGGGCCTTCGGTGGAGCTCCCTATGGGGCCACGAAACGTGTGAGGGGTGTGCCAGAATGGGGGTGGAACCGCATGCGGGCGCAGCCACTGGGGCCTTCGGTGGAGCTCCCTATGGGGCCACGAAACGTGTGAGGGGTGTGCCAGAATGGGGGGTGGAACCGCATGCGGGCGCAGCCACTGGGGCCTTCGGTGGAGCTCCCTATGGGGCCACGAAACGTGTGAGGGGTGTGCCAGAATGGGGGGTGGAACCGCATGCGGGCGCAGCCACTGGGGCCTTCGGTGGAGCTCCCTATGGGGCCACGAAACGTGTGAGGGGTGTGCCAGAATGGGGGGTGGAACCGCATGCGGGCGCAGCCACTGGGGCCTTCGGTGGAGCTCCCTATGGGGCCACGAAACGTGTGAGGGGTGTGCCAGAATGGGGGGTGGAACCGCATGCGGGCGCAGCCACTGGGGCCTTCGGTGGAGCTCCCTATGGGGCCACGAAACGTGTGAGGGGTGTGCCAGAATGGGGGGTGGAACCGCATGCGGGCGCAGCCACTGGGGCCTTCGGTGGAGCTCCCTATGGGGCCACGAAACGTGTGAGGGGTGTGCCAGAATGGGGGGTGGAACCGCATGCGGGCGCAGCCACTGGGGCCTTCGGTGGAGCTCCCTATGGGGCCACGAAACGTGTGAGGGGTGTGCCAGAATGGGGGGTGGAACCGCATGCGGGCGCAGCCACTGGGGCCTTCGGTGGAGCTCCCTATGGGGCCACGAAACGTGTGAGGGGTGTGCCAGAATGGGGGGTGGAACCGCATGCGGGCGCAGCCACTGGGGCCTTCGGTGGAGCTCCCTATGGGGCCACGAAACGTGTGAGGGGTGTGCCAGAATGGGTGTGGGAGGGGGAGGAGGGGGGAGGAAGGGGAGGAGGAGGAAGGAGGAGGAGGAACGCGGGGCGACGTCTCTTCAAAACGAGGACCCAACACCACAGGATGGTTGGGAAATAAGGAGGTAGGACACATAGGAGGAGACGGATGATTATGTCATGAAGAAAACGAGGAGAATGGAGAAGTAGGAAAAGTAGGAAGAGTAGGAGGTCGAACGAAGGGGGGTCATCTCGTGATTATTCAATTGAACGCCCCTGTGGGGGCAGACACCGCCGCCCCACTTTCTGGAATCCTGAGGCCTCGTAGACCCGGCAGGCTTCAATGGGTTGTTCTTCTTTTAATTCCCTTTGGGGGGCTCGGGGGGCTCCCAGGCTCCGCAGGCCAGGTAGTCGTTGTACACTGACTGGCATGTTTGGGCATATATCCATTACACGTACCACAGGGCTCCGTGCGGTTGTGAGGCCTTCTGAAGCGTACTGTTCTCTTCAAGGAAGGCCCAGTAGCCTTTGCAGGTATCGTTGGGTCATGGGGCTTGTGGGCCTCATGAAGCGTACGGCTCTCGTCGGAGTAGGCCCCATAGCCTTTGCAGGCCTCATTGGGCTCGCTTGTCTGTGACGTTTGAGGCGGATCGGTTTTGGTAGAATTCCCCCTGGAGGGCTCAGGAGTCTCGCAGGGCTTGGACACCATGAAATTGCATGTCTCAGTGCAGTGGTTGAAGGCGGGTCTTAGTCATGGATGTGTAGCCAGTGTGGCTTCTGGCGACATGGCTTACTTGTCGGAGGCAGTGGTTGCGCTGGCGGCACGCACCCGCTGAGGATGCGCATGGAGAGTGCTTGCGCCTCGCGCGGGGTATCGAATGCGCGTGTGCGTGTTTGTAGGAGTCTTCGGTACGGCCAGACAAGAGATGGAACTAAGAACTGTGATGTTGACGCCGAATCCGTGGAGGCGCACAGGGCGAAGGGAGGATCGCAGGAAGGGGCGGGGAGCTAGAAACTCTGGGCTGGACAGCTGTTTGGAGAGCTATTTGTGCCGCGAGGGGCGCGGGCGGTGGTGGTGGTAGTGGTGCTGCTGCCACAGGCCGGCGGCCGGCGCTTTTGGGGAACGTGGGGAGTTTGGGAGGCGTGGTGGAGGAGAAGGAAGGGAGTTGAAAAGATACCAGATCTCGAGTGCGGAGGGGCGGGGATCGAAGACGGCCCCAGAGGGTCTCCGGAGACCCCACTGAAATTGCGCACCAGAGGGCGAGACGGCATCTGAGACGGTCCCTGTTCCACCTTGGCGCGGAGTTTGGGCGAGGAGGCGAAGACGGCCCCGGAGGGTCGACAAAGACGCCGAGGAGGGTCCAAGAAGGCCAATAAAGGGCCCGAACAGGCTCGGAAGACGACCCAAAAGGGCACCCGAAGGTGTCGAAAACAGCGGAGCGAACCGAAGAGGGATACGGAAATGCAGAAAGGAACACTCCGACGAGTTTTTGGGGCCTCAGAAGAGGGGCCCCCCGGGCGCGGCGAAGACGGCCCAACAAGGCTCCAAAAGGGCGGCCAGACGGCCGAAGATGGGTCCGGGAGACCTTCAGGACGGCCCGGGAGGCTTTGTAGAGATTCCAACGTGGCCAGAGAGGCCCCAGGAGCGGCGCAAGATGCTGCAAGAGAGTTCCAGGAGGCGCAAAGAGGAGGCCAAAACAACGAAACTCATAAAACTCCCTTTGGTTTTGAAGGTTTTTGGCTTCATCAGTTCTTCGGCGGAGCATGCCCCGAAGAAGGCCTCGAAGGGGTCCGAGACGGCCCCGGAAGGCACCGAGACGGAGCTAAAGAAACCCAAGAGGGCTCCAAGAGGCTCCGAAGACTGCGCATGAGGGTTTCCGGAGAGGTCCCGAACGGCGCCTGGAGGCGTCCGGAAATCTCCGGTGCGAAGGCCTGCTTGAGTTGAGGGCAAAGTGACCACCAGCGGACGCCCAGTCCGCAGCTTGGAGCCCCCTGGGCCGGCAGAATGAGCAGGCCCGGGGAGGACCCCAGGAGGGGTTGCCAGGGCTCTGAGGAAGGGACTTGATCCGAGGACTGCGCGGGCAAAGGGACATTCTTGCAGACCATGCGGCGGGGATCTCACACGCCGTGCCTGGTGGGGCGGCGGATCGCTTCGCTCATTCCGCCGGCCCACATTGCCTCGCCGCTTGGGGGCCGTGTTGGGGCCTCTTGGTGGGCTCTGGGAGGCAGTCTTGAGGCCTCTTGGGGGCCGTGTTCGGGCCTCTTGGGGGCCTCTAGGGGCTTCTTGGGGAGCCTCTTGGGGGCCTCTTGGGGCTGAGGGCTGGACTTTTCGGTTCCTGGTTCCCGTCTTGGGCCCCTCGTGGGGCCGTTTTGAGGCCCTCTTGGGCCATCTTGGGCGCCTCTTCGGCTGTCTTGGGGCCATATCGGGCAGTCTTGGGGCCATCTTGGAGGCTTCATGGGCCGTCTTGGAGTGGTCTGGGGGGCCTCTTGGGCCGTCTTGGAGCGCTGGAAAGCCGAAAAGGCGAGAAGGTCAAGATCTATTACCATCGTATAATTGACGAGTTGAGACTCTCGGGGCCCTCTTGGGGCTCTATTGGGAGGCCTCTTGGTGGCCTTTTGAGGTCTTGTACGCGTCGTGGGCCATATGGAAACCATCGTGGGTGTCTCGGGCCATCTGGAGACCATCTTGAGCGTCTTGGAACGATCCTTCTCGGCGACTCGGGGCCTCTTGGGCCGTGTAGGGGGCGTCCTGGCGCCCTCTTGGCGCGTTCCTGGAGCGCCCTGAGGGAGTCAGCTGGGCATCGCCCAGGCATCGCCCAGGGGAACTTTTCGTCCAGGGGTCTCCAGGGCCCGCCACGCGCGCGCGAACTGGAAATATTGTTAACCTGTTACCTGAGATCTTAGCACGCCTCTGGCCCGTTGGGCTGGCGAATTTCGGCTGTCTCTCGGCGGCTCTCTCGGCGTTGTCTCCATCTTCGGGATATGTTCCAGCAGCTGCGCCTCGCCGTCAACGTTCAAGGGATGCTTGAATCGGATCGTCCCGAACGGCCGCCAGAGGCCAGACGACAAGGATCATGTGGGTCGGACGAACAAAAGGGGTGGATTGACAAGGGGCGGGTAAGAAATCTTCTGCAGGCCAGGCAGCTGGTTTCGGGCCCTGCCGCCGGGCGCCGTTCCTCGATGCGCTGGCGCCTCCCAGCGCCCGAAAAACCAGTCACGCGAGTTGATTCCGCAGCCCCACTTGTCCTGCCCCCCCGTTCGTCCGCCCCGAATCTAAGAGAGCGAGATCTACAGCTTCGCTTGGACGGAAGCTCGCTGCTTTCTGCAAGGAGAGCAGATTATATCGATGTGCAGAGTGGAGGGGGCAGGTCAGGGCGCCCGAGTGAGCACCTGCCTTGCGGTTACCATGCCCTAGTCCGCCTACGGCGCGGCGGCCCCTCCAGGTAGCTGGAGGTTTCGGAGGAGTGGGGAGAGAGGAGTTACGAGGAGGAGCAGCTGGAGCAGGGGCACGAGGATGGGGAAGAGGAGGAGAACACGTTCTAACCGTGCAGATCAGCAGGTGCGACACTTACCTCGACCGACTGCTCGAGGAGGACGACCCCAAGAATGAGGTAGAGGATGAGTACAAGGCTAGCCTCTCTCCTTCGTTTCAGGATAGCGAGCGAGGGCCGACGACATGCACAGGGACGCCGTCTAAGTTTCGCTGTAATCAAGGTCGCTTGAACTCATTGCGGGATGAGCCAAAATGTGATTGGCGGCCCGAGGCCGAATTGCATTTGGGATGGGAAAGTTTGATTCGTCGTCCGTTACACCACAGCTTGGTAATTGATGTATTCAACCTCGGCGCAATCGTTTTTCTCATATCGTCTGAGCATAAGGTCCACGGCGCTTCTCTCTGGCAGGGATCCCCTTGGCTCGAAGCATGCGGCGTTCCGAAGAGCCCCATCCCCCCAATGCCCGTCCTTATTACAGCATCTCCTCATCATCCTTCTACTAATCTTGACCTTGATCCTCATCTCGATCATCCTCATCCTCATCGGGAAGGCCTCCCCATCATGCTTATACTAATGTTATGTCCCCCCTCAGTGATCTATGCTCTAGATCATGATTGTTGATCCTCGGCTTCGTCTGTCATACTGCTAGTTTGCGTGTGAATCAGATCCCTTCGTCGCGGTACCAGAAGAAGTCTTGGCACGGAGGCACGGCTGGGATTGTTTCAGATTGTTGCATCAGCAAAGTTCAGGATGTCCACCAGATTCATGGATGAAGGGCGGGTAGCGTTCGAATTCTCCATGCTTCGTGACGCTGCACAATGTGACCACAATGCGAGTATACGTAACCGCCGCCGCAACACGAGCTGCGGTCGTCAAGGAGGACGACCTCCTCACGAACGCCGACATGCAGGCGAACCCAGTTAAAGCATCACAGGCCCAAAATACTGAACTCAATACATGGCTTGGCAACACAAGTGTTGCAATATGCCATGTAGATCCAAAGCGTCAAACATCATGACTTCGAGGTACGCATGTTAATGGAAGGTCGTCAAGAACGAAAAGGCCGAGATGGAACGCACCATCAGATTACGTCTGGTACTTCGGGTTTTCATGGACTTCGAGGCTTTCGATGTGGAGACATTATCAGGAACAGCGCGGCGGTCAAGTCATATGTTACTCGCAAACACAGCAGCGTCCAAGAAGCAATGGGTCATTGCTTCCGTTGGCATCAACATGGCTTTCCTGAAAAGGGTTACCCTACCAGGAAGTGCGGTGTGCTGTACATCGGCGGCTGGATCAGCATCGGTGCCTCTACCCTTCCCAGGATTCGAGCACTACGATGAGTCGAAACACGGCTGACAGTGCCTCAAGCCAGGCACAGGCACCAAGGATGCGCCCAGAGCCTTCTCACTGAAGTTTAGAAAGACTGCGAGAGGCTTTGATCCCAGACCCACGTCCTACGACGATGAGCTTGAGGCAATCAGTAACCTTCTCACAGCAAAACATGTTGATGATATTAATATGGCCGGACTGGGGACACCATCGACAAGTGCGTCAAGTGTGTCGAGGACACGTTTGGCAAGTGTAAACTGAACGAACACACATATACCAATTGTGTGGTGAGACAGACCAAGGATGGGGACGGTAATCTGGATCAATATGAATACATCAAACAGTTCTGTCCTATACAACATCTTGAACTCACAGGCACAGACGCCGACGCCAAAGCATCAAAGATGGTTGTTGACATGTTTGTCTGCCTCAGAGGCGCATTGGCTTACGCATTCATCACACAGGTGTGGTCGATGGTATATGTGGTCTCTCTGCAACGTGTCCAAAAACCGACCAAACCTGCAGGCCTGCCCTAAGAAGATCGTCTATCGATCGATGGTTCCAACGGGCGAAGTTGACCTGCACAGGGACTCCGGCGATCGACGTCTTAGCGGAGATGCCGGTGACGAGGTAAAAGGCTATGGTATTCGTCGGGCAAACTTGCTACGGTGTGGAAACACGCCAAGCGGGACGCCTGTCGTCCATCTGATCGATGCGCACTGCAAGTTTTACCGCTTGCAAGTCCGCTCAAGCTACTCAGCAGAAACGCTAGCAGCAGCCCGTAATTTGAAGGACTGCTATCCCACGAGCGTTACCCTGCGCAAACTCCACGCAGGACCACTGACATCCACTCAGTTGAAAGTCATACTGGAGATGGGTGGCCTAAGCATGAAGGTCACTTTGACATTTGCCGGATCTGCCTGCATGTCTCTGTCACGCAGAGAGTGGAAAAATAAGCCGACCAGGTGTGCACTTGTGGGACACATCAGTTGGATACGACAGATGATGGAGCGAGATATCGCGCGTAGCATTCAGCGGCGTGACACTCGCGACGCGACTGCGGACGGCCACACAAACGGGAGCATTAAAAGAAACACGCCCCTACAGGTCACGGGAGGAACGCAATCTTTCAAGCATTATTAAAATCGCCATGCTCCGCGCCGGGCCGGTCAGACAACATCGTCTGAGGCCGCTTGAGTGGCAGTCGTTTATACAGCAATTTTCAGAGCGTGAATTGCCCCCCCCGCTTTCGCTTCCAGGCAAAACCAAGTCATACCACGCGCCTCCCTCCTCGTCAAGCGGCCTGGCCAGTACAGGCCGTAGTTTGGCATCGCTTGGCACCTCTTGGAAGCAAGGGTGGTCAAAAGCGAGGTAGGTTTGTTTGCCCCCTAAATTTGCTCGCAAGGCAATTTGCGCGCAAGGGCACTTGCTCGCGGGTTCACCTCCCTCGCGATCCCGCCTTTTGTTGCCCTTTGCACATGTAGAGTTTACTGCGTAGCGGTGGCGGCCTCACGCTTCGCCCCACGCCCCCCCACACACACACACACACACACACACACACACACACACACACACACACACACACACACACACACACACACACACACACACACACACACGACTCTAAAGCGAGCTGGAACAAGGGCGAGAGATAGCGAGCGTTTGCCCCTGGCCGCTGGGGCCCACGCGGCCGGCCGGCAACGCGTGGCCGTGCCTCATCGCAAGGCGCGCGACTTGCCATCGAGACAGAAAACATCTTCGCTTGAGATGTCCCGTCGTTCCCGCGACGACCTCCGACTGGGACTATCGCTACTACGGCACAACAGAGCTGGAGTTGGGCTTCGCTCAGGGCGAAGCTGCCGGTCGGGCCCGGCCCCCTCTTAAATTATTACGCGCGGAGCCAGCGAGCCGCGAGCGCGCTTGCAGCACCGAACATGCGTCGAGGAAGTCAAAGAACAATGCTGCCCACGAGGGCGCAACAAATCTTGCATAAGGAACCGGGAGGATTTGCCGCCTGCCGACCAGACGCATGCATCGGGGCGTTTCAATTTGTTTTTTTTTTCAGCGCCAAGGCAGGCGCCCACGCTTCCGTTTGCCATCGAGGAAGGCATAAAGTGTAAGATCGATATGTTGTTTGTGGGTTGCAGGTCTGGCATATTTGTTCGGTGGCGCAGCGAAAGAAGAACTGAATGCATCATAAATGTGGAACGGTTTTTGTTTGACAAGACGCCGATGACCGACGAAAGCATGTCTGAGTTGAGGCCCTCCCAGGCTCGAGCGCCATCGAAGAAACCGCGTGATGGCCATGGCAACTTCGAGGATTCAAGGAATCAGTTCGGCAGCGAAATTGGCGAATGGAATCGGACATGCATATCATCGACTGCGCGCAGACAAAGGGCGTGACCCACGAAAGTTCAAAAGTTTAGGAGGTGGCGCACGCCTGTTTTGCAGGTGCTGCATGCCTGCATCAGACTCGGACACGGCGATTCAGCTTTGAAATTGTTCGACCAGGTGTTGAAGAGAGGGGCTGTGCCCAAGGCGCATCTCATTACTAAGGCCGTATCCCAGAAAGTATCCAAGTTTGTCGTTGACAAGTAAAAATAACAAGCGCATGCGGAAAGGCAGACTGGGCTTTTCGGCTTAGTTAAAGCTCGTGGGAACACACCGTCGCTTTCTATGCAGAACTGTTTGTTTCTGGCGTGGAAGAATGATTTTCTGCAGAGCGTCTTTGAGTATTTCCTGAAGATAAGGAGCGCAGGCATCATCCTCAGCAGATGGGCACATGGTGTCATCTTTCTGGTCAACGAGCGACCCGAACCAGAATTCGCATTCGAAGTTTTCAAAGAAATAGAACGACGTGGACTTAGTCCTCACCGGACAGTATAATGCAGCGTTGGGTGCTTGTTCTCAGCTCAGCATGGGCAACGAGGCCCGAAAGCGGTTCAATCGCATGGCCGACCGCGAGTTGGTGCCCAACGCAAAGCCCTTCGGCATCATGATCAAAATCGGCACGTCCGCTTTCTTACACGAGGAAGCCGTCGCCCTCCTTGAGAAGATGCGCGAGCAGCGTTTGGCGCCCGGTCGCTACGCATACCACCACGCAAAATGCTCGCGCATTCAACATTTGAGCACTAAGTGCGCCGTGGCACTGTACATAAACATGGTTCAGGCGAGCGTGCCAGTCTGCATGAACACGCACGACCTTCTGACCGGAGCACTCAAGGCGGTCGATTGGAAGCTGTCGGCAAGCAGGTTGATGGCGGACGTGGCGCAAGCGAAACAGGCAGACGCCGCGCGAGACGGCTAGCGAGAGGCAGGATTTCTTGTCCTAGACGCTGCGGGGCACCACGCGGGCTGCGCAATCAAACTTGCGGGCACTGAAGAGCCCCAGGCTGCGCAATCAGATTTGCGCCCTGGCTTTCGCTAGCACCCTCGGACTTGAGGCTCCGTCTCCGGCCTACAGGTGCTCGAAGATCATGGCGCCATGTGGTTCGCATTCTGGCATCTAGATGCGTTTTTCCCCAGAAGCCTCAAGGAACCGCGTCGCAAGCACGAAGGCATGGCGTCGCGTCGCGTCGCGCGCGTTGCTTTGTCGCGCCGTCCGAGGCGCGAAGGTGCGCGGAGGCCGCCCGCCTCTGCAGCGCAGGCGGCCCGATGCCTGTCTGCCTCGGCATGATATGTTGCGCACGCCGTCGAGAACTGATGCACAGATTGCACAGGCCTCCCCCTTCTTCCTCCTCCTCCTCCTCCTCTTCCGACTGGAGCCTGTATAAAGGTTTGGACGGTTTCATCGTTTTTTTGATAACCACGATTTTCAGTTTTTAACACAGATTCCGTAGAAATCAAACAAATTAATTGAAACTACCAGAAACATGCAAGTTGATAAAAGCGGGAAACAAGATTTCGCCTGAGACATTTGCCAAAAAGTAATGGTGGAAGGCTGCTGTTAAGGATGTCTCAAGCGAAATCTTGATTATTGGAGAATCCTTTGGATTTTTATTTTCTGGAGGAATCCGACGGCCCGAGAAAGTCCGGCGGAAAAACAAAAAAAAAGCCATTGGATTTTCAAAAAAAAGGGGTTTCGCTTGAGACACCCTCCAAACTTTCATGTTCCCCTATTGGTTGTTGCCCGATGTCTCAAGCCAAACCTTGATTTTCAATAAGATTAAGGTCAAAAATCAAGGTTCCGCATGAGACATCTGTCAAAAAGTGATGTTGGAAGGCTACTTTTCTGAGGATGTCTCAAGCGAAACCTTGATTATTTGATAATCCTTTGGTTTTTCATTTCTGGAGGAATCAGACGGCCCGAGAAAGTCCGGCGAAAAAAAAAAAATCCATTGGATTTTCAAAAAATCAAGGTTTCGCTTGAGACACCCTCCAAAGTTTCACTTTTCCCCTATTGATTTTGCCCGATGTCTCAAGCGAAACCTTGATTTTCAATAAGATTAAGGTCAAAAACCAAGGTTTCGCTTGAGACATCTTTCAAAAAATGATGGTGGCAGGCTACTTTTCTGAGGATGCCTCAAGCGAAACCTTGATTATTTGATAATTCTTTGGATTTTCATTTTTGGGGAAATCCGACGGCCCCAGAAAGAAACCATTTGTTTTTAGATTTAACCTTATTGAAAATCAAGGTTTCGCTTGAGACATCGGGCAAAAACCAATAGGGGAAAAGTGAAAGTTTGGAGGGTGTCTCAAGCGAAATCTTGTTGTTTTGAAAATCCACCGGATTTTTTTTTTTTTTGTTCGCCGGATTTTCTGGGGCCGTCGGATTTCCCCCAGAAATGAAAATCCAAAGGATTCTCCAACAATCAAAGTTTCGCTTGAGACATCCTCAGAAAGCCAGCTTTCCATCATCACTTTTTGCTTGATATCCTAAGCGAAACCTTTGTTTTTGAGGTGATCTGCACAAAAATGAAGATTTCACCTCCTCCTCCTCCTCCTGATCCTCCTGTACCTCATGATCCTTCTCCTCCTCCTCCTCCTCCTCCTCATTTTCATTATGCTGCTCCTCCTCCTCCTCGTCCTCATGCTCCTCCTCCGCCTCCTCATCCTCCTCACCCTCCCCCTCCTCTTCCTCCTCATCCTTCCCTCCTCCTCCTCCTCACTCTTTCTCGTCACTTTGCCTTTCCTCCTGCTCGTCGTCGTTCTCCTTCTCCTGCTCTTCCTCCTCCTCCTCCCGCTCCTCTTCCGTGTCGCCCTCCCCCTCTCTTCCGTTCTCCTCTCCCCCTCTCCCCCCTGGCAATGTCTGGTGACTCCGCCGCAGCGGCGCGGGCACGCCCGGCAGCCCAGCCGGGCCTTGCCTCCCCCCCTTCCTCTTCTCGCCGTCCGCCCTTCCCTTCCGCCGTGTCCTGCTCCCTCTCCCCAGCACTCTCCAGTGACTCCGCCGCAGCGGCGCGGGCACGGCTGGCACCCGGACCGGGCGTCAGTCCTCCTCTTACTCTTCTCGCCGTCCGCCCTTCCCTTTCCGCTCTCCCCTCTCCTTCCTCCGGAAGACTGCGAAGAGTCTATCAAAGCAGCGTAAAAATCCGCTTCATATGCGTGTGCACGACGTTCACGATAGAACTCTCAATCCAAACGAACCGCACAAGCGCAGAACATGCACGCACATGCCGCCGCACATGCCCGCACATGTTGGCGCAAAAAGCGGCCGCACATTTACCCGCCCAGGGATCAAGAAACGAACGCTGTGTACACGCACGCGCACACGCAACATGCACCCGATATCATTGGAATCAAGTCGCAGTGTGCCTCAACATATAAATGTATTACTAGAACACTTGCTCAGGACAGTTTGTTTCCAAATCCTTTACGAGGCAGACAGCGAAGGAGGCGTTTAGCTTCCGCGCTGCGGTTCCTTCCAAAGAGAATAACAAGAACCCACGCTTTTTAATATAGATTCCCAAACAGCGTCTGCACTTCAAATTTCTTAATTGTTTTCTACAGAAATTGAACTGTTGTTCGCTTTGGCGGATGTGTTTCCGCCGTCGCCGCCCCGTCGTCGCCCGTCGTCCCCGCGTCTTGGTTGCTATGGTTGCTCATTGTCACCGTTATCGTTTCGTCGCCGCCTGACGTTCGGACCTGTTTATCGAATTTGGTGATTAAGTTGCCGCTGTCGCCGCCCCGTCACCGCCTCGTCGCCGCTGTTTCTTTTGTGTTTTATTAATAGTTCTCCGGCGTCCTGCGGTGTCCCGTATTGTTCTGTGGCGTCCTATGCCAGTTTGCTCTGTCCTCGAAACAATTGCGAATTGGAAGGGAATGGCCAATGATAGAGTAAATTTGCGAGTTTCTAGTGCCGCGCATAACTGTCTTGCGGATTGCCCAAGATACAAGCCCGAAGTGTCCATTCGTTGTTCCTCAGCATAAACAGCTGTCTTTCCAAGTGCAAGGAAACAGCGATGATGGCGACATATGTTGTTGCAGCGCGCCCGCGAAGCGCACTGACTCGGAAGATTGCCGGCGCAAGCAACCAGAGCGGCTACGTTAGATAATCCGCTCACTGCGACGAGCGCATGCTCGCGATTGTCTTGCCAAACTCCACGACGGCGTCCTCAGGTGTCATTATATATTTACACGCGCGAACGCACTGTCAACGTAATTCCTAGCAAACCACATGCTTGGATGTTTGCAATAACACTAACAAACATTTAAACAACGCATGCCAATTTACTACGCTGCCCTTTCCAGCACGGCGCATCTTCCAGATCCACGACCAGATGTATCCGCGGCATCTCTCTCAGTCCTTCGAATGCACTGCGTCTGGGATTGATGACCGCATCTCCGGCCTCAGCTGCGTTGCGTCAATGGAATGACTTCCACGAAAACGGCATGAGAAAACAGAAATGCAATCGGTCGTATAAAATCGAATCGCCTTTGAATCTGTTTGATTTATTGGAGGGGGGAGAGAGCGGACATATGTTATTACCCCAACAGCTATGGCACCCACCACAGACCATCGACAATCTGACTGCCCTTCTTGAGGGAGATCATCCTGACCTTGCCGTTGGGCATGATAAAGCGCACCGAACCCTGCGTCGCCCACTGCTCGGCGTCATGCGAGACAATGCCATGGGACAGCTTGAGGTGCTGGTAATGTTCCTCAAAAGAAGGCAAGTTTCTGTTATTGTTTTTTTCTTCGTTGCCTTCAATGTTTCTTTTGAAATTATTGTAAAACTTAATCTTGAAACCGAATTTCCTTGTACCTCGTCTGGTTGTAGCCGGGCGGCTTGTTGTCCACTGTGTGGTGGGATGCTCGGCTCGGCGGCGCGGCGGACTGGTTGGCGCGGGCGCCGTCTGCGAGCAGCACGAAGTGGCCCGGAACAAGAAGCCAAGACAAAATCTCGCCACATTCTTCTCCGTTGAGCTGACAACCGCTGGCGCCCGCCTCGCACGCGCGATCGGGCAGCTCGAAGAACGTGGCGAGATCCCGACGACCGCGAGGGCGCACGCACATGAATCTCCTGCGAAGAAGGCGATAATACCCGAAGGGGCGCGCCCCACAGGGTTCCTCCGTGCACGGCTTCTGGCAGGCAACTCGGGAAACTCTCCTCGGCGCAACGCCGCTATCGAACGCCCGATCGCGCGATCATCTCCCGAAGCCGATGGTATCACCAAGAATAACTAACTCCTCGCAATTGCAGATGCGTTCAAGATCGCTCGGCCCCCTCGCCCCGACGAGCAGCGAGCGCTGTCGATTGCTTGATGCCGCGAGCTGAGAAATGCTAAGCATGTCGCATGGATGCCTCGTCCGCCTCCACTAGAGGACCCGGCTTCCATTTGAATGCATTCTGCTCGGCCTGCGCGGCGGACGCGCAGATCTGCCGCGCGACGCTGCAGACGCGCTCTGCAGGTTGCGGCGATATCCCAATCTGCACGGCCAACTCATACGAAGAAGCGTACGAGGTGCCGTGGGTGGAAAGAACTTGAGCTATCTCCAGTAATGTCCTCGCTGGGCTCACAGATCCTGAGGAGAATATCGAACGATCGGCCGCATCAATGCGAAATGGAAAAGCAGCGCGCCACTTTTCCATGTCGCCGCCAGTTGATGTGGAGGATTTGAGAGGGACATCGGAATGACCGTCCGTCCTTGCTGGAACAGCTCCGACAGCGGCCCGTCGGGGTCCAGATTGCATCTCCCCTGACATGCCCAGTAATCGCAACGCCAAACCGGGTTCTCCAAGGGCGGGATCTCGTAGCTGGCCACCGAGGTTGCATGTCCCTGCCCGGGCCGCGTGCATAAATTCACCGCACCGAAACCGCATTCTGCGCAAGTCCCACTCAGATCAGGAAGAATGCCCAGGTCGACGAAAATCTGCGCCACCACTAAGGGTGGCAGGCGAGCCAAATCGACCACTGCAATTCTCTGCGAGATCGGCTGCTTGGCGAGGTGAGCAACCTTCGTTTGCCGATGTTTCGCAGGGATATAACTTTGGCCCGGCGCCTCTTTTGCCTGCTGCGAGCGACCTCCCCTGACGGCGTCGTTCTGCGGCGAGGGCTTCCCCGACGTCAGCGAAGTTTTTCCTCGCGCGGATCTGCTATTTGCTCTCTTTTTCAGAGCATGCTTAGCCATGCATTCCCGCTGGCGTTGAGAGGCATGCTTCTTGACGACAGACTTTTTCATTGCACGCGAATGGCCTCCCAAATTTTGCGGGAAACGTGGGCCGGCGCCGTCGTCCGCTTCCCCCGGCTGCTGCCGCGCCGAAACGCGCGCTGCTCTCACGCATTGAAGAAGGAGCAACTTCACACCAAGTGCCCTGGGCACCAGAAGACTGCACGCACCATTATGCC
Source organism: Prorocentrum cordatum (assembly GCA_963575745.1). Classification (NCBI taxonomy): domain Eukaryota; class Dinophyceae; order Prorocentrales; family Prorocentraceae; genus Prorocentrum; species Prorocentrum cordatum. The sequence goes on along the minus strand of CAUYUJ010010380.1, from coordinate 426,781 downwards.
AAAAGGCCAGCTGCTCGTTGAGGCGCAGGTGAGCGAAGTGGAACTCCATGAGCAGCACGTAGTCGCCGTCGGCAGGGCTGCCTCTCTCCAGTGGTCTGAAACACATGTTGAACGGAGGCAGCATGCTGTCGCCGTCGAGAAGCCCGTCTGCAACGTACGGCGCGGCGTAACCCGCACTATTGATGGCGTCGACCATGCAGGTAGCAGAAAATGCATGGTTCATACGAACAAGATGAGGGCCCACATTGAATAAGAAGCAATCTCCTGGTGGCCCCGCCACTCCCATTCGAAGGCACGCAACAAACATGTAGGCCTTCTCAATGTTCAAGGGGGCGATCACGGCGAAGTCGCAACATCGCGCAGCCAGAATCCTGGCTCCGTGCCCGCGAGGAAGAACAATGCCTCGAAAACCGTTGAGAATCGTAGCATCGCCGGCAGTTAATCTTAAATGAACAGCGTGGCCACGAATGGAAAGCACGTGGTCTCCGCCCGCGTCAGATGCGAAATGGATCGGGAGCATCTGCTTTCCAAACGGCACCAGAAGGCGATTGCCGTCTTCCAGCCGAAGAGGACCGGATTCTTCGATGGGCACAGTGAATCCGCACGAGCGCAGACACTCGCGCAAACAAGTGTCAACAAAATTGTGGTTCTCCCGCTCCATATACCTGTCGGCGTCGAAGAAAAAGAGATCGTTTGATATCTCCGGAAGATCTGCCAGACGGAATATGCCTTGCAGGAAATTCACTCCGGCTAAAGCGTCCCCCAGCGATCCATCCACAGACAATTGGATGAGCGCATGGCCAATCACCGCGGGCGGCAGGGCCGACCTCATTGCGATTAGTGTCTGCGCCGATTGTACATGGGGTACCTGAGTCGCCGTGATCCACGCCGCAAAATCCTCTGCCTTCACGAAGCAAAAGATCAAAGGGCTGCCGTCACTGCGAACGGAGAGATATCGTTCAATCCTATTGGAGACCTCCACGAAAAAACTGTTCATGCGCCCTGGGTACACACCAGGTGCGGGCGGGGCCGCCGCGCGAAGTGCACCCGAGGAGAGACTCCTCTCGACGATGGCGACGCGCGCTCCCTCAATCTTCAAGATCCGATTCGCTTGCCACGCGCTAATGGAGACCGCGATGTATCCGTCATAGAGATTTGCATCGTTGCTACCGATGCGCACGTGCACGCAATGGCCGCGGAAGCTGAGCAGATAATCGCCGATATCAAGAATGTCAGCAGAGCTGACGCGGCGAGGACAGAGACGAGCTCCGAACGGTGCCAACAATCGATTCGCATCGTCCTCCGTTAGAGGCCCGCTCTCATAGATCTTAACCGGGTACCCCATGGATCTCAGGCACTCCTGCATGCAGGTGTCGACGAATTTGTGGGAGCATCGGGCCATGTAGACATGCTGACTGAAAGCGGCCAGGGGTTGGTTGTTTTTCTGGATACCACTTATCATAAACAAACCATTTATATAGTAGATCGGCGCAACAAGGTCCGGCAGAAATCCACGAATAGCGCATGCAACATAGATGCATCCAATCACTTCGCGAGGAAGCCACGAGCCAAAAGATCGCCAATTTCTCATGTTGCCGAGGTAAGGCATCTGTTTGAACATGACCCAGCAAGCGAAATCACGAGCAACCATGAAATCGCCACTCATAGCGGCCCCCGTCCCAGCGCGCAGCGGTAAAAATCTCTTCGTGGAACCCTGCACTTCTACCATGATGGAACCCATCCATCCTGAGAACGGCGCCGCTGGGGCCCTTGCGACTCGGCGCAACGCGCCGACGCCACTCGACGGCGCTGTTCGCGGCGCAGTGGAAGTTGCGACGAAAGACGGCAAACGTATCAACCACGGTTTCACCTTTACTCGCACCTCGGTCTGCCGATGAAACTCTGCGAAGACGACTTCCAAACACGCTTCGACGTTCCCCGCCGATTCTCCAGGGCAGACAACGATGCGCCCGTCGAACATGAGCCACGACGGCACGCAGTTGGGCGCTCTTTCGGAGATAGCGTTCAGGAGGTCGTCCAGCTTGTGGTCTTCTTCGGCAGACAAAGCGTAAGCAAACCTGGACATAGCAGGCGTTCTGTGTTCATTGACAACCCCCGTAGATACTCGAACTGCGCGTCGTCGTTCACCAAGGCCACGAGGGTCAGAACATCGCTCTGCCGACGTCAGAACATGGGATTCTGATCAACAGGTCGCCCGCCAAAAAATGTCTTCAATAATTTCATCTTCACTTGTTCTCGAGACTCGCCGTAATAATCCTGCAAGAAGCCGTGCCACTTCGCAGGCGACGCCACGAAGCTGTCAAGCACTTCGCTCACTCCTCTGAGACGCTTGCACAAAAGCGAGCACATCGTTGGGATCGAGTTCTCAAAGTCCAAATCCAAGATAATGAAATCAGAATCCTCTGGCAATTGGCAAGCAGCGGCCCTGGCCTCTCGCATGCGGCACTTTCATATATCATTAATTTAAACAAGAAATTGAAACATACAATGTTTGCATTCTCTTTAATTTCGATATCATAAGTTGGGGGAAGGAAGAGGCAGTGACCGAAATGCGGCAGCATTGCTATGCACACACATAAGTTAACTGATTAGCAGGGAAAGAATTACAATATTTGAAAGTTGCCGCATGCCTCCTTGGTGATGGTCTGCAGAGACAGACCCAAGCTGTATCGCCTCCCAGGAATGCCGTACTTCCGGATGTAGTGCACAGTGTGTTCCACCATCCCTTTGAAGCGCCTGCTTGGTCTTGAATCTCTGCTCAGCTTCTGCATGTAAGCATTCACTTGTTTTTTTACGCCGGTCTTCGACTTTCTGGTTATAGTCGATAAAGAGCCTGGAGGTTTACAACCTGGGTGAACGCGCCTGCATCAGCATCGCCCTGGCGACGTCGATACGCGTTCTCTACGTCCTTCCCAGCGTCCTTCTCGACGAAATCGTCGGCCTGAGGATTCGCTTCGCATTCCTGGATCAAGTCCCATATGTTGCTCCACATCTCGAACTTTGGCAGTCCGTGTTTCTCTGCCAGGCGTTTGAACTTGTCCGCGTCGAAGTCGGCTCGGTAATAACCTGTTCCAGTGGCATCTGCTTGAAACAAATACGGGTACACCTCGACATCGTTTCATGTTGTTCAGTTTCGATGGCTTCGTCGCAGTGCCCTGCAGCTTATGAGAACCGGGTAAAATGATTGATTTCTGTAAAACATAATTCTTGAACATCCGCGGCTGGGTGACATTGGAAGAATGCAAGCGAATCAGTGTGTTCTTGGCCTCGGCGTAGAACTCGGCTTCTCTGTCGTTTCCATCGTCGGCGGGCGATGGATGTTCTATACCTCCGCATGCCATGCTCTTTACAAGCGACCTGGTAGACTGGTCGATCGCCTGACCAGGGTTCAACACGTAGTGCAACATCTCCTCAGCATTGTACTGCTGCATTAGTGGAACTAGGTGATTGTGTAGGCGGCAGTGTCCAGCCTCACCTTGAAGCAGCCAAGTCCTCAAGTCGGGGTCCTGCAGATACACATGCATAGAGTGATCAACTTTCTCTGGGTCCCCGATGAACTTGCTCAGTAGCTCCACGCATACAATGCGGCGCAGATGCGGAGTTAGCCTCTCGTCATCGTCGGGGTCAGTGACCGATATTGCGGGAGTTTCTTTATTCAACTCCCAGAACTTCGCCGTCCGAGGCCACTGGCGCATCTCTGTGGTCCTCCCATAGTTCGGTCGCGAAGCGAGGGCTTCGCCAGACACGAATGGCTTCCAGACGGCGTCGAGGAGCCTAGAGCCAGCTTCGCATTCCTGGACAGTGATCAGGCGCATGTTTGCAAAATGGCCGCTCTGCACGCGGAACTCGTCTTTCTTGTCAAAAAAGACAGTGGGCGAAACAAAGGCGTGGTTCTCGCCGGCCACGTTCGCCCGGAGAGCAGATAGCATGCTCTTGGCGCTGCCGCCTCTGCCTTAGATAAAGATCATTCGCGGGGCGCTCATGCGGTTCATAAGGCCCAGGCATTCTACGCAGTCGACAAGAAGACGACCTTGCGTGTTCCCAGCATGCGATGCATCCAGAAAGGTTATCATCCTGTCTCTGGCGTGACCAGGAGGAGCCCAAGACAACCTGGCTTCGATATGCTGGTAGACGTTGTTCGCCATGGTCTTCTCCATCTGCAACACCTCTACGCTGCCGTCGGCCGCCGTTGCAAATCGGATGCAGACGTCCTCGAAGTGCAGGGTGTCGCAATCAAGCGGCGTGGGGATTTGGAACCACGCCGCGAAACAGTGGAGCGGCCCGGCCGCGTCATCAGCTGCGCTGAATCTCCACGCGAGACCGCCCATGGCATGTCCCACTGGCGCGGCCCAGTGTTTCTTCACAGCAGAATCGTGGAATTCGAAATCGCTTGCTGGTCTATATGCATTAATCGGCGCATTGTCGCGCAAGAAATCAAATACATTATCCCACTTGCGATCTACTTTCTCTACGCAGATGCGGAGCAAGTAATAGCGAGCGACATTAAATGCCGCCACGGCCGCCTCCACGAAGTCGACTGGAAGAACTTTCATTTTTCGTAGAGCTCCATTCTCGCATTGTCGAACTGCGTCTGAGTGAGCTCGGAGACGACAATCACCTAGCAGTGCGAGAACGAAGGCAAGAAGCATACCGCTTTTCGGATCGCAGACAACGTTCATATATAGGAAGAGCGCAATAAGACTCAGACCAGCACGTGCAGCCCCTTCTGGCGGCGTCGCCCAAGACTCAACGGTTTCGCAAAGCTTCTCGGCAACGGCATCTATCTTGTCCACGACCTTAGGCCCAGATACAACAGCCTCCACGGCCAAATCCAGCGAACTTGTCCCGCCCGGGTGCAGCAAGTCCGAAATGTCGTCAGCGTTCCTCCACGTCTTTGAGTCTCGGTCGAACGCGCCGAGGCGGCGCGGCCGAGTCTGGCATGGACTGCGGCACAGGAGCACCCATAATGTCACGCCCCAGACGTCGCGTGTACTCGGACTCCTGCGAATCTCCGTCGCCGGCCCCTCCAAACGCATCTGGGCCTGCAGGAACTTTAAGGGGATCATAATCTGACAGTACATAGTAAGTCCACGTTCTGTAGGACGCGCGATCGCGATCATCCATGGGGGCGAACTCGTGCGTGCGGTTACACCTCTTAATGCAAATGCTCCGGTCATCACGTGCTACGAGGATTTCTCCATCAACAATTCTCACAGCCTTGAAATGATCGACTCCATCGAAAGCTACGTACTTCTGACCTTCCTGGTGAAAGTTCTCGCTTCCCGGCTCGACAGGCAGCAGCATCTTCCCGTGGCGGCTCAGCATTGGGTTGCTATCCTCGAGGACATGGAAACCGCCGTCGTTTTCATATGGCACCTCCACCCCCAATGCCCGCAAAGAGTCGAGGAGGCAAACGTCCTTGCACATCGGCTTCGCCCACGTGGGACGCCCGCGAAGGGGCCCAAAGAACTTCAGCCTTTTCGAACCACTCTCTCCGCTGCCCTTGTCGATCGAGACGCTTGGAAACTCAGGGGCGCGATTCTTCCGACGCCACGTGCGACTCTTTGGAGCCATTGCAGCCGCGCCCTCCTGACGTCGAAAGATATTCCTCTCCCTCCGCCGCCGCCGCATGGACTGCTGCGAGCGCTTATATACCCGCCCTTCCCCTGGGAACTTCATCGTCAGCATTGCATCTGGTGCGATGAACTCTTTAATCTTGTAGGTATCAGGAACTGTTAGGGCTGGTTCTTGCGGAGGGTACATCTCGCCCCGTACATCCGCTTTTGCGTGGGACTTCGCTCGCCTCTGGAGTTTGTTTTTCTTTGGGTCTTTCTTGGCCAAATAAATGCTCTGGCAATTGAATACCCCACTCTTGAATCGAACCTTCATACCCCACTGCACGTCGCCCTGAGGACGAAGGGAAGAGTTTTTGTTCGGAAGCAATTTCCAAACAAAAAACTTAACGTTTATTACGGTGGTTGATACGACTGATGAGTTCAATTCAAGTTTGCCATAAAGAACTGCCTCGTCGAAGAAATTGCTGCCATCGATGACGACCCCCCGCTGGCCGAACGACTCGTCCTTGCAGTTCCAGAAGACGACGTCCTTGACTTTGAAACCGATGGGCAAGTTCCCATCGACGGCGGAGTTGCGATCCTATGGGCGCGGGCTCAAGCAAATTCGCCAGCCCCCCTCCATGACCTTCTGCCGGAGCAGCAGGCGCCAGTTAATTGTCGCACCCAGCCGTGGCGACAATTCAACACCCAATTGGTTGCAAATTCCTCCGAAGGTATTATTTCGTTTCTGGTGATGTGTCGCGGAGTGAGTCATGTTCACTGTTTTCTGTTATCCGGAATCTCTACTTTTCTCCTGCCACTTCGACAACTATCGCCGCGACGAAACCGCTCGCCCTCGATAGTTCTGGGCAGATTGGGTGGGTTCGGGTTGGGGCCCGCAGTATCCGACTGCTTCTTGCTAGACTGCGTTAATCCCCCCATTTTCCGAAAGCATCTCGTCGGAAGTTGTCTCCACATTCGACTGCTGGGGGCCGTCGAGGAAGTTGTCGAAGTCGCCCATGCTCGACGCGTCCCAATCGCCCCACGAGCTCACCTCGCCAGAGAGATCGGCGGTGCTCGAGTCCCAGACAACGAGCCCGCCACCCTCCACGAAGTCGAAGGGGTCGATGTCCCGCTCCACCTCGGCCGCATCATCTCCCATCTCTGACGCGTCGGCATCGCTGCCGTCGTCCACCGGCGCATCCCGATCGCCGGCGAGCCTGACGTGGCCGCCAACGATGTAGCCGCCTTCCTTGAAGCAGGAAACAGAAATTACCTTTGGAAACGCATGCCCCTCCTCTCCCCGCCCGCCTCGCCTCGCCCTGTCACCTCTGATTCCGCCCCGCGGAATCATCGCCGGGCTTGTCCGCTCCCAGCCACGGACATTCGGCAGGAGGGGATATGGGGTCAATAGTGAAATCAATTAGTATGACTACAATGATGGCATCACCTGTCAATTACACATCGACCGTCGACTCTGCATTCAGTCGATGTACAGAGAACGACATAATCGATACGACTTGTAAGTACATTTTCTCATCGCGTTTCTTCTGTCCTGTGCTTCCTCCTGCGGCGTCGTTGTCTTCGCGAATCCTGTCTAGAACCAATCAACAATCGGTCACTCGACATCGGTCGCGATTGACTGCTCTCGGCGAGATCGGTCGGTCGATCCACATCAACACCTGCTGGCGCAATTCTGTCCTTGTCGATGATTCGGAAAAACTCATTATCAGCGAGCTGCATGTGGTGATACATCTCCAGGGGGAGATACATCTTCAGGGCCGCCCCATCGGAGGAACTCTCCACGTTGACAACGGTCACGTCGTTACCCTCCACCTCCGACGGGCCCGAAGCATCCTGCAACTGTTCCCCCCCTGAGCTCAGGACGCGCCAATTGTTCTCGCCAAAGCACATGTCGGCCATGTTTATATCATCTCTCTCCACCAACGACGCGCCGACAACTCCCTCCAGTCGGCCGCCGCCTGAGCTCGGGAACGACCAAAGGCCCTCGAAATCGAAACCGAGATCAGTGAACTCGCAATGCGCTCGTTCGGCGAACACTCAAGCCTGCCTGGCGGCAGTCGAATCGAGCGCAGATCGAATCGATTCGAATTCGATAGGGCAGGCGAGAGCAAGAACGCATCCCCTGAGCCTAGTCGCGCTCAGCGAAAACGCAATCGCACACATGGTAAACGCGATCGATGCTTTCGATCATCGACTTTCTCTTTTTATCGTTGTAACCGAGAACTCCTATCCGAGCGGCCCCAGGAGATGGATGGACGAGGCGCGCGCAGCTCATCGTCTCCCACGCCCAGTCGTTCTTCGCAGCATCGTCGAGGAACGTATTCTCCTGATAGAGCCCCGCAGGCACGCCGCACACAGATCCGGGAAGCACCTCAGCGACATGCAAGGGAATTGTATATCTTCGAGATTAATGCAGAAGAAAAAAAGAAGACGACCGGAGAGCCCAAAAAAGCAAGAGATCCCGTAGATGGGATATTCTAACTACAAATCCCAACGTCTGACACTTAAGATCAACGTTGATGTCTTGATCGACAGTGTGTAACCATGGCAGTCATTAAAACACTGGTTGTGTGTTATGTGCAATTTCCTATGTTACCACAATGATTTCTTTCAGACATGAATAAGACATGTTATCCGGCGCTGATCGCGCTCGAAGTGCCCGGTGCACGATATAATCGAAATGATATCACCCTGTCGGCGTCGAATGGCTACGGCTCCGACCTGATCACCAGCGAAATTGGCGCTTCCTCCTGCCGGCTGGGGCGCATCCACCGCAAACATCGCGACGTGCTCAACGATGCGGTTTCGACTGTGTTGCTGGTCGTCTTGCTCGAGCCGCAAAATCTGAAGCGATAGTTCACGCTCGCCGCCAGCCCCACTTCTCGCTATGCAGGTTCTCTCTTGGGAAACTCAAACACAAATATTACAAGCAGTGCCTTAAAAGCGCGACTATAACCAAACATCGATCTAACGCCCTGGCCAGAAATAGCTTCCAAGGTCGCTCGAACGCATGAACATCGACGTCTCTCGAGCTTGGGTGGCGCTTCCATTATAAAGGAAAGCAAAGAAATATGACATGCATTAGCCATGGGGTGAATGCATCTACGCAGTTGACTTTATCGTCACAGCACCTTAACAAACACAATTACGTTCTCTTTCCCAGGGCCGCTGCGCTACGGTCCCGACCTGAACACCTGCCATGGCGGAAAGAGCGGCGATCGCAAGAATGGGAGTATTGCTCTTGCGCTCAAGCACAGCAGCGCTAACGAATGGTAGTGGCACAAACGGTTCTCGACATTATTTACTGCGTTAACCATATGACAAGTTATTACAGAGGACGGTGGTTGCTACGTGGCAGTGGCAATGTGGCGTATTTTTTGTGGAAGCTACATTGAGTCAGCGACTGGGCGAAAGTTGTTCGGGTGTGGCTACGTGATGCGAACCATGCTGTATAATCCATGCGTCGTAAGCTGTACGGTATAGCTTGTGCATGCCAGGTGTTGCGATGTAAGATAATGCCAAATGAGGTAACAGATATGGTAGTGTACGGCGAGTGAGACAGGTCGTGCAAGCTGCGTTGTAGAAATTGCCCAACGTGTTTTTGCAGTTCAGTGTTATAAACTGCGTGGTGCAAGCTACATGGTGTGATCACTGAACGACAATTACGCTTTTATTTAATTTGGTTAAAGCTGTTGTTTCACATTGCGATGTGGCTTTGGGGGTTCCACTACGTAGCACGTCTGTTGAATTCCTCTTGGATGGATTTGGTAACCTCTTGGGCCTCATTGGAAACTCCTGTGCTTTCCGAGTTGTTCGTAGGCATGTCTTGGTGCTTATTGGGACTCTCCTGGGTACTTGTAGGTACATGCTGGGTACCTCGATGCACCCACGGGTACCTCCAGGTACCTGCTGAGTACCTCTAGGTACCTGGAGGTACCTGGAGGTACCCGTGGGTCTTGTAGATCTTATAGGGCACATAGGTCTCATAGGCCTCATGGGGCTCATAGGGCTCAGGCCTTATAGCGCTCACAGGGATCACAGGAGTCGTAGAGCTCAAAGGATCACAGAACTCGTAGTGCTCATGCGACTCCTAGGGCTCATTGGGCTCAGAAGACTCATGGGGCTCGTAGGGCTCATGGAGCTCATAGGGCTCACAAGGCTCACCGGTCTCATAGGGCTCGTAGGGCTCGTAAGGCCTTCAGGGCTTCATAGCGATCGTATGGCCCATGGGGTTCGCAGTGCTCATTGAAATAATTATTTAATTATTTAAACGTTGGATTGCGTGCTCATTTAAATAACCATTTTGATTAGCATTAAATTTTTCATCCACCTACCTCTCCACCGTCATCGTTCCGCGCCTCCTCCACACAGTGCCAATGCTTAAATGAGCAAGGGAACCACGCAAATAATTAAATAAATAATCAAATAATCATTTAATTACTTACATGTTCGCTTGCGTGCTCATTGAAATAACAATTTTGCTTAGCATTCAACCTGCATCGTTCCGCGCCTCCTCCACACAGTGCCAATGCTTAAATGAGCAAGGGAACCACGCAAATAATTGAATACATAATCAAATAATTATTTAGTTATTTACATGTTCGCTTGCGTGCTCATTGTAATAATCATTTAGATTCTCATCCAATCCGCATCGTTCCGCGCCTCCTCCACACAGTGCCAATGGTTAACTGAGCAAGGGAACCACGCACATAATTAAATAAATAATTGAATAAGTATTTAATCATCTACATGTTCGTTTGCGTGCTCATTGGAAGTAGCCATTTTGAGTAGCATTCAATCCGTCATCGTTCCGCGCCTCCTCCACGCAGTGCCAGTAGTTAAATGAGCAAAGGAACCACGCAAATAATTAAGTAACTAGTTAACTAATTATTTAATTTACTTATTTACATGTTCGCTTACGTGCTCGTTGAAACAACCATGTTGATTAGCATTCAATCAGTCATCGTTCCGCGCCCCCGCCACACAGTGCCATTGGTTGAATGAGCAAGGGAACCACGCAAATAATTAAATAACTAATTAAACATGTTCGCTTGCGTGCTCATCGAAATAATCATTTTGATTAGCATTAAATCCGCCATCGTTCCGCGCCCCCGCCACACAGTGCCATTGGTTGAATGAGTCAGGGAACCACGCAAATAATTAAATACATTATCAAACAATTATTTAGTTATTTACATGTTCGCTTGCGTGCTCATCGAAATAATCATTTTGATTTGCATTCAATCCGCAATCGTTCCGCGCCTCCCCCACGCAGTGTCAATGATTAAATGAGCAAGGGAACCACGCAAATAATTGAATACATAATTAAATAATTATCTAATTATTTATATGTTCGCTTGCGTGCTCATTTTAATAATAATTTAGATTATCATCCAATCCGCGTCGTTCCGCGTCCCTCCACACACTGCCAATGGTTAACCGAGCAAGGGAACCACGCAAATAATTAATTAAATAATTAGACAACTATTAAATTGATTACATGTTCGCTTGCGTTAATCATTTACCACATAATATGAAGGGAATACGCTTAGCCATTCTCTGTAAAACCCCGAGCACCCGCCTGGAAATATAATACACGAGCATAGTTTCCTGCTTTCAGAACAATAGAGAATGAAAGTGCCAAACGATTGTCTATGAGAATACGGAGCCCGACCCGAAAATTCAAAAAGAGGCCATAGTTTCCTGCTTACAGAACAGTAGGTGAAGATTATGCCAGTGTCCGGTGGCCGGTGGCCGGTGGCCGGTGTCCGCTGTCCGCTGTCCGCTGTCCGCTGTCCGCTGTCCGCTGTCCGCTGTCCGCTGTCCGGTGTCCGGTGTCCGGTGTCCGGCGCGCGAGAATCGTTCTATAGTGGAGGAGGAGGGGGAGGAGGAGGAGAAAGGAGGACGGGTCGCCTAAGCCCTTCGGAGAAATCCTCCAAGAGGGACATGCCCGACTGCAGCCCATCCCCCCTCCAGCGTTGTCCCTGGGCCTCTGGGCGGACCGTGCCTGGCTGCTCCCCCACAGGACCAGCCTCCTCCTCCCTCCTCCTCCTCCTCCTCCTCCTCCTCCTCCTCCTCCTCCTCCTCCTCCTCCTCCTCCTCCTCCTCCTCCTCCGCGCAGCAGCATCCCGTCGGCTTGGTCAAGACGTGCCCTGCCAGACGGCCTGGTTTTGTCCTGGACAGAATGGGCAAGGAACGGCGGAGCCGTTTCGACCGGGGCCTCCACCCCAGAACGGGAAGGAAGGAGGTCGTCCTCGAGAGTTGGGCTCTCCAGGATCTTGGTTTCCTCACTCATGGGAGTGAGTCCAGTGCGTAGTGCACCCCCGTAGCTGGCATGATCGGCGTCCCATGGAGGAGCCCAAAAAAATCCCCCTCCTCCTCCCCCCTCCTCCTCCCTCCTCCTCCTCCACCTCCTCCTCCTCCCTCCTCCTCCTCCCCCCTCCTCCTTCTCCTCCTCCTCCTCCTCCTCCTCCTCCTCCCTCCTACTCCTCCTCTTCACCCGTCCCGTCCTCCTCTTCCTACCCCTCATCTGATGAAGAGAGTGAGGAAGATGAAAGGGGATGGAGATGGAAGGAAAAGAAGAGGAGGATATTGCATAGGCAAACTCCGATGATAATGAAAGTTTCATCCAAAGCAAATGCATTGAGGGGAAAGCGAAGAAGGAATGATATAAGATTAAACAAAACACTAAAACCGCCCAGGCCTTTATACAGGCTGGCGCCCCTCTTCCTCCTCCTCCTCTCCTCCTGTTCCTCTTGCGCCTGTTCCTCCTTCTCCACCTCATCTTGCCTCGTCCTCCTCCTCCTCCTCCTCTGCCTCCTCCTCCTTCTCGCATACGCCCGAAAAACCCGGCCCCGGGGGGACACCAGGACGCAGCACACCCGGGGCACTTAATAGGCCTCTAGTTTCCGGTCTCTCAGCAGCTCGCGGCGGCCTCCGAGGCATCCCCCCGATCGCTCCGAGATCGCCCGAAGACGGCCCACGGCGCCTTAAGAAGGAGAGCTCCGGAGGGGTCCGTCCGACGGCAGTATTGGTACCGCAAAGTACTCGGTGGAATATGTAGTTTGGTTTACGAGTTTTACCATGCCATGTTTCAGTGATTGCATTGCAGTGCAACTTTGCCACTGCGCTGTGGGAGGACCTGGATGGGCTTGCAGACTGAGGGGGGAATTTGGGCGGACCAAACTGAGCCGCAAGAAGGGGCCCGACAGCAGCGGCACAGCGCGGCGGGAGATCTTAGAGCCGAGGCCGGTGCTCTATTCTGTCTGGTCGGGCTCATTCATTTTTCTCTTAAGTTCGTGATATGGGCGCCTTGCGAGAGAGATACGCTGAGTCTTGGGCCCCAGTGCAATTATATAGGCTGGAGTCGCAAGCTGGTTTCTGGTTACCAGTCTGCTTGCGATTCCGTTTCCCTTCTCATGATTGCCACATTGTACGCGCGTGTTGTTGTTCTTTGGGTGGATCCCCGAGGGCGCCAAAGCACGCTGGTCGTTCAGGGTTTCTTACCCGAGCGTGGCACGCTGGGCCTTCCCGTTCGGAAAAGAAACGCTCCCCAGATTGCACCAACGCACCCCGAGAATGGACCAAGACAGATCAAGAGGCGGCCGAACAGGCTCAAGACGGCCCCCCAAACGAGCTTCGACACTCTAGCAGGGCTTTACAGGCGGTCCACTCCGAGGCCCATCGGAGGTGAAGCGGCGAGAAGGCAAAAACCAATGATGCTCCGCAGGTTTTGGAGCCATGTTGGCCTCTTGGGGGGGTCCTTGGAGGGCTCGGGGGGGCCCTTGAAGCCATTTCGGGGCCGTCATGAGGCCTCTTGAATGTGCTTCGGCGGCTATCTTGAGCCATCTCGAGTTATCTAAACCCATCTTGGAGGCCATCTTGCGCTCTCCGAGGCCATCTTGCAGCCATTTTGGGCGATCTTGGGCGCTCTAACCCCTCGCGGGGCGCCCTGTCCAGACCCAGGAGGGGGGGGGGTAGGGGGAGGGGTCAAGCTACCCACCTGCCCGCAAGCCGTCTTGCTCACTCCCACCCGTCCTCCCAACACATAAGTAACACCTGGATGTCAGCATATCGCATAAGAACACCGCAGACGCCACGGGTTTGGAAGCTTCTTAGGCCTGGCTTTGAGTTTCTTGGCCAATTTCGAAACCATTGGAGGGTTTCGAAGGCCCACTGGAAACGAATGTTGAAACCATTGGGAGGTTTCGAAAGCCCACTGGAAGCGATAAGGCGAAAAGGCGGCAGCCACTGATTCGTCAAACCAGTCGGACGACCACCTGCGCCCAGAAGGCAGGTGGGACCTGCTAAAATTTCAATACAAAATGGTCGGGGGGAGGCCGCACATGCTCCAAATGTGGAGGCAAAGCGTTTTTTGTATTATGTTTTAGCATGGCCCTCGTGGGGATATCATGATTCTGGGGTTGGCTGCCGGCCGGGTGGGGGAGGGGGTGTATAGCAATAAGGAATAAAGATGAACCATTCCCCCAAGGAAGGGTTTTGGCAGGGAGAGAAGACAAACTGTATTAAACCATTTACGCCCAGAGGGTTGGTGGGAATCGTTAGACCACCTACGCCCAGAAGGCTGGTGGGATTTGCGCTCTCACCACAGCGCCGCGCTCATTGCGTGAGACGATTCCGGTGGTTTGCGGGCTGGAGTCCGATATTATCCCGCACAATTTGCGCTTGAGCATTTTGTGCCATCGCGAAGCCTGAAAAACATCGAGCACATTCCCAAGATGGGTGGTTGGCTTCGATGATCAAATTCTCGCTTCGGCCCTACAGTTGGTCGCTGAGAGTGTTCCGATGAGTACGAGTACGGAGAGCGGTTCTTTCTCGAACACATGGTGCTTGCGCGCATTATGTTGCCGAGCATTCATGGAAGCATTGCGCCGCGCCTGGAGAGAGCAGGGTTCTCGCCAGCCCAGCCCTCTCAGGCCCACCTCTTGCGGCAGAGCCACGAGGGTTTGTTGACTCCTCCATTTGTCCATTTCCCCGAGCTCGTGGCATCGCCGTTGGATCAACATCCCATCCAGCCCCAAGTCCTGAACTCTTGGCTGGCCAATGGGGGCCCTTCACGATTCCAGTGGGAGCCCGGGGTTTCGAAAGGGTGTGGCCAGATATATACCCAGGAAGAGGGGACCTCTGACACAAGGGGGGCGGCCGCGGTGCAGCACCAGTGATGCGCGCCGGAGGCATTCAGATCTTCGCCCTCCCAGGTGCCCACCGCCTCCTCGGCGCACCGTCTCTCTCTCTCTCTCTCTCTCTCTCCGCCGACGACAGCGCGCGGGCTTCACCGCACCCTCAGGCCAAGAAGAACAAGGTCTTCATGTGGCAGGCGCGCCGCCTCTTCGCTCAGAAGCACCTGCGCGCGTACTCGACCAGGGAGGAGCCGAGCTCTTTTTTCTCCCGCCGATGGGACGGCAGGTTTGCCAGCCCGTTCGGTCGCCTGCCATGCGCGCAAGGATCACGTCTGCCCGCCGAGCTCCGAACGGTAAGCGGGGCGGGATGTAGTCTGGGCTGCACGGGTTGCCCGATCCAGGTGCCGCGCACGGGGACCGCGAACAGCGGTGCGATGCCCAGGAGGGGCGAGGAGGCAAGGGGGAGGACGAGTGCGAGTAGGATGGTGGGGGGAGTGATTGTGACCATCTTCTCAGTGTTGGGCCATCAATGGGGGCGACCTAGGGAGCACCACTTTGGGCTGCAAGAAGCGTCAGGATTATTTGGAGACGGAGGGAGAGAGGAAATGAGTTGAGAAGGAGAAGCGGAGTTGCCGCAGTAGGATGGATGAGTGTGAGAGGCGGTGAAAGCATTGGCCTCGAATGGTTATCCGTAAGGGCTTCGCCCCCTGCCGCCGGCCCCCTCTCTCGGAGAATGGGCCATGGAAGAGCTAAGTCATGAGGCCTTGGCGCTGTCGTGAAGCAGTATCGAAACTTCATGCGAAGCCGAGTCGCAATCAGCAAAACCAACTGATCACAAGAGGGGTTACCACACCTGGCGATTGGTAAGACGTGTATGGTGTAAGGGCTTGGTTACCACACCTTGCGATTAAAGGGCCGAGGGAGTTCTCGCATTTTGGGTTACCACGCCTTGCGATGGATATGCGTGAAGGGTGGCACCGAATTTCAGAAATGTGGCAAACCCCATGTGTTTTTGGACCCTGACCCCGCGGATCTGCGTAAGGGGTGGCGCCGAATTTCAGGAATGTGGCAAATACAACCACATAAACGGCGCACCGGGTCCCGGGGGCCTGGGGCGGGACCCCGACCAACAAATGTGCCCGGGGGTGGGCCGGAGGCTCGTCGGGGCTTGCCGGAGGCCCTCCCCGGTCCAGACAAGACGGCCCAAGAAGCGCCCAAAGACGGCCCAAGCAACTTTTTTTTTTTTTTTTTTTCCAAGGGCCTTACATTCTGCTCTCATCTTTTCAAGTCCTTTTTTTCTTCTCTCTTTTTCTTCGTCCATCTTTCCAATTTTCTTTCCTTGCTTTTCTTCTCCTTCCATTTTTCTTTTTTTTCTTTTCGTCCAATCCTTCTTTCTTTCTCTCTCTCTTTTTTTTTTCTTTATTTTCCAATTTTTTCTTTGTTTTTTTTCTCTTTTTTTTTCCATTTTTTTCTTTTCTTCTTTCTTTTCTTCCATCTCTTCCTTTTCTTGTTTTTTTTTTTTTTTCTTGTTTTTTCTTTTTTCTTTCTTTTTTCCCATTCCTCTCCCAAGAGGGCTCCGAGATGCTGAAGATGGCCTCCAGACGTCCAAGGACGCCCCCAAGACGCCTCAAGAAGCCTCCAACATGCGCCCCAAGAGGGCCCCTAGACGCAAAAATTGGCCCATTCCCTTCGTAAAACGTACATTTTTCACAAAGTTGCCTTTTGGGCTTTCCGACGTTACAGGACGGCCCAAGAGGCGCCCAAGACCGCCCCAAGACGGCCCAAGAAGCTTCCAAGAGGGCCCCAGGACAGCCCAAGAGGGCCCCAAGACGGCCCAAGAGGCGCCCAAGATGGCCCAAGAGGGCCCCAAGACGGGCCCAAGAGGGGGCCCAGAGGGGGACCACGAACCGCAAGCTCGAGCCTTCCGCCCCAAGAGGCCGCCAGGAGGCCCCAAGGAGGCCCCTCAAGAGGCCCCAGGAGACCCCCAAGAGGCCCAAAGGAGGCCCCGAGAAGCCCCAAATCGGCCCCCAAAATGCTTCGAACCTGCTTCCAGGAGGCCTCCGACAGGTTCAGAGGCTCCCGAGAAGCTACGTCAAACTCCCAGCGAGCGGCCGGACGAGGCCCCCCAAAAAATCCCAAGAGGGTTCCAGTATTTGATCCTTCAGCGCTCTCTGGCCTTCTTCCCCCTGCCCCCTTCCCTGCGACTTTCGTTGACTCAAGCTCGCCTCCTCTCCATTTCCTCTCTCTGCCTCTCTCTCTCTCTCTCTTTGTTTTTGCTTTCTCTCTCTCTCTCTCCATCTCTCTCTCTCTCTCTCTCTTCGCTCTCTGTCTGTCTGTCTGTCTCTCTCTCCCTCTCTTTCTCTCTCTTCTCTCTCTCTCTCTCTTCAGATTCCGTGTCCTTGCGACCTTCTGCAGTCCCCGACGTCGCCACGGCTGGATCCGCTCGAGCGTGTCTTGTGATGTGCGGCGGTGCGAAGCCCGTCCCACTGATCAAGGCACAGGTACGAAATGATGGGTCCATCATTTCTTGCCTTCCCATGTGCGTTTTCCCAATCGATTCCTGGGCCCGAGGTCGCAAAAATTACGACGTCGGAGGTCTGGGGAGGCGGGAAGCACGACCTGGACCTCCGACGTCTTGGAAAAATCACGACGGCGGTTGTTTGTTAATTTTCGGCCTCCGGGGCCCCTCGCAGGTTCCCGGGACCGTCAGAAAACGACTCAGGATGAAAACGACTTGGGCTACAGGGCTATTGGGCTACAGGGCTATAGGGCTGTAGGGCTATAGGGCTATAGGGCTAGGGCCATAGGGCTATAGGGCTATGTGGGCTATTCGGCTATTGGGCTATAGGGTTGTTGGGCTGTAGAGCTATGGGGCTATAGGGCTACAGGGCTATAGGATCAGAGGGCTATAGAGCTAAAGGGCTAGATGGATATAGGGATATAGGGCTATTGGGCTATAGTCCTATAGGGCTATACGGCTATAGGGCTACAGGGCTATAGGGCGATAGGGCACCCCCAGGCACCCCGGCACCGGGGCACCGGGCACCCAGGCACCCAGGCACCGGGCACCCGGGCACCCGGTCACCCGGGCACCCGGCCCGGCCGCATGGGGCCGGAATCTTGCCGAAGCTCATCGAACCTTTTAATCCGCCAGGACCCTTACAGAGGCAAGCTCTGATTGGGTACTAACCCATGGCAACCGCCGCTACCTTCGTCGCCGCGATCGCCGCCGTCTTCATCGCCGCCGTCGTCGACGTTCTCGGGTTCTGTTCGGGCACCATCTGGCCATCTCGTGGGGCACGCTGGGGGATTGTCAGAGGCATTCGTAAGTATTCTGAGGGGCCCCGCGACTTCCCCCAAAGACTCTAACTACAGAAACTCCTTTCGTATTCCGGCCAGAAGCATCCAGAAACGATGTACATTAGCCCTGGCGGGGGGAATGATGGCGATGGTGATGTTCATGATGACGACGGTGACGATCCTAGCTAGAACCTAAGCGCGCGCGAAGCGCGCGCGTGGTTCTAGTCCCATGTGTTTTTGGACCCTGACCCCGCGGATCTGCGTGAGGGGTGGCACCGAATTTCAGAAATGTGGCAAATCCCATGTGTTTTTGGACCCTGACCCCGCGGATCTGCGTGAGGGGTGGCACCGAATTTCAGAAATGTGGCAAACCCCATGTGTTTTTTGACCCTGACCCCGCTGATGCGTGAGGGGTGGCACCGAATTTCAGAAATGTAGCAAATCCCCTTTGTTTTTGGACCCTGACCCCGCGGATCTGCGTGAGGGGTGGCACCGAATTTCAGAAATGTGGCAAATCCCTGTGTTTTTGGACCCTGACCCCGCGGATCTGCATGAGGGGTGGCACAGAATTTCAGAAATGTGGCAAATCCCTTGTGTTTTTGGACCCTGACCCCGCGGATCTGCGTGAGGGGTGGCACCGAATTTCAGAAATGTGGCAAATCCCATGTGTTTTTGGACCCTGACCCCGCGGATCTGCGTGAGGGGTGGCACCGAATTTCAGAAATGTGGCAAATCCCCTGTGTTTTTGGACCCTGACCCCGCGGATCTGCGTGAGGGGTGTCGATTTCGAGCCCCCCCAGCAATTCAGACAACGCGCTCAGGGGGTGCTAAAAGTCTTGTTTGGGCCTCCCCCCCTCGCGCGGTCAATCAACTAGTTACAGTAACCAGCAAGAAGTCAACTAGTTACAGTAACCAGAAAGAAGCAGAACTGTAACACTGGAAACTACAAGCTACAACTGGTACAGGAAACTGCGAATCACGGGCCTCGCAGCCTGGTGGCCCCACAAGGGGGCCGGCGGATCCTCGTATTCTGGTTGGGCATTGTCAACGGCAAGAGACGGCAATGAATGAGCCCGCAATTCCCAATCAGCGAGTTTTGGAGTGGGGTACGGCCTGAATAAGTGTATGACCGAATATTTGCCCATTTTTGTGGCCGTGATGGTGCCGTGTGGGGTCTCCTCGTAGCCTTCTAGGGCGGGTTGGAGCTCCCTTTGGCGCTCGATGGAGACTTCTTTTGGCAATCTTGGCGAGCCCTTCGGGGATCTTTGGGTCGCGTGGAAGGGTCTTGGAGCCGCGTTGAGAAGTCTTTGGACCATCTTGGAAGGGTATTGAGCCATCTTGGAGCTACAGCCATTAGCCATTCGGGACCATCTTGGGTGGAGACCAGCCAGGAGCCAATTGGGGGCCACACTTGAGGAGCGTATTGGTCTGTTCGGGGGACTAGTTCCGGAATTATCTTGGGGGGCATATGGAAGCAATGAGGCGAGATACCCACGTCTCTTTTTGTTTTGTCGCTCTCTCTATCTCTCTCTCTTTCTGCCTCTCTTGATACTTCTTTAACATTGGCATGTGGTCTTTTAGAGCCTGTTGAGTTGTTCGAGGCTTCGTAGGCGTGTTGCAGCGCTTATTGAGCAGTCTTGGAGGGCATCGTGGGCATCTTGCAGGTATCGGAGGGGGGATTTGGAAGCGCTGAGGGCCCTGGAGGTGCGTTGAGAAGCTCGCGCCTCAACCCCATCCACCCCTCCTACGGGATTTTGGACATCCGGGGAGGGAGCACAGAGGGAGGGGGGCAGCCAAGCATCTCACACGCCTTCTCGCCCTGGGCAAGCGGTGGTCGGTGGACTCTTCTCTAGTTATACGGGGGGGGCCTCGCCGCCGTTGCTGGACCCTTTCGAGTAACTAGCACAAGTTGCGGCAAGTCACGACAGTTGAAAGTTCCCTATTTCGCCTGACTACATTTTGTTGCATGGGCGCCAGAGTTTTCCACTGTTTCGCTGGCTCCTGCAGGAGGCTGAATACGAGGGCGCGCGCTTGCCCTAAGACTTGCATCGGAGCATGCCCACCGTGGGCGTTGCAGACGACAAGTGTCTGCAACTGCTTAAGCTGACCTCGCCTGCCACGTCTGTCGCCGAGCTCGGGGACATGATCCCGGAGCGTGGCGTTGGAATTGGAAGATATATAAGCCCTTTGTGCCCTTGTGCTTGACGGGCGAGCCTACGAGAAGACATCCGACGAGTTTGCGCTCGACCTCATGGAGGGCCCCGTCGACGCGCTCAAGGCCTGCCCCGACACCGATAAGGTCCTCGTTTTTTGCAAGCCCCGTTGGCAAGACATTGATGTCTGGACTGCATCAACGCCAAATTCGGAAGTAACGAAAACTATCGCCCTGCAGGAGTGGACCATCACGTTTCCGTCATCGGGTTTGGGAGACGTTGTGCCCGGGCGGTCGCTTCTTAAGGCTTGTCGCCGATTTGTGGAAGCGCGTTGAACAAGTGTTGGCGTGTCTCAACTTGGTAGTTCCGTTCTAGTGTGCAGCGCGTGCGTTTTGGTCACCTGGGGGTAGCCCCGTTGGCGCGGCCGCGTCTGTCCAGGCGTGCAAGAGGCTGCCCATGGTCCTGTGCGCCCTACTGCAGCACCACCTGATGGTGACAACGCTGTACCTGCAAGCTGATCACCATTGCGTCGTTACGGACCCCTTAGACAGCTCAGGTTCGGAGTCCACGCACGCTGTAAAATCAGATGGTGAAGTAGTCAACAATTAATTGAGTTTGGCTGTCCGAAGTTCCCGTCGCCTGCCTAATTTCCAATTCAATTTGGTTGGTAATTGAAGCGACTTGTCCGCTTCACGACGTGTGATACGGTCCCTGCCAGCTCGCATCGCTACCATTTGCGCGGGCCTGCTTCACGTCCAGGGCACAGGGCGTTTAATCAGCGGTTGCACGGCAATCTGGTGATCGCTTCGGAGCAGCTCTCTAGCAGGTTCGGCCGCGTGCATTGTGGGTTCTTGAACCAGCGACGACACAGCAAACATGGGCACAAAAACGGAATGCCAGCATCGCGGTTGCTGTAAACTTTTGGCTTGGCGCCGTTGCGCTTGGCGCGTTCGGGGTGGTGCCGCCGAGGCTGAGCACGCCCTTCGTGGCCACGACGAGCGACGGCGAAGGGTCCGGCAGCATAGGGTCGGCCATACGGAGCCCCTTCGCCGAGGGCGGCACGACCTTCCCTCGGCGGTTCCAGCTGAGTTTCCGTAGCACAAGGCGAGGGCACCGACGTGAGCAAGCAGATCAACAACATTTGGTTGCGTCGCGCCAGCGGTGCTTAGCAGCATGTGGTGCAGTATGGCGGACGTAGTCGACTGCACGTGATCGGAAGTTCTTGCGCTTTGTCGATGGCCGCGTCTTGAGTGCCAACACAGTTGACGGCATATCCTGCAAACGCGGCGCGAGACCGGCCGGTGCTTTTTGTCGCGGCTCTGCCATGGCAGGCTGCAGCGCGATATCGGTTTGTTTCCACATACATTTCGCGGCGCCAGTCGGCGCTGCCCTGTCTTCGCGCCCTCGGTGGGCGCCCCTTCACAAACGCCGGGACGCACGATCCCGCGGTGAAAGTAGGGAGGCACGTGTCTACCCACGCTCTGGCAAGTTGTTATGCTATTCTCAAACCATTGAACGGCCAGTTTCAGCATGGAGGTGAGCCGGGCAGGACTGCTTGCGACGGTCCCGTGTAGAAAAACGGGAGTGA
>CAUYUJ010010380.1:392500-400000 GCA_963575745.1 Prorocentrum cordatum | reverse complement strand
CGATTTCGGCTGTCCCGATCCGATGTGATTCCGATATCGTGGCGATCTGCATCGCGTTATTGTGGATCCTGGCGCAGCCGATCCGATTCGATGCGGACTCCGTGCCGATTCGGCACAATCCAATGCACGTTCCAATCCGATCCGATGTTTACCGCTCCTGCCCCGAAGCGCGTGCTGACAGTCATTGGCCGTTTGGGTCTCGGGGGATATTTGCATGCAGCACGCTTGATTCCTCTTGTAGGCCACGGTTGGCTGCATGAGTTTGCCTACTCATCGCAGGTCAGTTCGCGCGAAATTCCTAGATTTCTCATCAATGTTTTGATTCGCACAGCGGTTGGTACCGAGTCGGATGAAGTCGTGTTGTCGCGTTCCCTCTTCCTCCCCCACCGAAAGAATCTGTGCGCATCCGCCTCTCCTCGTGCTGGCCCCCCACCGCGAGGCCCCGCCCGCTGAGGGCGCGATAGCGGGCACCATTCCAGAGGCACCGGCTATCGCGGACGCCGCTCCAGCGGACGCCGCCCCAGCAGACGCCGCGGCGGCTCCGGCAGACGCCGCACCAGCCAGCGCTGCACCGGACGATGCCACCATGGAGCCGGCAGGCGGTGCCGGCGCGGCGGTTGCCGAGGCTCGGGTGGAGGCGATGATTAATCAGCAGTCGAAGTTCGGCATGAGATGAATTCATCCGCCATCTTCGGCCGCGAGCCCGTGGGGGAGTGTAAAGGGGCGGGCCTTCTCAGAAGGCCCGGAAGTCCCACGGCCTCCTGAGAAGTTTTCTGAGCCTTTCCCGAAGGCGGACAATTTCTCAGAAGGCGCGAGGGCTTCTGAGAAGCCCCGCCGCCTTCGGAGAAGGCCTTCTCCTTCTTACTTCCGCCCCTCGCTCGCCGCCGAAAGATGGGGAGGGCGAGGGGAGCGAGGAGGGGAAGCCGGAGCGGAGGATCAGGGGCACCAATAGAGGGGGACAGGCATAGGGGGTGATGCATCGACACCCAATCGCCCATTCATCGCCGGTAGGGGCCCGATAGCCCCAATTTGTTCAGAAACGTGCGGATTCACTATCGGGGACCTATCGCCGATCTATCGGCGATACATCGCCGATTCCAGATCGTTGTTCACCCCCCTATGCATATCCCCCCCTATCGTTGCCCCTCAGAGGATGGGGATTGCGAGGGGGAGGTTGCAAGCAGGGGAGGAATCGAAGCGGTCGGCTCTCGGTGTGCTGTTCGATGGTAATTGTTACGACCCCCTCTTTGTGGCGCCCTCCGACGATCGCAGCTGCTGTCGGGCAGGCCCGGGAGGAGGAGACGGTTCACGAAGTCTTTATTGGTTCGGCGAATGTTCTTGCCATACGGTAGGTTCATGTCGCGTCGACGCGGTTGCGACCCCAGCGCGGGCGTTCAAGGTTGAAAATCACCCGTGGCCCAGAATCGGCCGACATCGAGCTATCTGCGCAATCAGAAACCCGCGATCGTTCAAGGAGGAATGACCCCCGCGGTGTCAGAGACTAACGCGCAAGTCATCACGACATGCATCTGACGCAAGACCAGGAGACCACAGTGAGGGGAAGAGGAGGATTGAGCCTGCGGCAGGCCTGGGGCAGCCGAACCAACGGAAGGATGAGAAGGTCTTCTTTGAGGAGCGATTCGGTTGCTCTCGTGTGCTGGGATGTCGACCAGGTCCTGGCGCAACGCCCCCCCCGTGCGAAAAGCTTGACAGCGAAGATCCACGGCTCCCTCCGCTCTCCAGTTCTGGCCTCCTCCCCCGCCTCCAGGGGGCTGTAACAGCTTGAGGCGCTGGGCTCCTCGCCCTGGCAGGTGCACACGCAGTCACCCAGCACACGTCAGTGAAATGCTTGTCCTGGTCTACTATCCCCCCCCATCCCCTTCCCCGCCTCCCAACCCCCCTGATGCCTCCCTCCCTCCTCGCCCCTCTGCTCTGCTCGCGATCCCTCCCCCCCTCGTGCACCTGGGGGAAGAAAGCGTTCCCCTCCCCGAGGCCCCCAGCGCGGCCTCCGCCGCAGACGCCCCGGCCGACGCTGCGCCCGCCGCAGCAGTGGAGATCGATGGTGAGGCTGGGCAGCAGGCGGCCTGGTCAGGGGCAGAGGGAGGAGGCGCAGGGGAGAGACGAGGAGGGGGGAGGGGGGAGACGGAGGGAGAGGAGGAGGGGAGAGGAGGAGGGAGAGGAGGGATAGGATGAGAGGGAGAGGATAGGATGAGGAGGGAGAGGAGGAGGGGGGAGACGGAGGGAGAGGAGGAGGGAGGCAGAGGAGCAGGAGCGGATTTTTGGATTGCTTGCTCGTTGAGGCAACTAGCCTGTCGAGTTACGGTGGCGCTGCGGCTAGCGATGCATCTGGCAATGCAGGATCGCACGGGCACCTAAGGATTGCAGTATACAGTAACACAGTACCAGAGCTCCGTACCCAAAACCCAAATAATCCCGCCCACCAATCCGACCCATATATACGAGACGCACCGCGGTCTAAGACACGCAGGAGAGCCGCGTCAGCTGACAGCCGTGGGGCTCGACCCGTACGGCAGGGCGAAAGGCGAACAACAGGCTCGCATGGCATCGACTGAAAATCGTGGTCTGCGCTAGGACTGGGGACTGGGACGGTAAGGCAGGCTGCGCAAAGGGAGACGGCGGTCCTGCGGGCTTTGTGTCGCTTGTTCCCTGCCCAAGAAATCACAAAGCAATAAGCTGCCAAAATGGCATGATCTTGTGCACAAAAGAGTGCGCCCGATGACTATCCGATCCTGCCCAACTACCCGACTGACCCGCCAAGCATCCGTCCCTTCGAAGAGAAAGAGAGGCTGGCAGCATGCAACAAGATAGAGAGGGCATGCTCGCTAGCAAGGCTGGCGAGCCGTCCACTGTACTTCGCGGGCGGGGGGGGCGAAACGGAGCTGCCCCCCAACGGCCAGCCTTGGAGAGGCCGCACCAGCAGGGGGGGGCGCATTCGGTCACAGGGGGAGGACTGCAGTCGCCCCGCACACAAGTGTGCGGGGTCCATGCCCCACAGGCCCTGGCTGCTTGCTTACCAGGGCCACCTGGACCTGACCCACACCCAGGCACGTCGTAGCTGTCTGACTGATCAATCAGCACGAGAGGCAGGCAGGGAGGGTACAATGATGTGCAGGGCGACGAGGGGCGGGGCGGCTGGCGGCGAGAGAGCGAGAGAGCGAACAAAAGGGGCAGGTCGCTTCCTCGCTCGTAATCCCTCCACAACCTCCTCCAAACCTGACCTGATACTCCCCCCAACCTTCTATTGTCGAAAGGTGTCGCTGCCGAGATCCGGCTGCGTCGTCCATAGAAGTGTGCGTGGGCAAGACACGACCTCGGTAAACAGCGTAGAAGTTTCAGCGCCCCATCGAAACTCCCAGGATGGTCCCCACAAGCTGATATTCCAGGGGCCTGGACCTGACTCCGCTGTACCTGCAACATCCATGGCACTAGCCATGGCGGCCTGCTTGAAATCAGTCGCCTCTGACGTACTTGGCAAATCTGGTGGTAGGGGTCAACACCACATAGACAACTTCATCATCGCAGAAACGCATTGTGGCAAGAGAAAGAGCGGCTGGCGGTGAGAGGGCAAAAAAGGGGGGAGGAAGCTCCCTCTCTCGAGACCCCACCTGTCCCATCGTCTAACCTCCACCCATCCTTCTACTTAGCCCAGGATACCGCTGCCGAAATTTGGCTGCAACGTCCATGGAGCTATGCGTGCGGCAAGGCGCGCCGTACGTCTATCTCTGGCCTCAGCGCGTTTGCGTTGAATTATTTCGCGCTGTGCACCCGTGAGCTGCACTGGAGTAGGCAAAGGAGGGGGGCGGAAGCAGGTGCGACATGTGACGGAGACGTTGTGCCTTCTAGAAAGGCAATGGCGTCTGCGTATTCCTGCTATTCGTCTGCTTCAGCAGGCCCTGCCTGCCGAGGAGTGGCGCTGGGGTCATGCACGAGCGACGGCTCGGGCACGTCGGCATCTGGCCTTTCACTTATGAGCTCGGGGGGCGAGAACCTGGAGCTTTCAGGATCGGCGCGCAGGCGTCGCGTCGTAGCTCCTACGAAATCGGGGGCCCAATCCTCGTTCGTGCCTAGATATGGGTCCCAAGCAACGTAAAACGCCTATAGTGCCCCACGGAGTGCCTCTTCCTCCTCCCCCATGTCCTCGGGCCATGCCTGCGGGTCGCTCGTCACACGCATATGATTGACCGCATCCACTATACCGTGGGCCAATACCTGACAAAGCGCGGGGGGGTATGTATTCTTTTTGGCCGTCCGCCATTCCCTCTTTTGACCGTCGAAGCCCATGAGCACTTCGTGGGCGTTCTGTCCGTGTGAGCAACGTCCGCGGCCAGGCGTTTCCAAAAGGCGATCATGCAGCGTACACATCCTCAAAGCCAGTATCCGTGTAGGCGCGCGATCACATTGTCCGTGTTCGCACTGATCGAAGTCGGTTGTAGAGGCCGCAGGTGACGCCATGATCGCGCGCAAGGGTGGGCACAATAATGAATTCACGGCCTCTTGTCGCCACGACGCTGGCACTGGATGCTCCATCCAACAACGATGTGCCTACGGCTAGGTGAACGGCAAAAAGTTCTATCATGGCTCCTAGTAGCTCGTTGTGAGAGCAGGAGCGGAGGGAGGGAGAGGAGGAAGCAGAGGAAGAGGCGGAGGAAGGAGGGGCAGGGGTGGGGGAGGAGGGGGAATGGGGCGGAGCAGCAGCATCGGCAGCAAGAGGAGGAGAAGGGAGAGGAGGAGAAGGAAGCTCCCGGGAAGGAAGGTCCCAAAAAAGGAAGAGGAGGAGAACGAAGAGCAGGAGGAGGAGAAGGAAGCGGAGGAGAAGGAAGAAGAGCAGGATGAGGAGGAGGAGGGAGGAGAAGGAGGAGGAGAAGGAGGAGGAGTGGGGGCGTCCCTAAACGTCCTGTGTCCGACGGTCTCAGTCCTCCTCGGCAAGCCGATTCGTGCGAAGCTAGGAGGAGGAGGAGGAGGAGGAGGAGGAGGAGGAGTCTTACGAGGGAGTGCAACGGCACAGGAGAGGCGGGCCGCGAGAGGTCGCGCACTGTTCTGGTTTGCATAGTTAATCCCTTCGGGCTTCGCCTTCTGGCCCTCCCTACCACCAACCCTGCGTCGCGTCCGTCACTCTGCCCGTGCTCCCTCCACTACAGGGCCCACCCCGATCCGATCGACCGAGCTCGATGTCGATTCTGGCCGGCCCGATGCGATCCGATTCCAGTGATCCGATGCGGCCTGGCGTTTGCATGGTGCCGTGGTGCATCTTGTTGGCGCGGCCGATCCGATTCGATTCCGGTTCCGTGCCGATGCAGCCCGATCCGACGTGTTTTCCGATCCGATCCGATTCATCGATTCGATGTTGACCGTTATTGTCAGTATTTGCGTTGTCCACATGCCTCTCGGGTATTGGCCGATCAGTCGGTGAGGCATCAACGATTCTGAAGCAGCGAGCGCTGGGGCTTTGAGGGTCAGACGTTGACAGACGCCAGACCATTTCTTTGTGTCTTTCCCGTCTGTTATTGAACATACTTCCCTTTGTTATCATCGTTGATTATCTGATCTTCTTGTTAATTTCTGCACCTTTGACCTCCTGACTACTTCGCCTCATTCGCCTTGCCCTCGTGCTCTGCTCCCCATCCATCCTCATACCCCTCCTCCTTTCTGCTTCTCATGTCCCTCCGCATCTTGCTCTTCATGTAGTCCAGCGAGTTTGCGAGCCCATCTGTTGCGAACGCGGTTGTTCCATACATGTATGTCTCACTGCTCCTGATCCTCCTGCTGCGCCTCGTCCTCCCACCTCCATGCCACCTCTCGCAGACGCACTCTGGTCCTGCACCATTTCATGTCTTCTCCTCTTCATTATGATCCTCCCTACCGTCCTTGTCTTCTTGACCTCTTCCTCATCATCATCTATTCTCCACCGACCTGCCGCCGATCTCCCGAGACCAGCACAGCTGGCAAGCGCAGCGCTGACACGGCCGGCGTTGTCGCGGAGCCGGAGGCGAAGAAAGCCAAGACGTGATCAGGCTACCAGGCTGCCAAGTGGGACCAAACACGCCACAGGACGCGTGAGGGAGGAGGCGGAGGAGGCGGAGGAATGGTATGGGAGTGGTTGTGTCCCCAGTTATGATATTCATCTTGTCTGTACTCTGACGGTGTGCCCGTATTTGGCTTGCCTTTGCACCCGTTTATCGTGCAGCGCCCGAGTTAGATTACCGTGCCGCCGCCAAAGTACTTGAGATTGTCATTCTAGCTGAGCCAACGCACGCTGCCTCGGCGGGAGGAAGGAGGGGGACAGCACGGCCTCGCCGCTGCGCCAGTCACGCCCGCAACCCTCCACCGCCGCCCCACGCCCACCAGAGCCACCATCGACATCCAGAGGGCCCCTGAACCCTCGAGAACCTCCTGCAGCACAGTAAAACAGCACCATGTTCCCCTCACCCCTTCCCCCCGCTCTGCTGGCGACGAAGCAGGAGGGAGGCCCACTCCTCGCATCGCGCATCTGGCAGGCCGCGCCCAGCGCCTCCCGAACCATGCCCGCGGAGGGCGGGCCAGACCACCTGAAGGCCACACCACCCACCCCTCCGTGGCTCTGCCTGGGCAGCCGCGGCCCGGCTGGCTCAGCGGCCTGGGGGCCAGGGGCCCGGCACCTTTCCCGCATGCTGGCGGGGCCGCGCCGCGGACCCACACGCCGCTTCGGAGCTCAGTGCGCCGCCACAGTCCACACGGACCGTGGTGCCGCCCGGCGCACTGCCGCCCCAAGGGAGCGCACACGGCCAGAAAAACGCGCGGCATCGTCACGACTTGTGCGGCCATCCCTGGCGCCCGCGCAGAGAGGGAGCGGGCGCGGCCGCCGCCCAACGGCGCCCGCGTGTCCGCTCCTCCCGACGGGAAGCGCGGACGCCAGAGCCAAGCCGGAGGAAAAGGAGGGAGAGGGGTGGTGGAGGAGAGGCGGGTATAGCCAGGACACCCGTTAAGGGGAGCTGGTTGGTACTTGGGCACCGAAGCCCAAAACATCGGCCGGAGTCATGAAACCAGGTTTGCCGAAGGTGTTGTTCGGGCCACAGCAGTTCCGGTTAGCGGAATGGGGCGAGGGGGGCGTCCTCTGGTACACATGACTAAACCATGTCCCACTGAACCCAATCTTGCCATCGCCTGAGAGGGGGAGCAGGAGGAGGAAGAGGAGGCGGGGGAGCAGGAGCAGGATAGGGGAGAGGGGAGGGGGGTCATCATAAAGGCGGGCCTGAGGCAGGTGTGCGTCTGATCGTGGCCTCGCATGTCCGCCGTAGATGCACAGGGGAAGGGCCGCACGACACAGGGCAGCCTCCGTCCTGGGCTAAGACCAGCTTGGATGTAGAGCACGCTAGGATAAGTATGCAAATTAGCGTAATCATTGTAAAGATCCTTCGGGTGCAGGGAGGATGTAAGGAAGCGACGGGGTGCATGACGGCCCAGAAGAGGATAACATACTTCCATCCGCACTGTGTCATAAAA
>CAUYUJ010010380.1:332500-387500 GCA_963575745.1 Prorocentrum cordatum | reverse complement strand
TACAAGTACTACTACTACTACTACTACGACTACTACTACTACGACCAGTATTACTACGAATACTACTACTACCACTATTATTACTACTACTACTACTACTACTACTACTACTGCTACTACTACTACTACTACTACTACTACTACTACTACTACTGCTCCCACCACAACTACCACTACTAATGCTACGGCTACTACTGCGACTACTACTACTACTACTACTACTACTACTACTACTACTACTACGACTACTATTACTACTACTACTACTACTACTACTACGACTACTGCTGCTACTACTACTACGACTATTACTAATACTACGGCTGCTGCCACGCGTGTCCCTACCACGACTGCGACCACTACCAGTTATTGATACCCACAGTTACCTACTTCGACCTACTACCAGTTAGCCCGCCTGAAGCAGACCTGCTCCGACCTACGACCGCTTAGCACTACGACTGCTACGAATACCATTCCTTCTGCTACTGCTACTACTACTACTACTACTACTACTACTACTACTACTACCACAACTACCACTACTACAATTTCTGTTATTACTATTACGACTACTAATACGACTACCACGACTACTACCACGGCTATTGTTCCCACTATTGTTGTTGTTGCTACGACTACTACGTCTGTTACTGCGGCGATTACAGCTTGTATCACTAAAACTACTACTAAGCAGTTACTTCGACTGCTACTACAACTGCTACTTTTACGACGATTACTACTACGACTAGTACTATTACTACTACTACTACTACTACTACTACTACTACTACTACTGCTACTACTACTACTACTACTACTACCACTACTACTACTACTGCTGTTACTACTACTCCTACTACCACTCCTTCTACTACGGCTACTATTACTGCTACTGTTGTTGTTACTACTACCACTACTACCACAGCTGCTAGAATATGTACCACTACTACTACCACTAAAACAACTGCTACCCCCGACCACGTCTTACTACCGCGACTACTACTACACATGCTGATACTACCACTAAAACTACGACTAGTACTAGTACTGGTACTTCTACTTCTTTCACGACTACTACCACTACGACTTGTACTAGTACTATTGCCACGGCTAGTATTAGTACTACTACTAATCGTACGAATATTGCTACGACTACGACGACGTATACTAACACGACTACGACTGCTATCACTATTATTCCTACTATTACTACGACTACGACTACTACTACTACTATTACTACTACTACTACTACTACTACGACTACGACTACTACTACTACTACTACTACTACTACTACTACTACTACTACTACAATTCTACTACTACCACTACTACTGCTACTACGACCTCCACTACTACTACCACGACTACTACTACGACGACTACTACTACTACGATCAGTAGTTCTACTCATGTTACTGCTGTTGTTATTGATACTATTACTACTACTACGACTTGTACTACGGCGACGACGACGACGACTTCGACTACTTCTACGGCTAGTAAGGTTACTACAAGTACGACCACTGCTACTACTTTATTGTTTCTACTTCTACTACTCCGACTACTACCACTACGACTACTACTACTACTCCTACTACTACTACTACGACTACAGTTACCACTGCTACGACTACTACGACTACTACGACTATTAATACTCCTCCTAAGACGAAACGAAGACTAACGCGACTATTGCCACCACTACGAATGTTGTTGTTGTTGCTACTACTACTATTACTACTACTACTACTACTACTACTACTACTACTACTACTACTACGACTACTACTACTACGACTACTACTACCGCGGATGTTGCCACCGCTATCACGATTACCACTACGACCACTACTATTACGACCACTACTACGACGACTACTACGACGGCGACGAGGACTACGACCACGACTACGACGACGACTCAAATTACCCTTACCACTGCTACCATTACTAGGACTACTACTATTACTGCTACCACTACGGCTACTACGGCTACTACTATTATTCCGACCACTAGTTTTAATTGTGTTGTAATACCAATACGACTAATATTATTACGGCTATTTTTATGAGCACGATCACTAAAATACTACCACTACTACTACTACTACTACTACTACTACTACTACTACTACTACTACTACTACTACTTTCACTACTACTATTAACACTACTACTACCCCTACTACTATCAACACTACTATTGCAAGTACCTTTACTAGTATGACTACTATCATGATTACTAGTGCTACTTCTACTACTACTACGACTAGTACTACTACTGTTGTTGCTGCTGCTACTACTACCACGATTAGTACTACGACGACGACTTCGACTACAACTATTAATGCTACAAGTACGTTTACCACGAATACGACCACTACTACTACGACTACTACTACTGCCACTACTACTGCTACGATCACGACTACTACTACTATTACGGCTACAATCGTTACTACTACCAGCCCTAGCACTACTACTACGACTAATACTAGTACGCCTACGATTGCTACTGCTAGTACAATAGCGACTTCTATAGCCCGACCAGGAGTACGACTACCACTACGACTACGATTACGACAACTAACACGACTGCTACTCCGACTACGACTACGACATTTACGACGACTACTACTACTACCATCACTACGACTACTACTACTGTTACTATTGCGACTACGACTACCACTACTACTACTACTACGACGACGACTCCAACTACGATTACTGCTACTACCACTACTGTGACAACGACTAGTACTACTACTACTACTACCACCACTACTACTACTACTACTACTACTACTACTACTACTACTACGACTACTATGGCTACTACTACGACTACTACTACTACTACGACTACTACTACTACTACTACTACTACTACTACTAGTACGATTACTACTACGACTGTTACTACTACTACTACTACTACTACTACTACTACTACTACTACTACTACTATTACTACTACTACTACTACTACTACTGCTACTACTACTACTGCGAATAGTCTTACTACTAACTACGACTACTACTACTACTACTACTACTATTATTTATAATACGACTACTACTACTACTACTACTACTACTACTACTACGACTACTACTACTACTACTACTACTACTACTACTACTACTACTACTACTACTATTTCGACGACTACTACTACTACTACTACTACTACTACTACTACTACGACGACTACTACTACTACTACTACTACTACTACTACTATTACTACTGGTCACGCTTGCCTCCTTGTCCTCCTCCCCGTCCTCCTGCGCTGGCGCCAGAGTGTTGTGCCCTGCCTGCTCGCAAGGTCTAGGCTTTCTCAGCCTGCCGCCCCCAGTACTCTGCCAATCGCGCCTGCCTGTCCGCTTTCAATGTATATTGGCATCGAAGCCACAACTGGTAGACGTGGTTCCAAAGTTCCACGTTCAGTTTGCCCTCGCCGTCCTCCCCCGGATCCCTCCGTATTTCACCAGCGTTTATCGAACATACCTGTGTTGACATTGAGTGTGCCATACCCACGCACACGCGCCTCTCATTCCACACCCCCTTGGAATGAATTCAAAATCGATGGCGTAGGCCATGCTCACGACCGAGCAGGCGTACAAACGATCACCGTCCGAGATCAGCACCGATTTGCTTGCGTCTCAAGGCCGCCCGACGCCAAGACGTCCTCGCGGTACCCCTACCTGGGAGGAGGAAAGCACTACATGCCAACTCCTTTGGCCATCCTCCTCCCCCCTTCGTCGCCCCCCATTCACTTCCTCCTCCTACTCCTCCCTCCACCATACCTCCCCCCATCCGACCCCCCCCCCCCTTGGCATCTCCATTCCCCCCTCCCCCCGGCCTGTACTGTTTTTCTTCTCGCACGGCCGGGCACACAGCATTGGGCGTTTTTTTCTTGACGGGCACGAAGTACACCACCGTTCGCGGCACTGTTGACCCGCGGGGCCGCCCGGCCAACCCCCACAGTGCCACGTGGCAGTTCTTCCCCTCGTGCTTGAAGAATTCCAGGCCAGTGCCGTCGCCTTTCACCACGCCCTTGAGCGTCATGGCCTGCATCTCCCCGTAGCCGACGTTCGCCTTTTGCCAAAGGAGCCGGCGGAAGAGCTTTACGATGGAGCGACCGACAGCGAGACATGCCGACATCCTTGCAGAGTTGTTGCAGTTCCTGCTTGGTGACGGCATCGTACTTCTCTACAAGCACCACCATCGCAGGCAGTAGGAACGGGTATTTCACCAGGGCCGGTCGCAGAATGTGATGTCATTGTAGATGTCACCGCATCTGCTGCTCCGAAAGAAGACCGAGGTGAGCTTTCTCTTCTTGACCGCCACCGTGGCCTGGAGCGCCTTCGTCCGTTTGGTCTGCGGGCCATTCCCTGCCTGGCCGTGTCTGTCGAGCTTGGTGAAGATACAGCCTGCAGGGCACCGGGGGCAGGGGCAATTGTTGCAGTTACCTTGCGCGCCCGCCCTGGCCAAGCGCAACTTGGCCTGAGCTCTCCACATTTTTGCCATGCTCTGCTTTTCTGCAAAGGCCACTTTTGCCTCGTCCTTGGTGCTCGTGGTCAAGCAGCGGCGCCTCTCGTGCAGCGCATACCATTGCACAAGGGGATGGCAGCGAACAAGGGGGCGCCTTCATGCCCTTGCCGTTTTGCCTGGCCTTCCACCCAGCACTCACCCACATCAAAGACCAGTTCTCTCCAGGTGGGGGGCAATGGATTCAATAATTGAATACCGGCTTCAAGAATTGAGCATTGGCTTCTATAACTGCGAACATTGGATTCAATCACGGCGGACGCGGGTTTCCATAATTCCGAACATCGGTTTTACGATTGCGAACATTGGATTGAATAGGTACGGCACTTGGTTTCAATAGTTACAACGATTCCGATATCAGTTTGCCAAGAATTACAATAATTTCAATAACTACAACAGTTACACACATTGCTTTCGAGTGTTCCCAATAATCCCAAAACCTTTTGATAACGCAACTTATAAAACTTAGCGAAAACAGTGGGCCACGACTGTTTTAAACCACGCCCGTGGTTTAAAACAGTCGCCAGCGACTATTTTAAACCACGCGACGCAGCGGCAGTGATGAGGAAAAGAGAGGAGAATACGACGACGACTGGACGCCGATAGATGAAATTGGAGGCGTTCCGACGTGAGAGACAGAGGTAGACGAGATAGAGTATGCATGAGGGGAGAGGAGGAGGAGAAGGAGGAGGGGGAGGAGGAGGAGGAGGAGGAGGAGGAGGAAGACGAGGATGAGGAGGAGGAGGAGGAGGAAGAGGAGGAGAGGAGGAGGAGGAGGAGAAGGAGGAGAGGGGGGGGAGGAGGAATAGGAAAAAGGAGACAGAGTAATTATGGAGGAAGGAAGGGGGAGGGCGGGGGAGGACGGGGGAGGGAGGAGGAAGAGGAGGAGGAGGAGGAGGAGGAGGAGGAGGAGCGGCAATTAGGATGAGGAGGAGGAGGAGGACGAGTAATTAATTAGGAGAAGGAGGGGGTTAAGGAGGAGGGGGAGGAGGAGGAGGAGGGGGGAGCGGGAGGGTGTAGTGGGAGGGGAAGATAGTGGAGGAGGGAGGAAGAGGAGGAGGGGGAGGAGGAATTAGGAGGAGGAGGAGGAGCAGCAGCAGCAGCAGCAGGACGAGGGGAAAGGGAGGATGATGAGGAGAAAGAAAGGAGGAGAAAGGAGCAGAAAGGGGAAAGGGTGCCCTGCCGTGCTTCCCAGAAGGGCTCCGTGGTGGCTCGGAAAACCATACCGAATATATTAGTTTGGGGAACCTGCTATGCACTAGAAAGTCACCAATAAGGAGCCCCTTATCGAGCATTTCATTGGTTAGCCCGTCGAGCACATGAACTAGATGATTTGGTGCATAGCTGTAACTACCTTTTCTTACCCTTCATAGTTCAGAGAAGTTGTTAATTCTACCTATGCGTCTACGGTGGCTGGAGGGACATTCAACTACCACTTTCTTGGTGTGGAGTCTCTCTGGCTCGGTTTCCTCCAGGCTGCCCTAGTACCTCTTCATTGCGACGACTTCATTTGGCAAGCAGAGCAGGTTGCAGAATCACTTTTCTCATTATATCAGTTTGCCAATGTCAACGCAGATGCTTGCCTACCTAGGGAGCGCAAAGATCGCGCCCAGAAGTGGAAGGACTGGTGCACGGACGCGTTCACGGGCGGGGCCAAGTGTGCCCACGCCTACACCAAGGTGGCCGATTCGAGGCGCCAGGACTTTGTTGGCATAGATTGCGGCAGCAACACCTCATGCCTGACAGCTCAGATGAAGGAGGAGGAAATGGCATGGTCAAAAACAGGGGGGGGGAGGAGGGACGCGATAATTTTCAGATTCCTGATTGGCCTGAAGACATGGTCTTCCCGAAGGCCCCATGGCGTGGATGAAGTGATTGCCCTGGGCAACAGCTTTAAAAAGGGCCACGTTTGCTGCAGATGGCTTCCATCCTCGTCATTATCATTTACTTTGTCGGCCCGCTGTGGGCCTGCTTGGACAGGTCGTGTGTCCCATGACGGTGGTGGGAGCAGCCCCAACCTGGATGCGCACTCTCCAGATAGTTCTTTTCAGAAAGCCGGTCGTGGGTCGACCACCCATTGGGTTGTTCTGGCCGCTTATCAGGATGATTTCGAGGTGGCATACCAGGGACTGCAAAAACTGAGAGAAGCGTGTCCAGGACAGAGGTATATTCTCCATGGCGCCGGTGTTTGCGTTCCCGGACCTTTTCTGGGAACTTGTCGGTGGACGCTCCGGTGCTAGGCTGGAGGCCCCCCGCCGGGCCTAAATCGGTGGCGCGCCTTGTGGCACTCTAGATTTTGCCGGCACACCTTAGCCCTTCTATCGTGTCACAGCCTCCGCCTTCGATCGTATCACGGTCTCGGCGTGGCAGGCCAGAATTTTGGGTTTCTAGAGATCTTCGACTGTCTCTGAGGCCGATTGGGCGGTCAATGTCAGACTATACTGGTTTTGGCGCCCTGCCCTGCTGGGCCCAGGTCGCCAGAAGCGGCCGTTCAGGTTTCCACTGGGCCTCTTCTCTCGTCCTCCTTCTCCTCTCGTCTCCTCCTCTCCCGGGGTCGCGGCACGGGGTGCGCCAGGATGGCCGCTTCCGTGCTGTAAATTGGCGCATGCGCCGGCTGCATGTGGGGGTGGGCCACTGACGTGCCGCCCGGTCTTGTGGGCCGCTCCCTCCAAGGAGCCGCTGCTCGCTCGCGGTGCCTCTTTGGCTCCCCGCCTCCACACGGCATGGCCGTGTGGACAGCCTCGTCCATCATTCAGTGTTTCAGTTGCGTTCGGGAGCAACCCTTAGCCTTGCCTGTCTCACTCCATTGGGACGCTCCTGCACGCAACTTACAGCACAGCGTGCCTGAATTCAGATCTTCTGACGCTGGGAGGACCCCGGGGTTACAGT
Organism: Prorocentrum cordatum; assembly: GCA_963575745.1. Lineage (NCBI taxonomy): Eukaryota > Dinophyceae > Prorocentrales > Prorocentraceae > Prorocentrum > Prorocentrum cordatum. The sequence goes on along the minus strand of CAUYUJ010010380.1, from coordinate 380,047 downwards.
AATTTCTCTTTCGGGTACTGTGCTTCGGCATTGCTGGCTTCAGATGTGGATGCGCTGCTTACTCCGATGTTTGTCTTGCGGCTGAGCAGACCCTAAGTTTCACGTGCCGCGGCGGCTCAAGCATAATCCGCTCAAGCCCTGCCCCCTCAGAAGTGCCATCTACATCCTCTTTCCTTCACCTCTTACATTCCCACTTTTGCTTACCACTTACACCACATCTCACGATTTTACTCTTGCCCTCTTGCCGTGCGACTGCGACGACGACTGCCCGATGGCATGGGTTGGACAATTTCTTCAAAGAGCGATTGGTTGGGTAGATTGGCGTGCCGTTGGTGGATCTGCTGTATCTGCTGCAGGGCGTGCAGCAGCGATTACCGGCAACTACATGAACCAAGCCTCAACAAGTGCATTAGCATTGTTGGTGACGTTGCCACGCGAGTGCAAACTTGCAACAGCTCATGCTACCGCATTGTGCACGGGAGAAAAAACCCAGCTACTACAATATACCGGGTTTTTCGCCGATATTGGTGGCGTATGGGTGGGTGTTGGTAGGTGTGGTAATGGGGTCATTATTGACGATCACAATCATGACGCGCAACGGCCATCGTGGGTACCGGAACAACGCCGTCGACGGGGACAAGGCCAACATATTACAATACATACGGGAACATGGACGCCCAGGTTTCCAACAGATGGCGCATGCAGCACGGATTACCGAAACGGAGTTGTTGCGTCATGTTTTGGACATACCTTTGGTCATCCCGAGGCCCCCGGGATTAGCCAACATGTGACGTCACTATGTACGAGGTGTGAATGTACGAACCCGTTTGGTCTCGTGCATGGTATGCCGAATACTATTGTCAATAGCGTGGATTTCTTACACAACGGGTTTATTCGTGCAATTGCGACGACTCCACGACCAACTTCGGTTCTGCTGTCGGTGCGGGGTCCAAATGGCAATAATTATAATTCCCTCCCACGCCTTTCTTGCCCCAAAATAATGCCAGCTGCCTGTGAGAATTTTCCCGGAGATCTCCCCAGAGCCGCGAATGACAATAGTAATCCCAACGGGCATCCCGATCCAGATCCCCAAGGAAGCTTTCAGAATAAGGTCATCAATATAGTAAAGATTGGCCCGTTTATCTTCCCAACTCCGGCTCTCGACTGGTTTGCGTCTCTCCCAACTCCGGCTATATCTTTTCCGACTCCTGCGTCCGACCTTCGTCCCGACCCGCATTCCGACCTTGGCTCTCACCTCGACTTCCACTCCCGAATCCTACTCCGACCCCAGCTTGTACGTCAGCACACGATCGTTCGGCATGGATTCAGATGGTGTCGGTTTTCGGTTTCGGTGGGCCCATTCTTCCTGGGAGAAGCATGGGAAGAAAATGGGAACCCGGGACGACCGTATTATCATCTACTGTTCCGACTTCCGATCCGACCCCGGCTCCGATCGATCATCCGACTCCTGTTCCGTCCCCGGCCCCGATTCCAGCAGGAAATCGCTATAAAACGTTTTCGGCATCAAGGCACTTTAAATCGAATGCAGCGTTACCTCGCACTCCAACTCTTGCTCCGACCCTGGCGCCAACCTATCACCGAATCCCGAGTCCGACCCCAGTTCCGACTCCAGCTTGCCATCTTCAGGGAAGGAGTTGGGCATGGCTTCCGATGGTCTCGAGTTCCGGCCCCGCGGGGCCATTTGGTCCTAAGAAGATGGGATCCAAATCCTGGCAAATGGTGTCGAATGTGGTATTGGTTCGGTTTCCGACGCCCGCTCCAACCCCGGCTCCGACACCACCGTTCGGTTATTCAGGAACGATTTTGGCATGGATTTACGGTCGTCGGCAATTCCGCTTTGCATGGGCACCAAGCCGGACATTGCAATGGTGAGGTCTACACTGCTTCGGGAATGCGACGTATGGAATGCTACAAATGATGCGCAACCCAACTACAACGACCAAGTACGGTCGCGGTGCAACGCAGCAACGTATTCTTTACATGTTGTTTCGACTATGCGGGGTACGATATGCAGAACCGAAGGTGCCTCAAACAATTGCGCAAACGACCGTCCACGAGAATCCTATGCTTTGCAATGGCATCTCGCTGCGGTTGTCATGACATATATTCGGTTCAATACCACATACTACTGCACCGTCTTACGCCGTACTCTGGACAACGCGTGGGGGAAGCGTCAAATCCAGGACCAGTTCCGCGCGAGCAGGCAATTGCAGCTCTCCGATCCTTAGGTCTCTACGCAGGTGAACCAACCAATGAATTTGGAGGACCGGCCCCAGCGCCAGCGGTGTTACGCCAGCGCGACTCTACGATGGGACAGCCCCCAACGCACATGGCCCCCATAACGACACATCCCAATACAATTTACCCGTACCCCCACCATTCTGCCCATACCGTTCCCGACGCGCCTACGGCCGCTGGCGACCCCCAAGAACTACCACCGAATATAGCGGCTTCGCTCCGCAACGTTATCACCACACCCGTTCCGAGCGAACTCGCCAACGACGCCCGGCGAAGAAATGCAGGTCCGACTCCGACATTACCAAGGCACTTTGGTCCAGCAGCTGCCCCAACAATATCAAATTCCACTGCGGCAATGGTTCCACACCTGCTCTTGCCCCCAATCCCCGCTTTCCAACCTCCCGCGCAGGAACCACCAGCGGGCACCATGGAGCATGGCGCCGCGCCCCTATCACCAGGAACAGCTGACTACGAGCCTCCACCGCCCCCTCCCCGTCCTCCGGGCGGACCCGACGACGAACGCGACATGGCCCCAGCCTCTACTGCTCCCCCTCGGCCGTCCGCTGACTTCCCAGGAGCACCAGCGCCAGAGACCCCCGTGAACGAGATGCCAACTCCCACTGGGTCGCCCCAACAATACGGCCCCTCCCTTCCGCCCAGGCCTCCGCCCGTCGATGCCGCCGCAGGGCCGCCCCCCGCCGACGAACCAGAGGGTATGTTAGCATGCGACGTTGGTGGAATGAGCGACATAGACGACGAAGCCGACTTCGAGCAAATCCCCCCCCCCCCCACCAGCTGCTATCCAACCCGCGGCCACCCTCCTCCGCTTAATCGAAACGATCCCGGCAGGGGCATCGGTGGAGATGTTGGGTCACCACATCGAAAGACATCGATGGTCAGCTTTTAACATTCTTATCCTCTAGGCCGCGGTTGCCGACGACGGGGGCATCGAGTTGGCGACATGGCTACAATCAGTGGCAAGACTCCTCATGGTAGAGTTCCCGACGTTCGAGGAAATGGTGACGGACAGCACAGTGGGAGAGGCTTTCAGCAGTTTTCGGCACTGTATGCGACAAATGGGCATCGCAAATGCGCAAGGGTTTCATCTACGGCTGGAAGCACACAGGACAAGGCAAACCCCGCATACACAGAACGGGTACTTCCCTGGTTACTTGCAAGAACGGCTGTACGACGAACTGGCGGGATTCTCAGCATCGGCGCGGCGAATGGAAACGGTTTACTATGGCATCGCAGTGGCTATCCACAAAGCTCCAGATATCCAACAATTCTTGAGACATGCTATCAGCGACCACCGTAACCCAGAATCGGGAGCGCCCGTGCAAATGCCAACCCAATTCCCCCGACGGGCCCATGTAGAGGAACAAGATCTACGGGACGGGGATTGCCCAACCTCCGTACCAACGTCGCCTCCTCCCCCAATGCCATCTGACCGCATTCCATCTACTCTTCCCGCCGCAGCGTGGAGGTTCATGGAAGATCTCGATCTCGAAGAAGAATTGTTGAATTATGTCACAACCGTTCGGGAGCCTCCACGATGGTTTCGGGAGTCGTTCCGAAAAGCTTTCGATATCGGGCTCCGGGCATGGCATCGCCAGCGCACTCCAGGAGCATGGAAGCTTTTGATCCTCACTCCACGAATGCTTCTTCGGCCATCGGAGGAAGGCGGGGAAGTTGGCAAAGTGCAATTCCAAGAACGAATGCAGAAATTCTTCAAAGGCGATTGGGAAATCCTCCTGCGAGAAGCTGAAGAGTACGGGAAGCCTAAGCAACAACGAAAAAGACCACCGACTACCGCGACGACGACACCACCGACTACAACAACTACGACATCGAACGACGATAAGCGACGCAAGGGAGTCATGGGGAAGATCAAACTCCGCGAAGTTACCCGAGCACGTGTTCTACTGACTTCCACAGGGCTTGCCCCAGGGAACGCAGATACCTTGGCGGAGTTGCGAGACCCAGAACTCCGACCACCAGAGATCACAGAAGAGATCGACGGCGACGTCCTCTCATACCAGCCGGGCTCCGAGATCCACATCGACCAAAACCTTCTGTTGCAAGCGCTACGTTCTGCTGGCAGGGGGCCCGCCCCTGACACGGCGGGCATGCGGCACGAACACCTACGCGTGGTTCTGGAAGACAACGACAGTAGGTCACTATTCGTCGTCTTAACTGAGGCGTATGCCAGTGCACTTGTTCCTCCAGAAGTAGCAGCTGCATTGCGCCTGGGTCGGATGACCGCCCTCCAAAAAGACAATGGGAGCGTACGTGGCATTGTTGCGGGTTCAATCATCCGACGGTTGGTTTGCAAAACGGTGGCAAAACAGTACAGTGAACAACTTATGGCTGCGACGTTCCCGTTTCAATACGCCCTCCAAACAAAAAGTGGTACTGAAGCCATCGCGCACATCTTAGAATATTTGACAGATGCGGACCCTGACGCCGTGGTTCTCAGCCTGGATGGCATCGGCGCTTTCGCGTCAAACGGGCGGCATTCCTACGTAAACTACGGTGCTCACCTACTCTGGAACACCTCTTGCCACTGACGCGCATGTTCTACTCCCCGGAATCCAGATTTCCATGGAAAGACGACGCCGGGACAACCCATACTATCATACAAGGCGAAGGGGGAGAACAAGGATGCCCACTGATGCCAGCTCTGTTCGCCCTGGCTCAGCACGACGGCCTGGTTGAGGCCGAAAGCGCACTATTGCCCTCGGAACAGATCTTAAGCTTCTTGGATGATTCGTACGTCGTCACATCCAAAGAACGGGCGGCTGCCGTGTTTCGGACAGTCGCGGACGCAGTCGAACGGCGCGCGGGCGTCAAGTCGCACTTGGGAAAGCTACGGGTTTGGAGCCGCGGCGGCGGAGAAGCCCCACCGGGCCTCGACGATTTGGGCGAAGCAGTGGGCCCCGAAGTCTGGACGGGCGATGGACCCGCGCACGAGAATGGAATCGTAGTTTTGGGTACACCACTGGGGACGCCCGATTTTGTCAAGGCGCACGCAGAGGAACGGCTCCAAAAGGAACGACGACTATTGGACGAACTCCCGCAGCTGGAAGACGCCCAGACAGCCTGGGTGCTGCTGAACACGTCAGCCGTCCCACGTTCCAACCACATGGTGAGGATTTTGCCGCCTACGACGTCTCGAGGGTATCTTGAATCGCGCGATGCAGCAATCTGGGAACGGTTTTGCAACATACTCGGTGCTGGTGCTCTGATGGGGGACACATTGGCGAATCAAATTGCTACGCTGCCCGGGCGTTTAGGAGGGCTGGGCCTCCGGTCAGCCACAAGGACGGCCTCTGGAGCGTATTGGGCGTCATGGGCAACGGCTTCCCCCATCATACGTCAGAAAGCGCCGCCAATCGCCGCTGCCATGTTGCGTGAACTTCTAAGTGACGCAGGTCCGGCCGCATTTGCATTGCGAGAACTGGCGGCAAGCAGATGGCAATTCGAACAAGAAGGGGCTGTAGATCTTCCAGGATGGAGGCAACTGGCCCAAGGAGTGGATCCGCCACTTCCAGTGCATCAACATGCAGACGGTGCAGATTTCGCGCAAGGTTGGCAATGCTACGCTTGCTCTTTTTCAGAAACATTTTTTAGAGCATGTGGTAAAGCCCAACAGTGACGAATATCGCCGAGTTTTGGTGTCATCGCAGGCCGGGGGAGCAGCGGGGGCTTTTCTTCGCGCCATTCCTTCCGAACCATGCTACACTCTGTCTCCACTTCGTCTACAAATTGCCCTGCGACGACGGTTACGATGGCCATTGCCTCTGGCTGGAGGCCGGCGCAGCAAAATTTGCGCAGGCTCACTGGGTGTTTTGGGCGACCACGCAGCGGCATACGCTCGCAGTGGCAAATTGAAATCAAGGTCAATTCCACTGGAGCGCATCTGGCGAAAGATCTGCCGGGAAGCTGGGGCACGTGTGAAGGATAACGTACTGTTGGCCGATACCGCTATACAAAACATCGACCCATCGGACGGCCGCAAAATTGAAATTGTGGCAACGGGCCTGCCCAACCAACGAGGCGTCCCGCTGGCGGTAGACGTTACGATGGTATCTCCTCTACATGCTAACGGCGCTCTTTTCCCCAGGGCCTCCACGGAACCAGGTGCTGCCATACGCAGGGCGGTCAGAAACAAACGCAGTACCTACCCCGAACTCGTGGATTGCCCTACGCTCAAGCTGATTGTGGTTGCAGGCTAAACGGAGAAGCCTTAGATTTTTTGAGCACGCCTCTGCGGCGAAGGCCCGGTCTGCACCAGCACCTTTTCGGAGTGCGGCGGCTCGCACGTGGAAGGCGCGATGGACCTGCCTCACGTCCGTGGCAGCACAAGACGCTTTGGCAGCGACTCTGGTTAACAACGGGGTCGCCATCCTCGATGCCGCCGATGGGGCCGACCCGCTAGCAGTCGATCTGTGGGTTGACCGTGACAGCTGATGGCCCCGGCCGCCTCCCCCGTCCTCCCTCGCCCTCCTGGTTAGGTCCTCCCCCTCCTCTTGCAGGCTTGCTTTGCCAGCCGCCACCCGACTCGCCCAAGGCGATTTTCGCGCCAAGACTGCCGCGGCACTGTGTCTTGGCGGCTGCGCGCGGGGGGGGGGGGGGGGGGAATCGAAAGCCGAGGGTTCCTTGCAGTATTCACGTGTTTCTTGTCTCCCCTCGCCTCCTCCTCCTCCTCCTCCTCCTCCTCCTCCTCCTCCGCTGCATTACCGCCGTCGTGCCCGTGCCTGCATCCGATGGGCTCGTTCATAACCCCCGTGAGGGGAAGCGGATCTCATGCTCAGTGCCCCGGGGCGGGCCTCATGCATTTGCTCGTGCACTGCGGTCTCGATCATGCAGAAAAAATTGACGCAGCGGCCCATTTCATCGAGACTTTGTACTTTGTTGTTGCGGTCAGGCTCTACAAAGGCCAGGATGTTCGACACACTTTCGCGCGGCATGCTCCACCTCGCTCAAATGGCGATTCACCGACGCACCCGCCCAGAGGAAACGAGGGCTTTCCAATCAGACAAGCAGAACGATGACGACCACAACCTACATCGGGTTGAACACACAGGCAGGGACGTCCCGGAGTCGCTCGACTACCGAATGGGCAGGGCCACACCGACGCAATGGATTTTCGGGGGGAGATCGATACTACAGTCCAAACGCTTCGATCAGTACCAAAATGCATTCGGGGGCCCTTTCTGCGTATATTGACAGTGTCTTGTGGAGATCGAACGCACACATTTGTGTTGGGACCGCGATGACAAAGCTGAAGGGGATTGCGTGCGCGCGTGGATCATATTTCCCCACATCCAAAGTGGGGTTTTTGTTTTCTCTGGACACCCCGCGCAGGAACAGGACAGGAACACACACACACACACACACACACACACACTCACACTCATTCACACTCTCTCATCATCAACCTCATCAGCATCATCGATGATGCTCTCTCACATGCTTAGTCACTCACATACTCATCATCATCACTCGCACTCTCTCACACGCCACGAACATCATCATCATCATCGGCATCGGCATCATCCTCATTCTAACATCATCATCGCCACCACCACTCACAATCAATCATCATCCTCTTCACCACTCATCTTCACCACCACTCATCATCCTCATCCTCATCATCGTTGAGTAACTTGTGAGGAAGTCTCAGGCGGGAGCCCCCTCCCTATGGGGCCCGCAGATCATGTTGGTAATCCGAGCGGGTCATCGGAAACCTGTAACTGTCGTCACTTTTGGGCTCGTCAAGCCTGAAAATGGAGGAAGTCTCAGGCGGGAGCCTCGTCTGTGAGTGAATTGGGAGGAAGTCTCAGGCGGGAACTCCCTCCCTATGGGGCCCGCAGATCATGTTGGTAATCCGAGCGGGTCATCGGAAACCTGTAACTGTCGTCACTTTTGGGCTCCTCAAGCCTGAATTTGGAGGAAGTCTCAGGCGGGAGCCTCGTCTGTGAGTGAATTCTGAAGAAGGCTCAGGCGGGAGCCCCCTCCCTATGGGGCCCGCAGATCATGTTGGTAATCCGAGCGGGTCATCGGAACCTGTAACTGTCGTCACTTTTGGGCTCGTCAAGCCTGAATTTGGAGGAAGTCTCAGGCGGGAGCCTCGTCTCTGAGTGAATTGTGAGGAAGTCTCAGGCGGGAGCTCCCTCCCTATGGGGCCCGCAGATCATGTTGGTAATCCGAGCGGGTCATCGGAACCCTGTAACTGTCGTCACTTTTGGGTTCCTCAAGCCTGAATATGGAGGAAGTCTCAGGCGGGAGCCTCGTCTGTGAGTGAACTGCGAGGAAGTCTCAGGCGGGAGCCCCCTCCCTATGGGGCCCGCAGATCATGTTGGTAATCCGAGCGGGTCAGGAATCTGGCTGCAGGTGCACGGCTTCAAGGAGTCTCCGATCTACCAGGAGGTCGCCGAGGTGCTGCGACAGGGCGCCGAAGGCGCCGACGACGACGGCCAGGCCGAGGCGCGGGCGCGGAGCTTGCTGATGTTCAGGCCCAGCGAAAGGGAGCTCACATGGCAGAGCTCGGGGGCGCACAGCGCGCGCCGCTCGGGGTTCACCCTGACGCACGCGCCCTACCTGACCTCCACGCTGTCGCAGGGCCAGACGCTGCGCAAGGGCGTCACCATCGACTGCGCGAGAGACGAGGACGCTGGCCGCACGGGCATGTCGGACGAGCAGTGGTGGCTGCACCTCTACGTCATGTTCTCCCGCGCCACGTGCATGCGGAACATGCTGATCCTGCGGCCGCCGCCGCGAGAGTTCCTGGAGCGCGGGCCGCCGGCGTCCCTGCGGAAGGCGCTCTTGGAGTTCGACAAGAGAGCGGTTTTGTCCAGGGCGGAGGCGAACCAGCTCGCGGCAGAGCTGGGCTTCGTGCTGCCTTCCGCCTGAGCGCGGCTGTGCCTCGCTCGAAGCCCGCGGGGCTGTCCCAACGGCTTGGTTTTGCGCGCCAGCGGCTCGCGGGGTTGCCCCGACAGCCTGGCCCGCGGGGTTGCCCCAACGGCTGCGCGACGTGACCAGTAGAGAACGCGCCTGTGCTGGCCGTGGCGGCGACGGCGCCGAGGAACATCGACATGCGCGCTCATGCAACAGGAAGGGGAGGAGGTGGCGGGGCGCGGAACAAACAGGGGGGCGAGGATGGGGACAACGTAAGGAGTGGAAGGGGGGCCCGCGCCAAGGCGAGAGGAAATATACGCAGAAGAGACAGCCGGGACGCCTCACCAACCGCGAGGACGACGGTGATGGCTTTTTCCAGATTCGCCCAGAGGATTCTCATGCGGGGTTCTTCCGTCGGAGTATTTGTTTTGGCTCCCGCGTATGTTGTCACACCCGACGGCCCATGGGGAAGAAGCAGGAGAACGAAATTTATGCCAACAAGGCCATTTTCTGAACCGGGCCCGGAACAGCATGGCAAAACGGAATTATCGGTCGCCACGCGCACCCCGAAGACCCCGGAGAGACAGAGAATATCGATAAAACTATGTTTTAATCAAGCAAGGCGAATCGAACCACACTGCACGAATTCTTACATATACGGGAATTGCGCCTGGCAGTCAAACCACACTGGACGAATTGACCACGGACCAATCCGTCATTGCGGCCGGCATGCCCCGCAAAATTTTTCCCGGTTGGTCTGGGCGACTTCGCGCCAGCCCAAAAAGTGCATTTAGATAAAGATTTGCTTGCGACGGTAATCAGACAAACCAAGCGCGGCCCTGCAGAAACCCGACATCAAAGTCAGAGGTACTGCCGCGGGGGATGCGTTGCGACGGTTGGTATCCAAAGCTCTAGCGAAACAGTTCCAAGACGTCTTGAGACACACAGTGGAACCCCATAACTTCGGAATCGCTGATCGCAGTGGTACAGATGCAGCTGTATATTTGTTACAATACCTGACAGATGCCAATCCACAAAAAGTGATACTCAGTATTGACGGGGTTGGTGCGTTTGTTTGACCATGTATGTCGTGCTCGTATGTTCGAGGAACTTATGACAATACCTGCTCTGACAGGTTTGGTTCCATTCGTCCGGCAATGGTACAAAGAAACAACAGAGTTCAGGTGGGTTGATAATGCTGGGTGTGCGCATACAATACTACAAGGCGACGGGGGTGAGCAAGGGGACGCACTTATGCCGGCATTGTTCTGTTTGGCCTTGCGCCGGGCATTGAGCGAGATCCAATCCAGACTGCCGCCAGGAGCTGAAATTGTGGCTTATTTGAACGACATATATATTGCATGCGATCCCACTGACGCTGCTTCTATATTAGGCGATGTGCAAAACGTATTACGGAATGTACGCCATATCGACGTGCATGTGGGCAAATTGGCCGCGCGGGGGCATCAACCTTGTTCTTGCCCGCAAGATTTAGCCAATGTCGCACCGCACGCTTGGAAATCTGATGCGTCGCTCCCACAACGACGACTCAAAGTGTTGGGGACACCATTCGGTAGTGAAGAATTTGCACAAGCATTCGGCGAGACCATTGCCGAAAAGAGGGCGAAGCTACTGAATATTTTACCGAAGCCCCCTTCTTTACAAACTGCTTGGCTTCTTCTTTATTATTGTGCGGTGCCCCGGCTTAATCATCTACTACGCAACTTCCCACCAATCAAGGTTCAACCACTTGCCATGGCGCACGATGCTGCCATTTTACAAGCATTCCGAGATCTATTTGGCCCCCCACTATGTGGTAATGGTGGTGACGCATGGGTTACACAAGCCAGTCTACCACTACGCTTGGGAGGTATGGGTCTGCGGAGCTCAGTACGCAGCGCTGCCGCTGCTTACTGGGGTAGCTGGGCGGATGTCCTACCAGTTTTGGTTGCACGGTTCCCCATGCTTGGGCGAAATATTCTACACCATCTTACTGCAACCCACATGGGCTCTCGCCGGGAACCTGCCTGTTTACTTGAGGCAGAACTCGCTGGCGCACATTGCGAATTACACGGGTGGACAGACAGACCAACGTGGACGGACTTAGCTGGAGGCACCCGGCCACCCGAACGACACACAGATGGAGACGATCCTTTGCTCGGGGATTGGAAATATGGATGGCAATTCTGCGCTTCCAATCCCATAGAAAGATCTACACGCGCAGACCTTCTCCGCCAACTAGCGTTGCCCAGTCGACGGGCGAATGCGATTTCCGCTGGGAAGAGCCGACTGTATTCGTGCATGGGGCCGTTCGCCTCCGTATGGCTCCTTGCATGCCCGACGTGCGCCGGGCTTACGCTATCAACCGAGGCCCTGCAATGTGCTATACGCCGTCGGCTGGCGTGCACCCACGAATCTCCAGACCCACACGGGCGCAGCTCTCGCGACAGTTCTCGGAGGCAATACCCAGGGCCGCCACCGGGAATTCGTTGCAGCATGGAGGCAAGTTTTGACGGAAGCTGGACCGTACATTCCAGACCGGAATGTAGAACGCGTGCTGCATACAACACACATCCCAGTACCACCAACGGATATGCGACGCATTGATTTGGTGGTTCCCTGTTTAAATGTAGCTGGAGGTGTACCTTTATTCTGCGATGCAACAGTTCTTTCTCCGATTTCAGGAAATGGGGCACCCAGATCAGGGACAAGCAACTACGGAAGGCGGCTGTTGGAACAGGCTGAAACTGCGAACAACAGCATCTACCACGAAGTGCGCGATAGTGGGTTGGGATCTGTACAATCACTAGGTGCAGAGGTCTACGGCAGGATGGGACCGCAAGCGGTACAATTACTGCCACTGCTTGCGCGAGAACGCACGAGAGATGTAAGTAATGCGCTCCGGCGGGGCATGGGTCTGGGTTTACACAGGTGGGCAGGGCTTCTAGGCATGGCGGTGCAGCGAGCCGTTGCGAGAACTATTCTGACTCCAGGTGGTGATTTGCCGCAGACATCTCGTGAGCCAGCGTGCCCTCTGGCTGAGCTCGAGATTGTCTGATCTCTTCTCCTCCTCCTCCTCCTCCTCCTCCTCCTCCTCCTCTCCTTCCTCCTCCTCCTCCTCCTCCTCTCCTCCTCCTCCTCCCTCCTCCTCTCCTCCTCATCTCCCCTCCTCCTCCTCCTCCTCCTCCCTCCTCCTCCTCCTCCACCTCCTCCTCCTCCTCCGCCTCCTCCTCCTCCTCCTCCTCCTCCTCCTCCTCCTCCTCCTCCTCCTCCTCCCCCTCCTCCCCCTCCTCCTCCTTTCACTCTGCTGAGCTGCCGCTCTCTGCTGCTTAGCTGCTGTTTCACCCCTGACTGGTTTTCGGTTCGGGCTCTTGGCGATATTGTGGGCGCGCTGCGGCGAGAAAAAAAATAAATGTAGCATGCCTAATTTGGGAAATCCGTCGCCGTATATAATATTGTAAGTTGTAATATATCTATTCCATCCCAATTTGTCAGCATACCATAAAAACGTGATGTTTTCGTCTACTCCGTGGTGTGCACAAACTGGTGTATGAGGGTCTGCATATGCTGGTGATTTAGGGACTGCGGGGTTGGAGGTTTGAGTATGGGCGGTTGCGGCCGGTTTGGTGATGTTTTAACATGTTGGTGGGAGAGACTTTGCATATGCTGGTGGATGGCGTTTGGGACGTTGGATTCTTTAAGGTAAGTAATTGTGGCAAGTTTGCGCTAGTATGCACAAGCTGGTGGATGAGAGTCCCAGACCTCCGACCGCAATGCAAAGCACCCGAACCCCCACGGGCAACCGCTCAGGCACCCCTCCGCCTGACGATTTGGGGGCACAAGCACAAGCCGCGGTCATCTTGCCTGGCGACCGGGGCGCCATGAGCGACCTCGACGACGACAGTGACGATGACGGCTTCACCATTACAGGCCGACGGGGGAGCGATAGGACAAGAGACAACAATGGGCAAACCCCGCCGCCTCCAGGCAACGAAAGCCCACCTCCACCGAAGCACGAACCCCCTCCACCTCCACGCAACGAGGAACCACCGCCACCTCCGCCTGGGTGAGAACCCCCCGCTGCACCTCTTCCGACGCCTGCACTACGAGCACTCGACGGGGCGACACCGACGGAAGGCACCAGATCAAGCTTGGATGGGCTAGTCCAAATGGTGCAACGAATACCGAGGGATGCAGATAACCAAAATATAATCGAACATATTCGGCGAAGCAGGTGGTCCAGGTTCAATGTCCCTATCATTTGATGGGCTGCCAATCATTCAAACAATATGAACCCCCTGGTTGATTAGTTGCGCACGATTATCGCAAACAACGGCCACCACTGCGAATTTCTGACCGACACTGTTTCTCCAAAGGCATTGCCGGAAGGCATTTGGGACCTGTGTGTGGCGTTTCGGTGTCAGGGAATCCTAAGTGAAACGGATGTGTGCACATGGTTGGCCCAAAATGGCTTGGTTAATCATAATGCGGCAATGGGATGCGATATCGATGCCAACACGCAATAACAAACCCTGGAAATGGCAATCCAGGAATACCCCACAATGCGGCGCCTGGAAACAAGGTTTGGGATGGCGATTACATGTTTGATCAAACATCCGCCACTTCTGCAATGGGTCATCCGACACCGACCGGCAGCAATCCGACGACAACATCATATGCCCCAAGATGGAGCCAGCCCTCGAGGAATAAGCTGCGGGCGGATCCAACGACCACCACAGGAGCACGAATCAGAACCTGAAGATTCCGGAAACGAATAATATTTGGAACCATTTCGCCCTCCTCCTGACGTCTATGAGCAAGCAAATGACATCTTACGCCTGGTCGATTCGATCCCTATCGGGGCATATGATGCGACGATCATGGATTATGTGGATCAACACAGATGGTCGGCACTGAATATTCCGATATTTTGGACAGCTGCGGGGGCAGATGACAACGTTGTATTATTGGGATGGTTGGATTTTTTTTTTTTTTGTTTTTTTTTTCCCCCCCCCGGTCTGGGATTCAACAGCATCGGGCACGAACTTCAGGTGCAAGACACGCTTGAAAACCAAGGCGCGGTGAAATAGAGGTGACGCCACACGCGCGCTAAGCAGCGTCAAAGGAGGAGGAGGAGGAGGAGGAGGAGGAGGAGGAGGAGGAGGAGGAGGAGGAGGAGGAGGCGGAGGAGGAGGAGGAGGAGGAGGAGGAGGAGGAGGAGGAGGAGGAGGAGGAGGAGGAGGAGGAGGAGGAGGAGGAGGAGGAGGAGGAGGAGGAGGAGGAGGAGGAGGAGGAGGAGGAGGAGGAGGAGGAGGAGGAGGAGGAGGAGGAGGAGGAGGAGGAGGAGGAGGAGGAGGAGGAGGAGGAGGAGGAGGAGGAGGAGGATAGGAGGAGGAGGAGAGGAGAGGAGGAGGAGGAGGAGGAGGAGGAGGAGGAGGAGGAGGAGGAGGAGGAGGAGGAGGAGAGGAGGAGGAGGAGGAGGAGGAGGAGGAGGAGGAGGAGAGGAGGAGGAGGAGGAGGAGGAGGAGGAGGAGGAGGAGGAGCGGGGCCGGCTCCCAGGACCTCCAAGTTTGCGAGCCCGGGAGGTGGCTCAAGGGCCGTAGTTGGGAGGTCTCCGGGGTCGTGTAGGACGAGACGAGCCACATATTGTTGTAACGCCACACCGAGAAATCCCCACCAACGGTGTAGTAACCCTATTTCCGTTCCGCGACGGATCCGTGCTGGGAGGAAGCGGCATGGTTCCCGAGCAAGGGCAGGAACTAATTCGATGCATTGTTCACCCCATCGTCCGTATACTTCTGCACCCAAGCATTGTAAAGCACCCAATCCCGAAGATACCACTTCATGGTATGTCTGGTTATTGTCGTTTTCGGCCGCCTCCAAGAGCCGTCCCCGTTGATTGCTTGTGCCCGGCCGAGGTGCTCCGGTTCTCTGGATAGGCGAGATAATCGTCATATCGCAAAACAATGGCAGGCCACGCGCCACATTGAGGCAAGGTACAATTAAATCTAGGCGTCGTGTATCCCCAGGCGGTACTGGAACATGGGTTGTTGCAAGTGTTATTTCCACGTTTCTGTCTGGGATGAGTCCGCCTCCCTCGGTAAAAACTTGCCGCCATGCCGTAACCATCCACGTATGCCGGGCATTCAAACGACCATTCCTGTTGTCCGTTAGGCGCGAGTGTCCGTGTGGGTCCGCACCTTCGAATAGCACCCCAATGCCCAACCGTCGTCGCACCGCACAGTACCATGATTGGTTGTCCATTGTTAGTGCATCGGTACTTGGACACACAGTTAACCATATTGCCGCATAGGGGCCCATACATGACCGCAATCGTGTTTTACCTGCTGTGGCCGCGTTCGCCCGTGCATGAATCCCACCCCCAAGTGTGCGGAGTAGTGTACGATATGCTTGTTTAAGTGGGCCAGAAGATGCGTGAAATTGCCAACCGTGCGTCCGTTCCCCAAGGGACAAAGGAAGTGGTGGTGGGGCCGGTGGCGAGTTATCGATCGCAAGGGCTGTCCACAATGGTCGTTCTGTCCAGCCGTTGTTGTCACAAGATCGGCCTGCTTCTTCTGCCGCGTGTAGGCAATCAGGTTGGGCTCCCGGCACCAAAGGACCAACATTCTCCAGAGTACTCAAATGAAACAGCATATCCCTCCCGATAGTCGGAAATCCTTGAACCAGACTGCGTAAGGAATCCGCCCAGCTGGCCCAGTATGCGGCAGGGGCCATCAATATCGAATCCCGGAGGCCGAGGCCTCCAAAACGCAATGGTAATTTCGCTTGTGCGACCCACGTATCATAATGTACGTCGTGGAGGTCAGGGTCCCAATCGTCAGGCACCACAATACCGAAAAGTTGCCGGAACACATCCAATATATTCTTGTCGTGGGCTTCTGCGGCTACTCGTGACGCGTAAGGTGGCGTGGTTCGTAGTAAATGGTTCAGTCGTGGTACTGCACAGAAGTACAACAACAGCCAAGCAGATTGGAGAGAAGGGAGCTTAGATAGGAATTTCAATAGTTTCTCCTTCTCCTCCACCAATGCCAGGCCGAATGACTCCAGTGTGATATTGTTGTTGTTTCTCCATTTGAATTGCGATGGCACGCCATACCATTGTCTGACAAATGGCACGAGCTCGTGTAGGCGCTCATGTGCCATCAATTGTTCGAACATGCGAGTACGGCAGACATGATCGAACGCCCCAACGCCGTCAATGCTGAGTACTACCTTATCCGGGTCCACGTCTGTAAGGTATTGGATAAGGTGCATGGCTGCGTCCGTGCCACTTCGATCATGTAATCCGAAATTGCGAGGCCATACTGTGGTTCGAAGGGCGTCGTGGTATTGCCGCGCCAATGTTTTAGCCACAAGTCGTCTGAATGTGTCCCCGGCCGAGATCCCCCGGACCCGGGCATTCGGTTTGAGTATTGCCGTTAAGGAAGAGAACAACATCGCATCGCGGATGCTTGTAGGTATGTTCGCTCTGGCCACCCGTTGTGCGACGTCATGCAGAGTATCCAGTGCCAAGTCGCCCTCCAAACACGTCTTGAAATATTCGTACCTTGCCCCCCAAAGACCTCCGCTGAGACCGCGCCGTGACTCACGCAACACCGTCGCGAAAACTTGTTTGTCTAAATTCACCTGTTCTGCGGGAGCGAAATTGGGGAGTTCGTCGGGGAATGGTTCCGATAGTCTGGATGGCCGTAGTCTTTGATTTGTAAGTTCGGCATACGTATTGTCATCTCCCGGTGCCAGCCCATTGGAAGATATGATCCGTGTTGCATGACTGAGTTCGCCTTGTTTGACTAAGTTCATTATTTTTTGGATCTTTTTGGTTTCTGTTGTATCTGCATGCTCCCGTGGTCGCGTTCCAGCGTTGTCGTTGGTAGAGATGGTTTGTTGTGCCAACCATAATAATTTGTCCCATTCTCCCAAATCAAATAATACGATACGTCGTTTGAGCATCCGCTCTCCGGATTTTCCACCATGCGTCGTAGAGTGCAGAAGCATACGAGGAAGAAGTAGGAATAGCTTCCATGCTTGGGCGCATCCAGCTTCGGCGTTGCTGTCTCGGTCCCAAGCATTGTGTGCCCTTTGTATTTCGCATAGACACTGTACCAAGATACGCTGGTAAGGACCGCGGATACATTTCGGGATGGACTTCAAAGTACGGATCGGCTTATCGATCTCGATGTTCATGTCGATGTTTTCGATATGCTGCCATCCGTTCGGTAACCGACCAACCCCTGCCGTTGTATGTTGCGGTGGTTGTGCATTCAGTGGTCCTGAACTGGGAGCGTGTGTTCTTTGGCCCCCGCCTGGCTGTGGGTGGGCCGGTAAGTGCGTAGCCAGCGATCTTGATAAAAAATGGCGTACTTCTGGTGTTTTGTAAAGTCCCACCGCAGTCGCAATATACACTGTCTCCAACATCCGGGCATCCGCTGAGATTTGGGCAAGTTGGTCCGTAAGCCTTTCCTGCAATGCCCTACCGAAGTAACCCTGCACCGTGTGCGTTGTCTGGTCAGTGCTGCGTACGTCAAGCCATGTACGTAAACCATCCTCATCTGAAATACCCATATGCCGCATGTTCCGGCGAATAGCTTGGAAAGCACCGCGTGCGGCACCTGCCGGAACAAGTGTATGGAAGGCAGGATGGATACCACAAAATTGTTCGATCACACGTTCCAGCCATTCTATGGTACCAATATCGTCCTGCACGCCGGCAGCAGCCCAATATATCGGCACATTCAAGAATGACCACTGTTGTTGTTCCACGCGGCCCATGATCACAATATCATCTGCTCCAAATGGGATGCTATCAACCATACGTAAAAGATGGTATGCAATGTCACGTACGTGCGGAGGTGGTCGGAGAGGTTCGAAATCCCACCAGCCCTCTGGGCGTAGGTGGTCTAGAGCAGATCCTCTTCCACCCCTCCCTCTTCCCCCTTGGGGAGGGGTTTACCCCTCCCCCTACCCCCTCCCCTGGACCTGGACGGGGGGGGCCGCGGGTAGTTAGAGCGTCCCAGATGGCCCAAGACGGCTCCAAGAGCGCCTCAGAGAACCCAAGATGAGCTCCAAGATGGCTCAAGATAGCGCAAGATCGCTCGAGATGGCTCCTAAGATGGTTCCAAGAAGCCCAAAGACGGCCCCAAGATAACTCCAAGTGGCCAAACAGCTCCCCAAGGAGGCCCCGAAGAGGCCAAAATCGTCCCAAAACCTAAGGAAAATCAATGATTTTTGCTTTCTCGCCTTTTCGCTTCCGATGGCCATCCGAGGCCTGGAGATGGTTCCAAGATGGCCCAAGAGGGCCCCAAGAGAGCCCCAAAAGAGCCCCAAGACGGCCCCAAGAGCGCCCAAGAGCACTCCAAGAGCGTTCCAAGAGGGGTCCAAGAGGCGATTTTAGGGGCTTCCGAGGGGGGACGCTAATTAAACCCCCCCTCTTGTTTGATCGATCTCCTCCAAGATGGCCCCAAGAAGCGCCCAGGAAGCCCCAAGAGGTCCCAAGATGGCCCCAAAATGGCCCCAAGAGGCCCCCAAGAGGCCCCCCGGAGGCCCCCAAGAGACCCCCAAGAGGCCCCAAGAGCCCCCCCAGATGCACCCAAGATGCTCCAAGAGGCCTCGGCGAGAATGCCTAATCATTGATTCTACACAGGTTTTAGCCACATGGAGGCCTCTTGGGGGGGGGCACGGATTAAGATGACTCCAAGAGCGTCTGGGAGAGCCCAAAATGACCTCCAAGATGGCTCAAGATATCCCAAGATGTCTCATAATGGCTTCCTCTGTGTGCTGCCCACTTCTCTGATCGAGGCAATTCCTCTGGGCATCGTTTCTGGATGGGCTGGTGGGGATTCGCGAAGCGACAACAATTGGGTTGGTTTTGGTTTTTTCGTCGGCTTCCGCACTATCCGCATCGATGCCGTTGTCGTCGTCGTCGGCCCCGTCAGGAATTTGAGGCACTGGTGTCAGAAGAGGTGCAGCGGGAAGAGGATGGGCAACGGGGTCATGAGGTTGGAGGGGTGTAGGTTGTCGTTGGTCCATATCATTGGGGAGAAGGGTGGCGCTGCCGGTCACTGGGGCATGGGGTTGGCCGTCATAAGGAACGGGAACAGGTCGGGGTGGGTGGGGTGGCGGAGGTCCCGGTTGAAGGGGAACGTCGCTGGAGGGCATACTCGAAGAGTTCTGGATGCGCGAGGGTCCCGAGAGGAGGCCAAGCGAACGAAGTGCTGAAACAGCTGCTTCACGGGTAATCGCCAAACGAAAAGCTTCATGTGCAACGCGATTTGGATGGGGATCAGCTGGGGGGCGGGAAGGGATCGGCGGAGGGTCGTACTCAGCTCTCCCGGGCGATAGCGGCTCCTCTGATCTGTCAGCCGTGTTGCCAGAAGTTGGGGGGACGGCCGGGGCAATGGGGGTGGGAAGAGGGGGGGCATGAGGGAAAGGGTAAGGCATGGGGGTAGCAGTAGCAGTGTTGGCACGCGTACCGGGTGGCACCGGGGTTGGTAGTTGTTGTGCTGGTTCACGGCGACGTCGTAATATAGTCGATGCCCAAGTTGACGCAGTCGCAGGTGCGGTTCCATCACAATTTTCCGACCTTCCAGGGTTGGTGAGCCCCAAGGCTCCTAACGCAGCCATCGCTTCTTCCCGAGAAGGTCCAGGATGAAGAGCTCGACACATACAACGACACATATCTTTCGAGATTCGTTTGTACATATCCAGCACGGTATGCGACATATCGGGATTATGGATGTTCATGGGTTGGCGGTATGGTTGGAAGGCCAAGGTGCTGCAAACATCGCGCCGAATGCGCACTTTCCAGGTGCAATGCAAGAACGACTCATTGACGATATTGCTGCCTTCACCGCCAGGGCTCGGATAATGGAAAGAATATACGTTGCAATCTCTGTCGGGCTGTACAAGACTCCAGAAATACGTTTCTTCCGATCCCAAGCGTTGCGAAGTCACGTGCGGCCTCAACCACCACCACGCCCCAACAGACCGTGCAATGGTACAACACCAGCCCCACCACCGCAACCACCAACACAAGCATCCACTCAACGGGGAGGGCGTCCAGGAATCACGAGAGTACCGAATGGATGAAACCACATCGACGCTATAGACATCCGAACCGAAATGGACCTCAACGTCAGGGCCATGAAGAACGTGCCGAAATGCATGCGTGGGCCTTTCCTTCGAATTCTGACGCAATGTTTAGCCGAAATCGAACGAACACACTTGTGTTGGGACCGTAACGACAATTCAAAAGGAGACTGCGCCCGGGCTTGGGTATTGTTCATCTTGCTGCCCCGCATGCTGCTCCACCCACCAGGCATGGGGGCGAAGCTGGAGAACGAGACCTACGACGACGAATCGCATTGTTCGATTCTGGGGAATGGGACAAACTATTGGAAAAATCCTGGAGATCCATAAGAACACCGAGTGGGAGGAGGGATCATCAAGCTGAGCTGGCTTCAAAAAATATCGACAAGGCTATCGCTCTCGTGCAACATGGGGAGTTGAGCCATGCAGCGAAGCTGTTGACGTCGAGGGGATTGACACCTGGGAATCAAGCTACGTACGATGAACTAACAGACTGTGCGCTTACCTGCCAGGCCAGCAGAACCTCTTCCAGACCAGCTTCGTGCATTCGAACCTGCAGAGCCGCTAGAACTAGACAAAAGAATCTTCGCCATGGTCCTCCGCGAATGCCGACGAGGCTTAAACAGTGGATTGTCGGGCTTTCGCTACGAATACTTCAAGATGTGCTTGGAAGACGATTCAACGTTCGATACCCTGTTTGCTGTGGCTCAAAGGCTCGCGAGGGCCGAAATTCCAAAAATGATATGGGACGTGTTGCTCACTTCGTCCCTCACAGCACTATTGAAGCCAAACTCTCGAATCCGGGGCATCTCCAGCGGAGACACGTTCCGACGCCTAGTTGCAAAGTGTATCGCACGACGATTTCAAAATGAACTACGACGTGCAGTATGGCCTGGCAACTTTGGTTTGCACGATCGATGCGATACGGATTCCGCCATCCATCTCCTGAGGTACTTTACAGATATGGACCCAAACAAAATCATCCTAAGTATCGTCGGCGTTGGCGCATTCGACCACATCTGCAGGGCACGGATGTTTGAAGAATTATTGGCACGTGCGGAGCTTCATGGTTTGATACCCTTTTGTCAAACAGTGGTATGAAGCCCGATCACGGTTCAAATGGCGGGATGACAAAGGACGCGCACATCCCATCCTGCAAGGAGACGGCGGTGAACAAGGAGACGCTCTGATGCCAGCATTGTTCTGCCTCGCTTTGAAACCAGCTCTTGAACGCATCCGCGCAACACTCCCAGCGGGATCTGAAGTTATTGCCTATTTAGACATCGTTTGCAATCCTGCGGATGTTGCGCCCATGTTCGACAACGTGCGCACAACGCTCGAGGAGGTATGTCACATCGACGTCAATGTTGGAAAACTCGCAGCCTGGAGTAAACAAGCGAACGCATGCCCGCCCGGAGTGGCGGAACGCGCTCCAGATGCATGGGTGCACGACCGACCACAGCAACAACAGGGGATCCGGATATTGGGGGCACCATTCGGTACAGACGCATATGTTCGAGCATTTGGCACCACGCTCGCAGAGGAGAAGGATAAGCTACTCAACTTACTTCTCCAACTCCCTTGTCTCCAAGCGGCATGGCTGATGCTGTACTGCTGCGCGGTACCGCGCCTCAACCACCTGCTCTGGACGACCCCGCCAGCGCAATCCCGAGCAGCAGCTGAAGCACATGACATCAACGTGTTGCGCACCTTCAAACAGGTTTTCGGTATCCACGGTCCAGAAGGATGGGATGATATATTCCACGGCGTTTCTTACACTACATGGGTCACACAATCGAGGCTACCTCTCCGCCTGGGCGGACTCGGGCTTCGGGACTCCGAACGCACCGCGCCCGCAGCATACTGGGCCAGTTGGGCAGACTCCCTCCCAAGCTTGATAGATGGATTTCCGTATGTCGGGCGGGACATCTTACACAACTTCACGATGATTGGCACGGGGGGGGCGCACCAATACGGAGACCTACCTCATTGTCTGGTGGCAGCCGAACATGCTGGCCGTACATGCGACGACGCTGGCTGGACGGAACGACCAACATGGGATGCCATAGCCGCGGGAACGAGACCCCCGGACCCTCCGGAAGACCCCCAGGCCCTGGGCGAGCGGAGTCATGGCTGGCAATTTCACGCTTCGGATGCCCTGGAAAAAAACATCATACGACAACCTCCTGCAAACCTTAGGGGGCGGCCCGGGAACACGCCGCAATGCAGCTACAGTGGGCAAACATCGGCCCTACTCTTGCAGGGGCCCATACGCTTCTACGCGGTTGACAATTTGCCCCGCAACCGATAATTTGAGAATAGACAATGCATACATGTCCTGTGCAATCCGACGCCGACTCGGCATCGCTGTGCGGTATGATGGAGGGGACCAACATGGCCATTCAACACTGACTACCAACTTGGGCGGCAGATTGAATTCCAGGCACACGTGGCTACTCACCGCGTGGCGCCAAGTCTTAACCGAGGCAGGAGGTACGATTCCTGACAGAAGCGTGGAGAGGTTACTACGGCATACACACATCCCAATACCACCACAAGATGATAGACGATTGGATCTGGTTGTGCCAGGGTTAAATATCGCACATGCCCTCCCATTATTCTGCGATGTCACCATCGTGCCCCCCATCAGTGGGAATGGGGCGCCCAGAGCAGGGACCAGTAACAGAGACGGAAGATTACTACAAAGCGCGGAGAGAGACAATAACATCACGTACGGGGTTGTTATTTCAACTGGCTTGGGCTCTCTACGATGCCTTGGGTGCGAAGTATATGGAAGATGGGGGAATCAAAGTGTGGCCCTCGTACCCGCGCTCGCACGCGAACGGTGTAGAAACTTACACGTGCGAATACGCCGGGGGACTACTATGGGGCTCCTGCACAGGTGGTGGGGCATGTTGGGAATCACATTACAACGTGCGGTGGCGCATGCAATTCTGCACGAATATGCCGACCTTCCAACTACAAACTTGGAGCCCACGTGCCCGCTCGACGAACTCGAAGTAGTGTAGCCGCGCGGGCGCGTTTCTGTCCCTCTCCTCCTCCTCCTCTCATCCTCCTCCTCCTTCTTCTCCTCCTGTGACGCTGCTTAGGCGTCGTTCTTCGGCAGCGTGCGTTTCACCTCGGCCAGGTTTTCCGGTCCGTGCCTTGATAGACGTGTTCGATGCTGATGCGTGGGGGGGAGAATATAAATATATATACATATATATATATGTATATATATATATAATATATATATATATATATATATATTATGTATATATATGTGTGTATATATATATATATATATATATATTCGATCCCGGCCCCCGACCCATCCAAATTATTCCCTACTGCAGCTCAACAATTTTCTTTTCTGAATGGCGATCGCGACGGAAATGAATGTCGAACATTTCCGACTCTTGCATTTCCGACTCCAGCACGTCAAACTCTGGCGTTTCCGATCTTGATTCCCACCCCCAATGAAACCTCAAACTATTATCTCTCGAATTCCAGCTCCGTTAGCCTTCCAACGGTAGCACCGACGACAACTACGACGCCAATTGGGTCAATGCGACAATACTGACGCCGACTACGACAAATGCGCCGAATCCGCCGGCCCTCTTGTGGGGCCACCAGGCTGTAGGCGCGGGTTCGCAGTTTCCAGTGCCAGTTGTAGCTTGTAGTTTCCAGTGTTATAGTTATGCTTCTTGCTGGTTACTGTAACTAATTGACTGACCGCGCGAGGGGGGGGAGGCCCAAACAAGACTTTTAGCACCCCCTGGGCGCGTTGTCTGAATTGCTGGGGGGGCTCGAAATTTACACCTCTCACGCAGATCCGCGGGGTCAGGGTCAAAAAACACAGGGGATTTGCCACATTTCTGAAATTCGGTGCCACCCCTCACGCAGATCCGCGGGGTCAGGGTCCAAAAACACAGGGGATTTGCCACATTTCTGAAATTCGGTGCCACCCCTCACGCAGATCCGCGGGGTCAGGGTCCAAAAACACATGGGATTTGCCACATTTCTGAAATTCGGTGCCACCCCTCACGCAGATCCGCGGGGTCAGGGTCCAAAAACACAGGGGATTTGCCACATTTCTGAAATTCGGTGCCACCCCTCACGCAGATCCGCGTGTTCAGGGTCCAAAAACACAAGGGATTTGCTACATTTTTGAAATTCAGTGCCACCCCTCACGCAGATCCGCGGGGTCAGGGTCCAAAAACATAGGGGATTTGTCAATTTCTGAAATTCGGTGCCACCCCTCACGCACATCCATCGCAAGGCGTGGTAACCCAAACTGCGAGTACTCCCTCGGCCCTTTAATCCCAAAGTGTGGTAACCAAGCTCGTAAACCATACACGTCTTACCAATCGCCCTGTGTGGTAACCCCTCTTGTGATCAGTTGGTTTTGCCGATTGCGAATCGGCCTCGCATGAAGTTCCGATACTGCTGCACGACAGCGCCAAAGCCTCATGACTTAGCTCTTCCATGGCCCATTCTCCGAGAGAGGGGGCCGGCGGCAGGGGGCGAAGCCCTTACGGATTACAGCAACAACAAATCCGCCGGCATTCCTTTGTGACACAAAGGCTTGGTCCAAAAGGTTCTCTGACATTGTTTCAATTCGACGGCTTCGACGTGACATGTTTCGAATATTATGGATACCCAAGCAAAAAACGTCGAGAGAATGTCACCACGGGCCCAGCGAACACACTGGAGCCAACGGCCCCATAATCAATTGATATAATATAATATTATCCCGGCATGCGCGTATGCCACTATGACCAGTGTTCAGATACCGGGTGTTCTTCAACTGTGATGTGAACGGTTTTGCCAATAGTGTCCAATGGCTGTTGGTCTGCATTCGTGGTGGGACAAATGGCATGCAACATTATTTTTCCAATGTTTCTGGCGGTGCAAATTTTCTCCGACAACAGGCACTCGGATCGGAAAACCACCGAACCCACGTCCGCCGGGACTCGACGGGGCATTGCAACTCTTAGGGCTTAGACCGATAAGCGAAAAACATAGGGATAGAGATGGGCATGCTCCTCAACGCCCGGTGCCACAACGAACATGTGTACGACAACCACCACAACCGCTATCTGTTATTTTATGCCGCGCGGTCCGCCTCCGATTCCCCACCTCCCCAACGTAACTCCTTACCCGTTTGTCTGCCCTGTCCCCATGCCCGCCCCATCATCTCCGCCCCCGTGGACCTCAACGTGCCAGGAGGTGGACGGAACCTGTGTCCTAAGCAGGGCAGATTACGAGCCTCCTCCTAGGGCCGCGCAACCCCCAAGGGAGCCCGATGGTCGCGACCACATTGAGGAACCTCTTGAGCCACCTCAAGCTTCAAACATGCTTCCAACGCAGATTAACAGTGATGAAAGCCCCACCCTCGAGCTTCCACCTAACGATCCCGAAAGCGATTATGCCCCTCCTCCCCTCTCCCCGGAACTCCCGCCTCCGCGACGTGACGACCGCGTCCCGCGCCGACAACTCCCCGACGGACCCGCCATCCCAGACCGCCCGATTCCCCCCCAGGCCGCGCCGATCCCTCCACCTGGGCCCCCCCAGCACAGCGAGCCGACGCGATACTCCTACGGGGCACGCTCCTACGTGCGACCACCCCGACCGTCAACCTCCAAGATTACAAGGCAATTCCGAGCCACCACCGGTGCGACAGACTTAATTCGGTTCCTCCTCTCCGGACCCGCGTGGGCAAAAAGCGGCACCTCTTACGGGCGAGAGCGGGACTTCGGCGTGGCCAGAAAGCGCCCGCCACGACGCATGTACTATAAGATTTCTCGGTGCGCGCGTCGCCCCGGGGGGGGCGACGCGCGCCAGCCCACGCCGCCTGCCACGGCGCAGTGGGCTCTGGGTCCGCTTTGACGGCGAAGGCGCAGGCGGCCTGCATCAGGCACAGGGTCCGCGCGTGAGCAATGTCGCCGAGGTGATGTGGCCGGGCAAGCGTACCGCTGCTCTTGCCGAGGCGAAGCAACTTCTCGATGGCTAACCTCAGACGCCGCAGGCGGTTCGGTCTCGTGGGCAGGAAACGGCCGTTGGACAGGCTCAGGCCGAGCAACTCGGCGTCTTGGCCGGCCAGCTCCCGGTCGCGCACCACGAGCCCCAATATCTCGAGCTGAACAAGCATGTCCAAGCCTAACGCGAACAAACATGTCAACGTAGCCGGGTGCCACAGGTGGCTCACCTCGCTGGGCCCGGCGCCCAGGCTTGCCGTCCTCGACGAGGCCGCCGGGCAAAGGGCCGCCCGGGCGGAGGCCTCGACGGAGCGCGCCCTGGCGCAGGCGCAGGGCGCGCGAGAAGCCCATGGGGGGCGCGCGCAAATAGGGCACGAGGGGGCCCCCAGCGCCGGCAAGCAACCCGATCACGCCACTATTGAAACCAGCCCCGCGTTCAGGCCAGGTAGCGAAAATCAAATCACCACGTCGGGCGGCGCTAGCATGTTGTAGAAGGCCGCCTCGAGGTCTCCAGGGGCGATGGAGACTTTCTGATAAGCTTCCATCGATTCAAAATCCGAAGGCGTCGGTAGACGACTGGGCGGCCTTGGCAAGAAATCACAATTGGCGACTCTAATGTCGAAGATAATCCGGAGGCGCTCATTCTTGCGCCTTGCGAAAGCAACAATCCAAGGTCTCCGCCGTGCCCACGCTTCCAAGACAGCGCGCCACTGCGCCCAACCTCTCTCAAGGAAGTCGCGCATTCACGAACGTTGTGTTTGAACGCCGGGTCGATGTAATCATGCGCCCCATGGGCACCCCTCCGCGCGGAGGCTCCGAGCGGCCTGGGGCGGTCGCAGCACGTGCCCCTTCCATTCCCTGAGCCGCGAAACGTCCGCATCGCCCAATAAGGGTGTGAGGAATGCCAGCTTGCTGGGCGCGGGCGGCCAAGCGTTCTCGTCGCCGTCGAAAGGGGCGGCGGGCCCGCCGCCGCTGGTGTAGCAGGGCGCGCGTGGCAGGAGCGCGCAGAGGGCCCCCTGTCCAGAATGGAGATCCGGATGAGGTGGACCAACGCGCCAATAGCTGTGGGAAGCGCGTTCCAGGGCTAGCCGCTGGCCCGCCGCGGGCGACGCAAAGGCGGCGGCGGGCCGCGCGGCGGCTCGCGGGCCCCCGGGAAAACGGGCGGGGTGGCTGCGCCAGAGCGGGCAAAGGGAACGGGTCGCGCTGGCGGCCGCCCTCCAACCTCTCAGCGGCTCCACCGCCCAGTGAGCGTGAAAAAAAGAAGAGGCCCGCCCGAGCTCCATGCCTGCGGTCGGCTACTTGGTACTCCCTGATCAAGGGTGGCCGGCCCAGCCCCCAAGGGGCCCATCGCCCCTGCTCCACCCGCCAGCCGGCCGCCGTGGGAGAGGGGACCTCGGTCGCCGCGGGGGTGGCGCCAGGGGCCAGCGGCTCGCCTGAAGAACGGGTCGTTCTCGAAGAGGTGCTCGGCCTGGCTGGCGGGCCATCGCGAATCCCACCACTGGCGCCCACCGAAATAGAGGGTCCTGCGCCGCCGCCCCGCGCCGCTGCCAGGGCGGCGCGGGTTGCGCTCTCCGACGCGCGGGCCCCGCTTGGCGGAAGCGCGCCTTGGGTCGCGTCGCTCTGCCGCGGGTTGAAGACGGAACCCTCTGCGATATTGAGGGCCGCGTCGTTCGTCAACTGCTGCTCGTGAACGTTGAGGTGCAGGGACTTCTTGTTTTCCAACTTCGCGACGATCGGCACCGCAGCGAGCCCGCGCCGGGCCGCTTCGCTCGCCAGAGGGCCCGCGGCCACCGTCGAACATGTCCCTGGCGAGGATCTCTGCCCGCAACTCGGTCCCGCGCACGAGCATCGCCTGCCGCTAACCCAGGAAGTTGTCGAACCTCGCGATGTCGCCAGGGGCGCGCCCGATCGGGCCGTCGGGAGCGACGGGGCCAGGCCCGTGGGAGAGGGGGAAGTCCGCCTCGAGAGCCACCTCGTCGTGGGTGAACACTGCCAGCCAGTAGCGCGAGACCCTGGAGAGCACCGCGCACTCGGTCCAGAACCTGAGGCGCTCCTCGCAACAAGCGAGCATGCGCCCGCGCCCCGCCCCAGGGAGCCCAGCAGCCGAAGGTCGACCGCAGAGAGACTCGAGGGCACACCGCCGCAAAATCGACGAGCAGCGATCGCGTCCCCCCCGCCGTCGACGCCGACAGAGCTTAAGGTCGCCCCGTTTATCGGGAATCGATGGGGCAGCCCAGTAGCGACGCCCCTAGGCACGACCCCTGCGTCGCCGGCAATCTTATCGCGCGGCTCCTCGACGAGGCGCGGGCCCCTCATCTGGTAGCGCCGTCGCTTCACGAGCGAGACCGAGAAACTCCTCGCCGAAACCTCGATCGGGGGATCCGCAGCGCCGAGGGCCAGCTCTGAGGCGGATGCTGACGCGCCGCGGGCAACCCGATCGGCGCGCTCGCGACCCGCGCCGGGCGGAAGTCCAGGCTCATGCCGACGAGCGTGGCTGGCGGCGCGTCTGACGGGCTCTTCGGCCGAGGCGCCACTTCCCCTTGCGGTGGCGACGGCGCCTCGTGCACCAACTCGGCAGCGCGCGCAGGATCCGAGCGGCCCGTCGTCGTAGAGGAACGCCGGTCTCACCGGGGGGCCTGCTCGCACGTGCAACTCGCCCGCGTCCAGCTACTCCACCTCGCAGGGCCGCAACGCGACGTCCCTCGCGACAGTCAGTACTGCCGCGTGCCCATCCTCGAAGCCCTCGGCCACGGGCAAGAGGTCGCCTTCGCCCCCAGACGGCGACTTGTCCTCGGCGACGGGACTCTCGGAGTCAAGGTCCGAATCAGAACCGTCCCTCGCCGTGGCGCCCCAGTCGAGATGGAGTCCAGAAGAAAGGGGCGCTGCCGTAGCCTGGGCCCCTCGGGCCAGGCCTTCGGTCCCTTGCCGAGCAGTAGACTTGAGGCGCCGTCGACGGAAGACGACTTCCCTTCCCTTCCGTCGACGGAAGACGTCAGTACGGCGCGCCCTCGAGGGCCTGGCACGTCACTTCATCAGCGTGTCATACGCGAGCATCTAAACCAACGCGGCCTCCAACATGCCTCCACCATGCTCCAATACCGTTCCAAAGGCGGCCCACTGCTGGCTCATCGTTTGCAGGGTACTTATGTACTACACACTGTACATTGCATCAGTTCTAGACATACAATACGTGCTGCATACACATAGATATTATAGTGGTACGCCTTGTATTCCGACGTGCTTATGCAATAGCCGGAGTGTGTACAACGTACACACATGATTTCCAATACATCACCAACCCATACGTGTACAACCCTTCATACCGTTGTACGCACCTGCGTGAACGAATGTGTTTTTGTTTCCCTCGCGCCCTTTGTGCGTTTGCTGTGGGCTTGGCCCGCGGCGGCTGCGGGGAACAACAAGGGTAAGCTGACAAGGGTAAGCTGCGGGATGGGCCAGTGGGACCCCGCAGGGGAAATCCCACCAGCCTTTTAAGGCGTAGGTGGTCTAGGGAGGCTCCTCTTCCAACCCCCTTCTTCCCATTCGGGAAAGGTTTATCACTGCTCCCTATTAATATACACCACCTCCCCCAGGCGACTGGGAGCCAACCCGAAACCATGCGCCCCCCCCCACCATCCCCTGTAACAAACCATGCAAAACACACTCTGTCTCCAAATTCGGAACATGCGCAGCGAACCCGATGCGGCCTCCCCCCACGATCCCTGTCCCAAAAAATGCAGAGTACACGTGGCGGCGGCGGCGGCTGCGGCGGCTGCGGCGGGGGCAGCGGCTGCGGCGGCAGCGGCGGTGGCGGCGGCGGTGGCGGCGGCGGCGGCGGTGGCGGCAGCGGTGGCGGCAGCGGCTGCGGAGGCATCGGCTGCGGCTGCGGCGATTTGGCAGCGGGAGCGGCGGCGGCGGCGGCGGCGGGCGGCGGCAGCGGCGCGGCTGCGGCGGCGACGGCTGCGGCGGCTGCGGCTGCGGCGGCAGCGGCTGCGGCGGCGGCGATTTGGCAGCGGCTGCGGCGGCGGCGGCGGCGGATTGGCCCCCACAAACTGCCCATCCAAAGACGACTGCTGAACATGCAGAGGATCGGGCCAGGCTCGGGTGTTACGTATGTGTTGGGAGGGCGGGTGGGAGTGAGCGAAACGGCTTGCGGGCGGGGAAGGAGTCTTGACCCCTTCCCGTACCCCCTTCCCCTGGACCGGGTTGGGGGGGGACGCTGGGAGGTGGAGTGTTCAAAGACGGCCCAAGTTGGCTCCAAGAGCGCCTCAAGGAGCCCAAGATGAGCTCCAAGATGGCTCGAGATAGCTTAAAATACCTCAAACTGGCTCCGGTGATGTTCCAAAAGGCTTCGAAACCGCCCCAAGACGTCTCCAAGAGGCCTCCGAGACCTCCAAGGAGGCCTCCAATATGCCAGAACACTTCAAACACCGAAGAAACACCAAGGAATTTTGCATCGTCGCCCGTCCGCTGGCCTCAAGATGGCTCCAACGTGGCCCCAGAAGGCCCCACGAGAGGCCCAACAAAGCCCCAAGACGGCCTCAAGAACGCCCAAGAGCGTCCAAGAGCGCCCCAAGAACGCTCCAAGAGGGGTCCAGGAGGCGATGTTTTGGCTCCGGAGGGGCGGCGCTAATTGGGGAACCCTCTTTTTTATCGATGTCTTCCAAGAGGGCTCCAAACGTGTCCTCCCCAAGAGGCCTCCAAGAGGCTCCCAAGGGGCCCCCGAGAGGCTTCAAGAGGATCCCCGAAACACCCAATATGCCCCCCAGACGCTCCAACGGGCCTCGAACAAAAAACACGAGAAACAGGAGGAGGCTCTTCTGATCGTCACATGTTCCTCTTCCTCCTCCGTCTCCACCTCCTCCTCCTCCTCGTTTTCCTCCTGCTTATCCGCCTCTTATTCCTCCTCCTCCTCCTCCTCCTCCTCCCCCTCCTCCTCCTCCGTAGCCATTTTGGCTCAAGATGCTATGTTCCCCGTGGGACAAAGTGGATGCCGCTAGTCCGCGGCAGGCAAGACCCTTGGTTGTCTGGCAGTCTCTTCGCCACTTTTCGTACACCGCCCGTGTTCGGCCATGGCCTGGCGCAGCCGCGCCCCCTGGCATGCTGGCGGCGACGGCGGCGGTGGCGCATGGGTGTGGAAGCCCTCTGCTCCCGCTGCTTCCACGAAGAAGAAGAACAAGGAGAAAGACAACTCCTACCAGGTCTGCTCTATGTGCAATCATTGGGAGTTCACTCGGTATGGCCATCGCGCGTGCAGCAAGTGTGGTGGTCAGTACTGTTCTCATGCATTTGGTCCTGCTTCTGCCTCGTGGGACCCTGCTGGAGGTGCTCCAGGTGCTGCTGCGGTGCCTATGCCGCCTCATCTCGTGCAAGAGTTGCAGAAGTGGTATGTGCACTACCCTGCGCTCGCAGGCGTTGCTCGTGATGCAGCGCCTCCCCCTGTCCCTGAAGTTCATGAGTACTCGGGGAGCGAGCTTGATCGGCTCGCTGCGGCTGAGCAGACGGAGTTGGCAAAGAAGTGCGAGGCGGCCGCCAAGAAGGAGCGTCTTGCGTATCAGGAGGTCCAGTGGCGGCTGGACCGCTTCAACAAGGCCAAGGCTACGATGGAAGAGATGCAGAGGAACCACGTCGAGGCTGAGCAGCAGCTCGAGGTGGCCAGGAAGGCGACGCGCGAGGCGGACACTGCCAAGTCTGCCTTTGATGTCGTGGCCTACAAGACGGCGAAGGTCGAGGAGCAGCGGCGGCTGCGGGAGCAGCGGCAGGCCCAAGCCCAGGCGGCCGCGGGCGCCGTCCGCCCAGGCCCAGCACCAGGCGGGGATGGCGCCCCCCCGCCTGCTGGTGCGGACGGACGGACAGGCGGCGCCTTTGGCGCCCGCCAAGCGGCCGCCCACGAGGGCGAGGGCATGGATGTTGATACTGTTCCTTGGCTGCGCGGCATGCTGGTTGACTACACCTACGTGGAGGCTCACCTGCACGAGTTCACCGACGATGACCTGTCCAAGCTCGTGCAGTACTCGGGCATCCTGCTTCCTCAATGGCAGCAGTATCGACTCCACCTTCAACGGATGCGATCCCCTGCAGCTGATGACGCCGCCTCTGACATGGGCAGCGAGGTCGGTGAAGGCGACCTTGAGCAAGGGGAGCGTGACCAGCTTCGTGAGCTCAAAAAGCGTGCTGCTGACACGGGACTTGACGAGAATGCTGCAAAGGAGTACGCCGACCTCATCCAGAAGCGCATCATCGCCAAGTCGACGAAGCGTGCTCGCATCAGCCAGAGCGTCACTTGCGACATGTACCGCGCCTTCTGCAACGCCACCGCGAAGCAGATGGGCCAGCACGGGGCTGGGTTTGCCCCGCCAGGAGGTGCTGCTGGTGGAGGCGCGGCTGCTTCTGAGGCCCAGCCCTCTGTTTAGCACGCCTCCTCCGCCCCCTGTGGCGGCGTCGCCCCAATTTCCGCCCCTCCAGCAAGTATTTTTTTAAGTTTGTCAATGTAACGCAATGGTCTAAGCTCACTCAGGACTTTCTCGCGGCTAAGGTTTCTGAGGTTGATGGGATATTCCTGGCTGAGCATCATCAGCGAGGGCCAGGTTGCTTGCTGGCCAAGAAGACTTGTCGTCATATGAAGTGGTCCCCACACTTTCAGGATGCGTTGGCATCGCCAGGTGGAGGCACACATGGTGGAGTCGCAGCGGTTGTCCAGCCACGTCTCTGCTTTCGTAAGTTTCTCGTTCAATTGAAAGGAGCGGTTTAGGTAGGATCAGGTGAAAGCTGGTTCTTCTTGGAAATGCGGTTGAAATCGTGCACTGTTGCTGTAGGTGTGATCTACTTGGTGCCGTCTGTTGGAGCGTCTGGGATCAACTCTGATCGGCTTCGAGGTGTTGCTGAATTTGTTCGGGGACTCTCTATTCCCTGGCTTCTGATGGGAGATTTCAACATGTCGGTTGACTTTCTGGGTGATGCGGGGATCCTGGAGCTCTTGGGTGCTAGGCCACGTGTTCCCAGCATTTTTTTGCACCGTCGGTGAGACGATGATTGACTATGTGCTCTGCTCCCCTGCTCTTCCCCTACCTTAAGGTGTCTGCCGACCTTGGGTCCCCATTCAAGACGCACGCGTGCTTGGATGTTGTCTTGGATCTGGAAGCCATGGTGGAGCCCCAGTGCCAGAGAGTTAAGCCCCTGGAGGCCCCTGAGGCCTATGGCCCTGATAATCACTGGCTTACTTATATGGCTGCTGCCGCCCCTGAATTCCTGGAGGCCCCCCTGGTCATGCCTGAGGACCTTCACGAGGCCATGCATGAGCACTCAAAGGAAGTTGTCTCGTGAGTTAGGTATGCAATATCTGACTTGGTCTCGGGCTATGGAGTTGCGAGCTTGTTCACGTGCGTGTGCCATTATCACCAATCGCCCTCGATACCTCGGTCGCGGCAGTATGCTGAAGCGCAAAGACGTATCTCTGATGACTCGCAGTGTGCAGGCGCAGAGTTTTCGGACTCCTGATCTGTCTTACTGGTCGCTTATTCCTGCCCGACTGTACGAGTTGTGGAAGTTAACTTGCAAAGCTCCTTTTTTTTCAGATGCTGTTCGGCAGCATCGTGCTGTCTTGTCTGCACTCAGTGAAGATGTGTATGCGCATATTGAGCCTCTGGAGATTCCCGAAGATGCTGGAAGTTGGAATGAGATGCTCGACGACCCCCCGAGAAACCCAGAGACCCTCGGGAACTTGGTTGATGCTTGTGCGGTTGTCTGTGCTAAATCCTGGATGATTGCCCATGCTAAGACTAAGGCCAGTATGCGCAAGTGGCTTCAGGCTTCTCTTCCCCGAGGTGCTAGCCCCGTCCATCGCTATTTGAAGGCTGAGGAGAAGGTTTGGGTTGAATACTTTGAAACATCAGAAGGTATTGTCAATACCCCGGTGACCGTGATGAGCTATCGTGAGAGTAAGTGGAAGTCTTGGTGGGCCCCCTCTCCTCAGCGTTTGGCCTGTCTGAATGCAGGCCTGAGCGGGTTGCGATCCCAGGCCATGGTAGCCCTAGAGGACATTGATCCTCTTGGAGTTCCTGATGTTGCTCGTGCATGTACTTGATTCAAGGCAACCACGGCTGTTGGTGTTGATAGGTGGTCGCCTCGTACTTTTCTGTCTGCCACGATCGACTCGCTCGATTCGTTCACGGGCATCTTGCGCACCGTGGAGGAGACCTTGAGTTTCCCTCCGCAATGCTATGTTTGTCTCATGGCCATGCTCCCTAAGTCCATCTGTGATGAACGTGCTGTCGTCAAGTGTCCTAACATTTATCGAATCTACTGCAAAGCTCGGGGCTTCGACAGTGACGAGCGGAACAAGGCTCACCTGGACTTCTTGGACTCGGCGGTCAGGGGCTCATCGGCCTTGACGGCTGCGTTGTTTCGGGGGCTGGCCCATGAAGTGGCCCATGCGTGTGGTTTCCTCTCCTGCGCCCTGCACTGGGACCTCGAGAAGTTCTTCGACTCTGTCAGCCCTAGCAAGCTCCTGCACTTTGCCACCAATCAAGGGTACCCTGGGCACCTGCTGTATTTGGGGCTCCTCATCCACACTGCTCCAGGGCTCCTGGAGGTGTCTGGAAGCTTATCGAAGGTGTTGATGTCTGGGGAGTCTGTCCTGGCGGGCTGTAGTCAAAGCGTGCCCTGGGCAAAGTGCTACCTGTACGGAGTTTTGGAGAAGGCTCACAATAGGATCCCCCGAGGCCCTGGAGATCTTCCACATGTTCGCGTTCCCATCAGGTCATATGTAGATGACATCACCCAGTATATGCAAGGTACTGCTGAGTATATCTGTCGCTACCTGCCGCAGGCTGCTGCTTCCTTCCAGCATGATATTTCTGAGCTTGGATGCTTTCTCAGCTCCAAGTCGGTCGCCGTCGCCTCGTCCGTGGAGCTGCAGCGGCTCCTGGAGGACGAGTTTAAGAGGCTTTCTGTCTCTATTCAGTTCGCGCCCACTGTCAAGGATCTTGGTTCGGTCACCACCGCCCACAAGAGGAGGGCCACGTGGAAGATCCAGCAGCGCCGTGCCATATCGTTTCGGCGTGGGCGTAAGTTAGCATACCTTGCTAGGCTTTGTGGGGCCTCTCGGAAGGTTCTCAAACCTGGGATCCTCTCCGTGGGAACTTGGGGACATGCTCTACTTGGTCTATCACCTGGGGCCCTGCGACAGATCCGATCGTCGGCTGCGGCATGTTCTGGGTTCTGGTCCTCTGGGGCGTGTACCACCACAGTGTTGAAAGTGTTGCATGACCCCAAAGATGACCCAGTTTATCAGTTGCGTATTGAACAACTTACTCTGGTTTCGGAAGTTTGGGTCTCCCTTTCTGAAGGTCTTCGAGCTGGAGTTCGAAAGGTTTGGGAGTCCCTCAGGCAGAAGATGCTATCAGTTTCCCCGTCTGATAGGTGGCGCCAGGTTCGTGGCCCTGTTGCTGCTCTTTTTGCTATTGTTCTTGACCTAAGTTGGGGCCCTCGCCAAATTGATGAGTGGCATGTTGACGGAAGTGAACCATTGAGAATGACATCGCTAGATTTCCGTTATCAGGTCACTGCTGCTGTCCGTGCTAAGTGTTCTGCCCAGGTGTGGGCCCACGCCAGTCAGCATTGCTGCGGGCAAGGACTCGCTACTGGTGCTGATCTGACTGTGTTTCGTGTCAAGCATAAGAAGTTGCTGGACGACGGCGACTACAAGCGTGCTGCTCTTCTTGCGACGATTGTGGTTGGTGCATGTTGGCCAGGGAGCCGTCTTGATGATAGTGGATATCTAACCTCGGGGAAATGTTTCCGTTGTGGTGACGAGCGAGAAACGCCTCTTCACCGATGCTGGGGCTGCCCTTCCAATGCGTTGCTGTTATGTCCCAGCATTTCTGGCAGCGAGTACCTTGTCGAGGGTGCTCAAAATGCAGATCCAGCTAGTGCCTTCTTCACTCGCGGGGTCCCATCAGTGGATGCCTCATGTGGTCACCTACCTCCTCCACAGACGTGTGTTTGGAAATGGGGTACCTTGAGGGCTCAGCTACGTGTTCCAGGAGGAATGTGGGGCCTTGATGGCCCTGGTGGAAAGTATGCTACTGATAAGCGGCTTCGTCGATGTGGGTGGTCGATCGTGGGTTTGGGCTTCCCCGACGGGCTCTCCCTCCAGCTCAATGCAGTAATGTGTGGTAGTCCCCCTACTGCTGAACGTTCGAGTCCTCGTGCTGAACTCTATG
The DNA here is from genome assembly GCA_963575745.1 of Prorocentrum cordatum. Taxonomy (NCBI): domain Eukaryota; class Dinophyceae; order Prorocentrales; family Prorocentraceae; genus Prorocentrum; species Prorocentrum cordatum. The sequence continues at coordinate 343,575 of CAUYUJ010010380.1, read as the reverse complement.
CGTTCCTCATGGTGATCACGCATACTGTTGATGATATATTATGTTATTATGATTATCTGCCCTTGGTGAAAGGGCTCAGGCAGCCACGAGCTCAGGTAGTTGCCAGTAGTGCCATGCTCGATCTGTGGGTTCGGATCTGGTCGGCTCTCGGTGATCGGGGCCCTGGTCGGGTCGAGGTCCTGTGGATCAAGAGCCACTCGACGGCCCAACAGCGGGCCCAATTCGCCATAAGGGAGGAGGATTTTTTCCTGAATTGGTGTGCTGATTATTTTGCTGCATGGGCTGCGGAGCGTTCGGCCCCCACCCCAGAGCAGGTTGATCTAACTCAGTTTGTTGATGGGATAACTTCTCACACACTCGATCGTTTGTAGGCGATCCACAAGGAAGTTGTCCAGGCCAACCCAAGGAGGACCTCTGACAGGCTCGGCCGCCCGCCGCCACGCCCACCTCCTATCCCCTCCTTCCTTGTCAGGAAAAAGAGGTTGCGGAGCGCTGGCCATGATGAGCCGAGAATGTGCGGATTGTTTTTGAAGTGTCAGATGTGTGCGCGTAGATTCAGTCTGAAGGGTCGTGTCCAGGACTTTCGTCCAGGAACCTGTCCTGGCCCTGCCCATCTCTCTTCTGACCCGCTCACCCACCCTCTCTATCCAGGTTGTGCCACGAACCACCGATTGAGAGTGTTGCGAAGTGTTTTGTATTGTGCCCATTGTGGTGCTCATGCATCTGTGAATGTTCAGAGTCTTGCCCGACCCTGTAAGACGGATCGCCCCCCCGCGAAGGCTGGGGCTGAGGTGCTTTCCCGTCATGAGAGGGGGTTGCCCCCCCCAAGAGCGGAGGTAAATTCCCGCATGCTGCGTGAGTGGAAGGCGTGCCCAGGCTTGACCTGGTCTCCACGAGCTTTCTGATCTGATCTGATCCCCCTCCTCCTCCTCCTCATCCCTCCTCTCTCTCCCCCGCCTTCTCTTCCTCCTCCTCCTCCTCCTCCGAGGGCAGGAGGAACTGCCCGCGGAAACCACGACAGCCGGTATGCTTCTCACAAATTGCTGTCTTGGGATGGGCTGGTGGGGATACTTTTCCGTCGCGGCCGCAAGCGAAGGCGCAGGCGGCGCCCGAAGTCAGCCCGGGCTGCGAGCCAAACCTGGTTACCTAAGCGCGCGAACTAACGGCCGCCGAAACTGCCGCCGAGGGGCGCCGAGGTGCGACGCCGGGGATTGACGGCAGAGCTGCAAGAGGTGCCAGGTGTGCCGAGCGGCTGAACGGCAACCATTCCAGGGGCGAGACCACCGGGAAGGCAAACGAATTGTACATTGTCGCGCCAGGCGCCAGAGGTAAACGAGCCACCCGAGCAAAGCACGGCATAGCTTGGGGCTGAACAAGCAGCCCAGCGTACCTATGTCGCATGCCAACAGTGGCCACTTCAGGTTTTTTTTTTTTTTTTTTTTTTTTTTTTTTTTTTTTTTTTTTTTTTTTTTTTTTTTTTTTTTTTATTTTAAAAAAAAAGGTTAAACCACTCATGAGCAATCCACGTGGAGGTGCATCTCACCATTGCAAGGCGGCAGCTGCGAACGCGGCCAGGCTGTGGCAGCGCCTGGGGGCCGGGGGCCAGGAACGCGCGAGCATGTGTTGGAGCTGGTCACGTGCAAGTCGCTGGGGCGCCAGGGTTACCTCGCCAGGCTCAAATGAGCCAGCGCGGACACCAACAGACGCCGGGGGCTGAAGGCGAGAACCCGGGAGCCGCAACCAGGCCGTGGTCGGCGGCAGGGCGGCGGCGGCCAGGGGGGCCAGGCGGCGCCAGAAGGGCGGGGCAGCAAGCAGCTGCCTCAGGCCAAGTGCTAGCGGCGCGGCATGCGTGAGTCAAGTAAGTGACGTCACGAAGAGGGGGCCAGCTCACCAGAGATACCAGGCCAGGCTGTGGCCGGGTGCGGGAGAAGGCCAGGGTGAAAACAGCTACAGCAAACGGCCAGGGCCGTGTGGTGGCACGCTGCGCCCCGCCCCAGCATGAGGCATCGTGCCAGGTGTCGACAGCGCCGCGGGGCCTGATCCCCAAGGGCGGGGGGCGACGCCCGGCGCAGTGCAGGGGCCGTCGCCGGTCGGCAGGGGGCCAACTCACCGGGGGTGCCGGGCCAGGCTGTGGCCGGGTGCGGGAGAAGGCCAGGGTGAAAAACAAACGGCCAGGGCCGTGCGATGGCACGCTGCGCCCCGCCCCAGCAAGGGGCATCGTGCCCGGCATTGACAGGGCCATGGGGCCTGATCCTCAGGGCGAGAGGCGAAGCCAGGCGCAGTGCAGGGGCCGTCAGCGGTCGGCGGAGGAGGAGGTGGGGGTGGAGCGACGCCAGGAAGCGCAGGTGGCTAACAGCCACACTGTCAGTTGGCACAAAGAAGAAGGGGAAGGGAGGGGAAACGCTGAACGTGAGGCCAGGAAGTGGGGGTTGGCACTGAGGCGGCTAACGGCCGCGCTTTCTGGTGTCTGGTGTCTGGCTAACGGCCGTGCCTTCTGGTGGCGTTTCTGTCGCATCCAGCGACTGCGCCAAAGAAGATCACGCCTACCTGGACCGCTTGCCGTCGCGGTCTGCGCCGTCGCTGTTCCGTCTGCCTCTCGCGCCGCCGCCGTGCCCGTCGTAGTCGCGCTGGGGCTGGCCTGGGCCGCGCCGGGGCCATCCCTCCCAAGAACCCCGGGACTGGCGCTGACAGCCAGAGCTCCGCCCCTCTGACTGATGGAGAGGTCCCCTTGATGTGCCTCTCGCGCGCGGCAGGCCAATCGACTTTGAGCCCCAGCTGCGCCAGGCGCCCAAGAAGCCCTTGACGTGGGCGCGTCGTTCAGGAACTGGCTGGTGAGGAAGGCGACAGTGCAGGGGAGGTCACGCCCACCTGGGCCGCTTGCCGTCGTTGTCTGCACCGTCGCTGTTCCGTCTGCCTCTCTTGCCGCCTTCATTCCAGTCATGGTCGTGCCAGAAGTGCCCTGGGCCGCGCCAGGGCCCCCCTCCCAGGAATCCCAGGGCTGGCGCTGGCAGCCCGAGCTTCACCCCTTTGACTGATGGGACCCCTTGCCAGAGGTCGCCCTGATGCGCCTCTCGCGCGCGGCAGGCCAGTCAGCTGCCGATCCAGCGCGTAGGCGTCGAAGCCGCATCTGCGCCAGGCGTCCAGGAAGCCCTTGCACGTGGACTCGTCGTTCAGGAAGGGGTTGTTTTTGGACTTTCCTTCGGCGCGGATAGGGTCGGGGATCTTCTGACCCGGGTCAATCCAGACCCGGGTCAGCAGGAAACCAACAACTGCAATGCAGGAAAAAAAACTGCAACGCAGATCCTCGCAAACCCGGGTCAGCCAATAGGCGCGGCCGCCTCGCGGCCACGAGCGGCTCCCTGACCCGGGTCAGCCAGAGGGGGTCTTCGCAGGATCCTGCAGGATCCGGCGCCCTGGCTGACCCCCGTCTGCATTGACCCCCGTCTCAAGGCTCCCGATAGGGTGCTGCTGCGCGTGGCCGTGCCGGATCCCGTTGAACGTGCCACCTTCACGTTTCTGGTGGCGCGCGATCCCCTCTCCGCGGCGATCCAGGTTGAAACTGCCCAAATGCTCGCGGTGCATGCTCTCGCCTGTAACGGGTTCCAGGAGATGGTCGAAGGCCCTTCGTGCGCTGCTGAGGCGCCTGCTGCTGTCGAGGCCTGGGGGCGCTGCGTGCCCGTTCCCAGCCCGGGTGCCGGGCCCATCGCCATCGCCGATGGCCTGGTCGCGTCTCGGCGGGGGCGGATCACCTTTGGAACTGGCGGCCGCCGCGGCAACTGCAGCTGAGGGCGCAGGCGGGTCGTTCGGCCGGATGACGCCAAGAGGATCGTAGCCAAGGTTTGGGCTAGCTTCTGGGGCGTCCTCACCTGTGTCCTCGTGGCTGTACTCGAGTGAAAGTGCAAGCGAGCTGCCAGGCTGCTGGGGGCCTTCGCTCGCTTCTGCGCGCTCGCTCGGCGACTCTGCTGGGGATGCTGGTGCGTGGCGTCGAACTGCACAAAGAAATCTCTTTCCGTGGTAGTGCCGCTGGCGCCGTCGTGTACCTCGGCGTCGGCTGCGGCGCCTGGTCGGTCGAGCTCCTCCTCTTCGCCCCTGGCCGAGTCTGCGGGTGTGCCGCTGGCCTCGCGGCCCTCCTGCAAACCGCGGGGGGGGGGGGGGGCGGTGGCCCCGCCCCCGGGGCGCCGCCTGGGGACAACGCGTCCAGAATGCGACGCTGGGCCGCCTCCGTCAGGGCTGTGGGCTGCATGCCGGCTTCGGGCTGACTCGCCGACCTCTTGCGTGGGGGCGAGCCATGCCCCTGTCCCCGCACCTGCTGCTGTCTGCGGAAGCGCCTCGCTGTCCGAGCTTGTGACTGCATGGGCCATGGCGCGCCAGGTTTTTTTTTTGGCACGCGCAGCGCTCAGGTCCCACAGTGAGTCCCTCGTTTGGGGGCTCCCCGTGCGGTTCCCGCTGGAAGTCTTGGACCCTGGTTCTATGGAGTGGCTGGCCTTCCAATGTTGAGGTCCCGCGGTTCTGGCTGCTGGCGAAGGCTGGGCGCCCATCCACTTGCAGCCCGGCGCGCTACAGGCGTGCCCGGGTCGCGTTGCCGGCAAACCTTGGCGATCGAGCTCGTTTCCTCACCAAGGAAGAGGGCGCCGGGGCGAAGAACCCGAGCCCGGGGGTAGCCGACGAGGAGGAGGTATGTTCCTGTCCCTGCCCGTGTCTGGACGCCTGAGGTGGCTCTGGCACGCTCTGCGGGGTTGCCGGGGTAGCTCCTCGGCTGCTTGGGGAAGCGCCCCCTCGCAACGAGTCGCCGGCAGGGGAAGGAGGACGAATGGGGGCGAAGGGGCTTCTCAGAACCAGCTGACGGATGGCTTCGCTGTTCTGTTCGTCCGCCGACGGCTGTGCTGTGCGAGTGCACCCTGGGCCGCGGGGGCTAGACTCGCACTAGGGTTGCAGCTGTCGTCTTGGTCAGGGGCGGAGTCCTGGCCAGGGTAGCAGCTGACGGTTGCGGGCGCCATCAACTGCCACTGATGCCGTTCCTGCTCCTGCTGCTGCTGCTGAAGATACTCCTGCTCCTCCAGCGTCTGGCGCTCCTCCCGCATCTGCTCCTCCACGGCGAGTTCGGCCTGCAGCTCGGACACCTGCTGCCGGAACTGCTCTGCCTCTGTGGCCGCCGCAGAGCCGATAGCCTCCCGCAGCTGTTCCTCCGCAGCTCAGACACCTGCTGCCTGAACTGATCTAGCACTGTGGCCGCAGCAGAGCTGACGGCCCCCCGCAGCAACTCCTGGGCGGACAGCTCGGCCTGCAGCTCGGACACCTGCTGCCTGAACTGGTCTGCCTCTGTGGCCGCAGCATAACCGACGACCTCCCGCAAATGCTCCTCCGCGGACAGCTCGGCCTGCAGCTCGGACACTTGCTGCTGGAACTGCTCTGCCTCTGTGGCCGCAGCAGACCCGACGGCCTCCCGCAGCTGCTCCTCAGCGGACAGTTTGGCCTGCAGCTCGGACACCTGCTGCCTGAACTGCTCTACCTCCGTGGCCGCAGCGCAGCCGAGAACCTCCCGCAGCTGTCTTCCGCGGACAGCTCGGCCTGCGGCTCGGGCAACTGCTACCTGGCCTGCTTTGCCTCTGTGGCCGCAGCAGAGCCGACGACCTCCCACAGATGCTCCTCCGCGGACAATTTGGCCTGCAGCTCGGACACCTGCTGGTCCGCCAGCCCGGGAGGCGGGTCCATTTCACGAACTGACGGCGGCCTCGACACACCGCCTTTGCCTGCGCTCTCGTTCAACTGCACGAGGATGCGGCGCTGCGCTGGCTTCAGATCCAAAGCAGATGTGTCACATGGCAACAATACTGCAACATCTGATGCTTTGCGAATACCCAACACCTGAACAATATGATGCGCGACATGATCCAGATCCCAGAAGCGGAGAAGGTCGAGAACATCCATCGGGACCTGACCAGTGCCACAAGGCGGGTCAGGTGGTCTGGCCTGCAGTGTACGGCGGAGCCTTTCCCTCCTATGTTTGGACAGCGTCAGAATCTTTCCCTGCACAGTTTCGTCATGAAACGCCTCTAGAATGGTGCTGCCAGCCCCACCGGGGCGGCTACCCCAGTTGCCATCACTGCCGTCACGTCCGCCACTGCCGCTCGGGGCCGCTGGGCAGTCGGGCGGCTGGACAGCTGCCGGGGTCAGCCCGGGAGGCGCAACCATCGCTGACGGAGCGCGCAATCTTGAATAGGGGCGTGCTCGAGCCGAGACGGCTTGAGCCAGAGGGGATACGGACTGGTGGGGATACAAGAAGCGTCAATAATTTCACAAGGATTCCAGATCGGGCCCTGTGACACGCTGCGTCAACATGACTCACACTCAGACTCACACATATCCAGGCTCATTATACCCGGCTTCGCTACTCACTCATAACTCGTTGATCGTATTCAGACTCGCTCCCACTCAAAATCAACTATTTGTAACCAATTGTAATACGAACGCGCTAGGGCAAGTGTGCTCATATGAGGATCTCCGGATTGGCTCACCCGAGGTCGGTGCTCGGCTTTGAAGGGGCCAGTGGCGCGAGGGCCACTGCGCCAGCGCCTTGGCATCTCTCAAGAATTTGACGGGGGGGAGAAGAGGGAAGAAGAGGAGCAGGAGGAAGAAGAGTAGGCGGAGTCGGAGGACGACAATGGGAGGAGGAAGAAGAGAAGGAGGAGGACGGGGACGGAGGAGGAGGATGGAGGATGGAGGACAGAGAAGCTTCTGATAAGGAGGAGAGAGAGAGAGAGAGAGAGAGAGAGAGAGAAGAGGAGGAGGAGGAGGAGGAGGAGGAGGAGGAGGAGGAGGAGGAGGAGGAGGAGGAGAAGGAGCATGAAAAGGAGGCAGACGCGGACGAGGAGGAACGAAATGGAATCGAAAACCGATCGACTTGCCTAGAACCAGTCTACAGGAGCTAGCTTTCAGACTACAGCTGCAAGTGCAGGTAGTGCAGCAGCTTCCTACACAAGTTTCAAACCCATGTTTTCTTTTGTGGCGGCGTCGGATCTCATGGAAGGCCCTCCGACTCCCCCCGCCCCCGCTGACCTGACTTCCGATACATGACTTTTTCGCAACGTGGCCCCCCGATGCTCTCGAGCCCCTCCCCGACGGCCGCCTTTCCGCCCTGTGCCGCTCTTTGAGGACCGTCGGGTCCCCGGCAAAGAGGGCCCCCTGATGCCGAGAACCGCCCAAGACGTCCCCGCCGCGGTCTGCTCCACAACGCGAGAGGGTCTCTCGGGGGCGTCGGCCCTCGGGCGCCGGGCGCGCCGCCCAGGCGGCCGAGGCCCGCGCGACCGCCCGCCGCGCGCGCGGGAGCACGGCGGCCCGCAAGCCGCCAACGGCCTCCGAAGGCCGGCCTCCGCACCGGTCGCGCGCGCGCGCGAAGGCTCTGCCCCGAACCGGGGCGAGCGGCCACGGGGCAGCGCGCCAGGGCAGCGGCAAGACGCAGCCGGGCCGCTATAGCTCGTCGGCGCCTTTGCGGGGGAGCGGTGGGTGCACCCCGTGCCCTGCGGTGCCCCGCCTCGTGGGCGGCCAGGCCCTTGGGCGGCCCAGGGCTCGTCCGGCCCAATCCTCCTCCTCCTCCTCTTCTTCTTCTTCTCCTCCTCCTCCTCCTCTTCTTCTTCTGCTTCCCCTTCCCCTTATGAATGTTATCATTCCTTTTCTTGTCCTCCTCCTCCTCCTCTTCCTCCTCCTCCTCCCTGCGCCTCCTCCGCCTCCTCCTCCTCCCCCTCTTTGATTTTGAAGGCAAAGCACAACCGTCCAATTCTCTGCACCCTGCAGCAGTCACGGGAAGCAGGGAAACACACGAGTCGAGAGAAGCAGATCCAACCCACGCCTCTCACCCATCTCTTGATCCTCCTCATCCTCCTCAGCCTTCTTCTCCTCGCCATCCTCACTGTCCTCCTCCGCCTCCTCGGCCTCACCAGAGCTTCCTCCGCTCAAGTACTCCTCCTTATTTTCCTCATCGTCGTCCTGCTCCTCATGCTGGTTCTCGTCCTCGTTCTCTCCCTAGTCTTCTTTCCCGTCCTCGTCCTCGACCTCCCTCCTCCTATTCCTCCTCCTGCTTCGCTGTGCCGCAATCTGTGCGTGTGCAGCTGTCGGCGGCTGGCGTACCCCCTCTCGCCCGCAATCGGCAAGCGCCAACCCAGGAGCGCCCACCCGATCGGCGGAGGCCGCTGCGTTCTGTGACCACATGCGTCCCGCGCCACCTAGTCCGGGGCTTCGTGGCCCCATAGGGAACTCCTCCGAAGGCCCCAGTGGCTCTGACCACATGCGCCCCGCGCCACCCAATCCGGGGCTTCGTGGCCTCATAAGGGGCTCCACCGAAGGCCCCAGTTGCTGTGACAACGTGGCCTCATAAGGAGCTTCACTGAAGGCCTTGTGGCTGTGACCATCTGCGTCCTGCGCCACACAGTACGGCGTTTCATGGCCTCATAGGGAACTCCACCACAAGCCCCAGCGGCTGTGACCACATGCGTTCCGCGCCACTCACTACGGCGTTTCGTCGTCGTCGTCGTCTTCGTCGTCGTCGTCGTCGTCGTCGTCGTCATCGTCGTCGTCGTCGTCGTCTTCGTCGAAGTCTTCGTCGGCCTCGGCGTCGTCGTCCCTGTCGTCGTCGTGTCGTCCGCAGCCCCCCCCTCCTCCGCTGGCCTTTGCCCGCTGCTGGCGGCGGCGGCTCGCCAGACCCAGCAGCCCCCAGAGCGTCAACGTCCTCCTCTCGGCGACATCGGCGTCGGGTGAGGCGTAGGCGTCGTCGTGCTCCTCCTCCTCCTCCTACTCCTCCTCCTCCTTCTCCTCCTTTGTTTCCTCCTCCTCCTCCTCCTCCTCTTCCTCCTCGTCCTCCTCGTCCTCCTCCTCCGCCTCCTCCTCCTCCCTGCGCCTCCTCCGCCTCCTCCTCCTCCTCCTCCTCGTTCCCCTCCTCGTCCTCCTCCTCCTCCTCCTGCTCCTCCTCGTCCTCCTCCTCCTCCTCCCTCCTCCTCCTCCTCCTCTCCTCCTCCTCCTCCTCTTCCTTCCTCCACCTCCTCCTCCTTCTCCTCCTCCTCCTCCTCCTCCCTCCTTCTCTCCGTGGTCCTCCTCCTCCTCCTCCTCCTCCTCCTCCTCCTCCTCCTCCTCCTCCTCCCCCTCTTGGCACGGCGGAAAGCGGTCTTTGCCACTCGCCCGCGCGCGCTCTGAACCCCGCGGGCAACGCGACGATCAGGTCGAACACGACGTCGCCCGGCCCGGCCGCCACCGCGGCTCCCTGCCTAGGCCGCCCCCGCCCCGGCGCGCCTAGCGCGCTAGCTCGTCCGCCAGCTCGGCGGCCGCCGCCTGCGTGGCTTCGCGACCCAAGGCGGTGCGGGGCTGGCGCGCGGCAGCGCGGTGCAGGTCCGTGCTCAGCTCAGCGCCCCAGCGGGTGGCGCGCGCGCAGGCGGCGGCGGCGGCGGCCTCCGGCCCGTCGCCCAGCGGTGCGGCGCGCCCGCGCGCCAGCCAGCGCAGGTGCTTCAGCGCAGCCGGCCCGTGGCGCACTGCCGTTTCCAGCGCCGGTGGCAGGGCGCGCCAGGTGGCGCGGCCGGCTGGGCAGCGGCTCCTCTTGTCGCTCTCCCCCTCTCGCGCCGCGGCGCCATCCGCGCCCGCCGCCGCGGCCAAGCACGGGCTTCGCCCGGCACGCGGACTGTGACGTCCGCTAGCAGCCGCGGGCAGTCCGCCCGCTGTGCCTGTAAGTCGAGCAGCGCCTCCTCGCGAGAGGCGAGCCTGCAGCGTGGCCCCGCAAGCCTGGCAGGGCCCTGTGGGCGTCGGCGCGGCCGCGCGCCCCGCAGCCAGGCGCCGTGCACGACCAGCGCAAGCTGTCCCAGGACGGGACATGGACCTAGCGCGCTGTCTGGAAGCCGCACTCTGCGCGAATGCGCTCCCAGACGTCGACGTCCCGGCTGCGAGCCTTGGCGCCGCCTCCGCAGGCGCAGCGGAAGGCGTGGTGCGCCTTGCTGCGGAGGGGCCGACCGCAAGGCTGCCAGGCGCGCGCCCCCGTGCGCAGCCGGTTCTGGCACCGGTTGTTGGGCGGCGCAAGGTCCTGGCCCAGCAACGCCGGCGCCGTGTCCAGGCAATCGTCGTTCCCCAAGCGCTGCCCGGGCCCGCCGCTGGCCAGCTGCCAGCTGGTCACGTGGCCGCCGCCGCAAAAGCGGAGTCGCGCCTGGTGCTCGGGGCCCACGTTGCTCCGCAAGGCGTTGTGGCTGATTTTGTCGAGCCTACGCGTGAGCATCTTTGTGGGTTTTCTCCCGGGGCGCCAGGGCCAGCTCCCTCCCTCCCTCCCTCCTTCCGTCCCCCCCCTCCTCTCCATCTTCCGGGCTCCCTCTCCTCTCTCTTCCTCTCAGCGACATGCACACTCGTTGTAGACAGCTCGAACAGTCACAAGGATTTAGAGGGTGATTTTCGAAATGCGCCTCTCGCCTTCGTTCGTGTTAAATGTTTCCAGCAGTTACAAAGATTGATCGCTTTCCACATACACCAATCGGCTACTATTTCCCCATCTTCTATGACCCGAGATTCCACGTTGTGCAACGGTTACACGGATGGAGCCTTCGCTGTTTTGCAAAATGGGCCCATCGCTTGAGCAGCCCGCTCGAGTCATGATCAACACTTCGACATCGTGTAACACTTACACGCACGGGTGCAGGGCGCATCAATTTCAGAGCGGTGCTGCCGCTGGACACTTCCTTGGACTTTATCACTCGTGACTTATAAACAAAAAATGAAGGGCGACTTTTTTGCAATGCCGGGTCTCGCCTGGGTGGCGGGCCCGCTGGGCGCTTGTCATTCAGAGGGCGCTTCCCGCAGTGGAAGTGAATATTAGCAGAGACTGAAGAGGAGGGGACTGGGTACGGGAAGGCGTGTTCCAGATCGTCGACGCATCCTGCGTTGTCCCTGGTCCTTCGCCTCCCCCTCCTCTCCGGAACGGTGGTGCAGGGTGCAGGATCGCCAAATAGACCGGGCGGCGGGCACGCCCTAGAGAGCCCCCGTGGGGCCGCGCGCCCGTGTGGGCACATGGGACCGCCCTTCGCGCTCTCTCCTCCGTCTCCCTCCCGCTTGAC
>CAUYUJ010010380.1:177500-325000 GCA_963575745.1 Prorocentrum cordatum | reverse complement strand
CCTCCTCCGTCGCGCACCCGGCCGCAGCCAGGTGGTGCGTTCCCCATGCCCTTGCACTGGTTGCCCTCGCCCGCACCTGTGGCCTGGCAGCCAACCACGGCTGTTCCACTCGCTCCTGCAGTCAACGTCGCATTCGGACCCGAAAACTCAGGAGCACTCGCCGCTGGCTGGCCTTAGTTCGGTTCTGGGCTGCCCCCGGGTGACGCACTCCCAAGCGCCCGAGAAGCCATCGCTGCAGCCCAAGAGTCCTGGACCTGTTCCGACAACTGGGGGACTTCTCGCGCCTTGGTATAGCGGGGGTCCACAAGGTCCGTCCACCTGGATCCTGGCCCACAACATACACGCCAGTCCGCGGTAGTGCGTGGACCACCGCTCCTGCCACCCGAAGGCGTCGAGGATCCGGACTCGGGCCACAGGCACCGAGATGCCAAGAAACTATCTGACCCACTCCTCCTGTGCACGATTCGCGCCCGTGTCGACGTCTGGTAGATGGAAGCGCAGCTCCAGTCCGAAGAGGGCCTCCGACCGGTTGCACTTCCAGAGAAGCTGCGCCTGGAGGTTGACGGAATATCCCAGTCCTGCATGACCCGAACATGCTGGAGGTCCAGCCGTCGCGACGCCGCCAGACACGATCGGAGAAGAGCTTCTCCCGGCGCCCCAGTGTCGCGGGCTCCCCCGAGGCACGTGTACTCACCAACGAACTCAACCGAGCCGCAAGGTCTGGAATCCATGGCTCCGCTGGTAAAGGCTGCTGTTTTCGTCGGTTCCGCCCCCTTCTCCCCCTCCACAAGTACACAATATGAATACTATTCTCTTGTCTCCCCTGTTGACGTCCAGAAAATATCAGGCCCCCCTCCGCGTACTGTTTTTTACACACAGGATTCCCGGGAAACGAGTTGTCGCTTGGTTTTGTTTCAAAATGTTGTTCCCGCTGGAGCGCGCGCCCCAATTTTGCGACTCTGGTTGTGCTCCCGCTGCAGCGCGTGCGTTCTCGGTCCTTCCAGATAGGCCTCCAAATCTAAAAAATGCACCCCGAAAAAATCATCGGGAGTGATTGCACAATTCGTTTGTTTTTTGGTCCGCAGAAGCCCCCCCCAACTTTGGGGCGTCGTCGTTTTCAGGAAATATCAAGCGGGAGCCTCGTTTCTGCTTTGAGAAGGCGATGTTGGAAGCAGAGCCAGCCAGTGCTCTCCGTCAGCCCCGCCTTGTCTAGAGCTTTTCGGGAAGCCCAAGGAGCTAGACATGGAGCCACGACTCCAGACCGGCCCAGACCTCTTGAAGACGATCCACCTACCCTCCAAGGACCCAGGCGCCATGCCATGACATGCTGTGCGGTGTTGCGTTCTGCGCCGCTGTGTGATGCCATGCTATGCGTTGCAATGCTTTGCGATGCAATGCTTCACTGCGCAATACCACGCCATGCTATGACGTGCTACGCTCTGCCGTGCTCTTCTACGCGATGCCATCCCGTGAACTACCATATATCGCGCACCGTCTCGCGGTTATTGCCCTGCTCGACATCCGACTGTGCGAATAGAGAGGAAATCTACGCCATGGTAAGGGATGGGAGCGAGGGGTAGGACGTCAGATATGACGCGAGCGCACCTAGCTTGCCGCCCCCCCCCCTTCTCCCCATTTCCCCCCTCCTCCAACCCTCCCAAGGGCTTCGGGGCCATGAAGATCCAGCACGGCGCCGATCGGTGGCTTCCGCGACTCGGGGCTCCGCGCTGGTTCTTTCGGGGACGATGCCCAACATCAGACGTTGTCCCACACCGACAGCGTCGGCCGGTGGGCAGGCGACGCTTGTCCCAAATGGTCTGCCGCGAGACCGACAGGGAATCCTGGCCAATGAATCCTTTGTGCCAATCGCTGTTCTCATCGTCTTTTTGACTCCACATTATGTGTCCATTGCGTGCCCCATTCAAAATGCTCCTTGTGACCATTCAGGGTGTCCACATTCGAAGTGTCCATTGTGCCCCGTTCAAAGTGTCCACAATATTTGTCCCCTGTGCCTCACTCAAAGTGTCCGTTGTGACCACATCAGTTTTTGTGCTCATTCTTGGCGGCTGGCGGCTTCCTTCTGTCTGCCCGTCCCGCCCCGCGCGGGGGGTCGTTTCCAACCGAGTGTCGCTGGCTCGGGGCCGGTTCTTCGGGTGTTGCTGGATGTGTCCCTGGCCCAGGGTCCCCCAGGATTTTCAAAGAGGCCCCCAAGGCCCAGAGGGCCCCAGGGGCTCTTAACTGGAGCGCAAGGCTGGGAGCACCTCGGGCCAGGGGCACCATTTTAGCAACCCCCGAGTTTTCGTTGGCCCGGTCGCGCCCAAGAGCTAGCAGCGCTTCGAGTGCGCTTCGAGTCAATCACAGACGATTGGCGCGACTACTCGTTGGCTCTGTCCCACCCTCCGCCCTCTTACCTCATGCTCCATCCTCAACCTGCTTGCCTTTCTTTCTCCTCCATCACCCCCTCGCCTTTGTACTCATCCGCCCCTAGGCCCTTGCTCTCTCATCTTTTTACCTCTACGACTTTCGTCGCCACCCCCTCCGTCACCTGCTCGTCCTCCCCACTCTTCCTCATCCTCCTCCTAAATCCACAAATAAACAATATGTATAGTCTGAATACTACTCACCTGGTGGCGTCCGGGAAATATTCGGCCCCTCTTCGCGTACTGTTTTTTTGCATATTGGATTCCCGGGAAGCAGGTCTTCGGTTTTTTACAACAAGAAGCACAAACATTATTATTTCAAATTGCTGCTCTCACTGAAACGCTGGCCTCATGTTCGGGTTACCGCTCGTTCCGGATCGTGTTTCAGCTGCAGCGCTGGCTTCATTTCCGCGCTTCCGCTCGTTCCGAATCGTGCTCCCGCTGCAGCGCTGGCGTCATTATTTCCAGCGCCATGCCACGGCATGGTTTTCGGTCCTTCCAAATGGCCCCCAAATCTAAAAAATGCCCCCCAGACAGAAACCATCGGAAGTGATTACGCATCTGGTGCCGATTCGTTGATTTTTGGGGCCGCAGAAGCCCCCCCAACTTTGGGGCGTCGCCACGCCATGCTATGTCAGGCTACGCGTCCTCATTTCCGCGCTTCCGCGCTTGGGTGTTTGTGAAAAATGCTACCCTCGCTGAAGCGCTGGCTTCATTTTCGGGCTACCGTTCGTTCCGAATCGTGTTCCCGCTGCAGCGCTGGCTTCATTTCCGCGCATCCGCTCGTTCCGAATCGTGCTCCCGCTGTAGCGCTGGCGTCATATTTCCAGCGCCATGCCACGGCATGGTTTTCGGTCCTTCCAAATGGCCCCCAAATCTAGAAAATGCCCCACCGACAAAAATTATCGGAAGTGATTGCGCATTCGGTGTCGATTCGTTGATTTTTCTTGGGCCGCAGAAGCCCCCCCAACTTTGGGGCGTCGCCACGCCATGCTATGTCAAGCTACGCGTCCTCATTTCCGCGCTTCCGCTTTTTTATTGGTTTTTGTTTTTCGAAATGCTGGTCTCGCTGAAGCGCTGGCCCCTTATTTTCAAGCTACCGCTCGTTCCGTATCGCGTTCCCGCTGCAGCGCTGGCCTCATGTCCGTGCATCCGCTTGTTCCGAATCGTGCTCCCGCTGTAGCGCTGGCGTCATTATTTTTAGCGCCATGCCACGGCATGGTTTTCGGTGCTTCCAAATCGGCCCCAAAATCGAAAGAATGGCCTCCCGAAGAAACCATCGGAATTGATTCCACATTCGGTGTATATTCGTTGATTGTTCGGGCCGCAGAAGCCCAACCCCCCACTGTGGGGCGTCGCCACGCCATGCTATGCCATGCTACGCGTTAGTCTTCATCACAATGCTATACCATGTACTGCTACGCCATACTACGACATCCGATTGTGCGAATAGAAAGGAGATCGACGCTATGGTGAGGGATGGGAGGGAGGGGTAGGATGTCAGATAAGACGCGAGCGCACCTAGCTTGTCCTCCCCCTCGTCTTCCTCCTCCTCCCTCGCCCTCCTCCTCCCTGCGCCTCCTCCTCCTCCGCCTCATCCTCCCTGCTGCTGCTGCTGCTGCTCCTCCTCCAGAGCTTCCAGACAACACGAGGAGGCAGCAGCAGCAGCAACAGCAAGGGGGGCGGTCCTCTGCGTCGGAGACATGGGGAGGTTCCAGACAAAAAGCGGCTGCAGCCGCATCAACAGGAGAGGGGGACGGTCCTCGTCGCCCAGCACTTCGAGGTCCTCGGCGACGCCCGCCTTGCGGCCTTTGCCCGAGGCAGCCTGCGAAGCGAGGCGCTCCTCTTTCGCCACCTCCTCCTCCTCCTCCTCTTCCTCCTCCTCCTCCTCTCGCCATGAAGGAAAGAAGGTCCTGAGGGAAAAAATCCAGATTCGTTTTTCTGGTTTTGGTCTGTACAAGGGCCACAGGACCGTCAGAACACAATCCAGCATAACCAGCGGTGTCTAGGCCCTGGGATCCGTATTCTGGTCCCCCTCTTCTTCGTCGTCGTTGTGTATTGCTGCTGCTGCTGCTCTTCCTCCGCCTCCTCCTCCTACTTTCTCCCTCCAACCCCGGCGCTTCTCCCGCTCCTCCTCAAACTCCTCCTCATCCTTCTCCCCTTGCTCCTGCTCCCCCAATTCCTCCTTGTACTGAACTCCGCCTCTTTCTCTTTCCCTTTCTCCCTCTCCAACACACTGAGCCTCGCTCGCCAAAAGGATCCCGGCCTTCTCTGCCGTTGCTCGCTGGGGCGATAATTCCACGCCTGGCATCAATATAAGGGGGATATTCCCACCTCTACGTTTTTACAATACAGGGGGGTGGGACCTCCCCCAGAACGGGACAACGCCCCTACAGAAAGTCACCTGGGCTTTCTGGGGCTCCTCCTGGAAGCCCCTGCTGGGCCTAGGCACCAGACCCACATCGGTCAGGAGGGCGGCCGAACGACCCCGCGGCCCCGCGAGAGCCCCAAGAGGCCCAAGACACCCACCAAACACCGGAAGAGGAGCCTCCGCAAAGAAAGCTGAGGCTGGGGACACATTCGCAGGGTAGGGCGAAACCGAAGAAGAGGGAGAGGAATCATGAGGGAAGGACCGTGAACACATCAATCTAACGACGATGTCGGACACATTCACATGTAGTTATCGCTAAATGTGCCGCTTTACCTTCCTGCCCTTCCGCCTGCATGCCAAAAACTAATGACCAAGGTGCATGGCGCGAACTGCCAGTGCAGTCTTACATGTAAAAAATATAACGCCTCAGATGAACCCGCGACGACCACAGATGAGAGATGACCCTAAGGCAACCCCAGAGGGCCTCAACAGGCCCCAGGAGGGCCCGAATAATTATACAATATGGCAAAGTCGCGTCCAAGATTGCCCAGGATGGGTCCAAGAAGGCCGTGGGCTTCCAAGACTGACCAATGGGGCTCCCGAGAGGACTTGTAATACACTCCTATGCGCATCACTCGTTCTCCGTGCATTTTTTGTTGAAGAGTAGCCTTATCATACTCGCATGTTCGGTACCCAGGAGCGTCCGAGACAGTCCAAGCGGCCCCCAATACCGCCCCAAGAAGGTCCAAAAGGCGTCCAAGAGGGCTCCAAACAGCACGGGGGAGCTCCAAGGCCGCCCAACGGGCCCCCAGCACGCCTCCAAGCATCCCCAAGATATCCCCAACACGTGAGGGCTTCACGACAACCCCAAACGGGCTCCAAGACGATTCCAATAGGCCCCGACGACGGCCCAATAAGGCCCCAATAGACCCCAAACGAACGGCCCACTCGCAACCCAAAGTGAGCACGGCGACGGTCAGACAACCCATGCATACTCACATTTGTATATGCACATATGCAAACATTTATAGTTGTATTCATCTACGCACACCTCTTTCTGTATACCTAGATGGTTATGTGTATCCATGTGCCAATGCCCATGCACTGATATGTGTATATATATGGAAGGGATAGAGAGAGAGAGAGAGAGAGAGAGAGAGAGAAAGAGAGACAACCAAAAACACACACATAAACCTTTAACGAGAGGTAGAGAGAAAGAGAGAGAGAGAGAGAGAGAGAGAGAAAAGGGAGGGAGAGAGAGCGAGAGAGAGAGAGAGAGAGAGCGATAGACGCGGGAGACGACATAACGAAGGAGATCGGGGGGAAGATGAGAGGGAGGGCGCGCCGCTGGTGTGAACAAAGGGGCGGGGGGTTGGACCACATCCCATTTCCCCAATCCGCCGTTCGCCCAGGACGGAAACTGTACCCTCCTGTCACCCCTTTCGGGCCAGGAGTTGGAACTCCCCCTTCCCCCCTGAGCCCCAAAATCCTGACCAACCGATCCGAACCCCAACACCCTGACCCCAACCCTCGATCTCGAAACTCACCCTAACACCCGAAGCTTCAACACTAATCCTAACCCTGAGCGCTAACGCTCTGACCCTGATGCTCACACCCCGAACCACGAAACCCCACACCCTAAACCGCGACCTTGAGCACTACCCCGCAACACAATAACCTAATCCTAGACTCTAACACCGTACCCCACACCTCCTACCTGTAAACCTTACTCGATAACCCCATAATTAGATAACCATTTCACCGCCCTCCAGCTGGTCCCGACAAGCTCCGGGCCGCGGCCCCCCTCTGCGATCCCCTCCAAACAAACGGGACGCGGTGCACATCGGCTGACCGTAAGATCGTCTCATCTGGACCTTTCTGAACCTCTGATCCTCACCATCCATGGCAACAACTATCGGTGCACATCTGCTGATCTTCGTACCAATCCAACCCTCACGATCTCCTTCAACCAAAACCATTCGGTGCACATCTGCTGATCTTCACACCCATCCATCCCTCAAGATGGCGCCAGAAGGGCGCTGGCCGCGGCGCCGTTGGGAGAGTTCCCTCTGGTTCATGGGGTCACGACAAGCGTGAGGGGTATAAAACACCGACGCCATGCGGAGCTTGGCACTTGGCCCTTCGGTGCGGCGCTGCCTTGCAGACCCTGCCGCTGGGGTAGCTGAAACTCCGTAGGGGGCTACGAAATGTGTGATGGGTGTGCCGACATGGGGCGGCGACGCCATGCGGACCCTGGCGTGTGAACTTTAGCTGGAGCGCTCGATGGGGCTACGAAACGTGTGAGGCGTGTGCCGGCATGAAACACCGAGGCCATGCGGACACTCACATTTGGTCCTTAATTGGAGTTCCCCATGGTGCCGCGAAACGTGTGAGGGGTGTGCCGAAATGAAGTGTCGACTGCATGCGGACTTTTGGCATTTGGGTTTTAGTTGGGGCTCCCTGTGGTGGTACGAAACGTGTGAGGCGTGTACCGACATGAAACACCGACGCCATGCGGACCCCGGCATGTGGGCCTTAGTCGGAGCTCCCTATAGGGCCACTCAACATACGAGGGATGTGCCGGTATGTGAGGGCGACGGCACACGGTCCCTGGCAGTGGGTTCTCAAATTGGAGCTCCAATGGAGCCACGACACGTTTGAGGGGTGTGCCGACATGAAACGGCGACGCCATGCGGACCCTGGCATGTGGGCTTTAGTTGCAGCTCCTCATAGGGTCACGAAGCGTGTGATGGGGTGTGCCGACATGAGGCAGCGACGCCATCGAGATCGTTGTAGTTTGGCCCTAGTTGGAGCTCCCCATGGGGCCACGGGATGTGTGAGATGTGTGCCAAAATAAAGCGGCGACGCCACGCGGACCCTGCCACTTGGGCTTCAATTGAAGGTCCCTATGGGGCCGCGACGCGTGTGAAGGGCGCGCCGAAATCAGGCAGCGAGACCATGTGTACCTTGTCATTTGGGTCGTAGTTGAAATTCCCTCTGGGGCCATAAAGCGCTTGAGGGGTGTGCCCACATGAGACGACAACGCCATGCGGACCCTGGCATGTGGGCCTTGGCTGGAGCTCCGTATTGGGCCACGAAACGCGTCAGGGGCGTATCCAATTTATGCGGTGCCATGCGGATCCGGGTCTTTTGGCAATTGGGGCTTCTTTTTCTCTCACCGGTCAGCTGCCGCGTCAGGGATGAGTCGCCGAAGTACGTCAGTTCAGATTGGCCAGGCCAGTGGGAAAAGGCCGACCTAGTCGGAGTTATGTTTGGTGCCTTCTCAGCTGGCCGTTCAAAACGGTCAAGCTAACAAGAAACAACTGGCACTCCGAACCGAATCGAAGAAGCAGCAACTTTCGGCTGGGCATCTGCTCGCTCAGGGACGGGCGGCGTGAGGTGCCCACGGTGGCGCGCGCAGCATGCTACTGCTCTGTGATGTTGCGAGTCTGGCCGCGGAGGCCTGGGGGATGGATGGCTAGTGACGAGGAGGCGGATCGAGGACAGAGGATCGATGGAGAAGTACCGGATTTTATCCTCGTCCCAGCTTCGTCTTTGTAAGTCCCCCCCTCCCCCACTCGTCCGACGCGAGAGGGAGCGGGGGGGAGGGGAGCGGGGGACGCCTGGGTCTCCTCGGCGGCCTTCTCGCGTGCCGCCCTCGCCGCTCTGAACTTGCCGCGTCGGGGGCCGGCCCCGCCCGCCCCGCGTCCGCCGCGTGCCCTCCTCCTTTTCAGCCTTCCTCGCTCCTACTTCCTCGTCCCTCCTCCTCCTCCTCCTCCTCCTCCATTATTATCCTCCTCCTCTTCCTCCTCCTCCTCCTCGTCCTCCTCCTCCTCCTCTATCATCCTCCTTCCTCTCCATCGCTCCTGCTCCTGCTCTTCCTGCTCCCCCTCCTTCCTCATCCTCCTCCCCGTCATCCTTCTCCCGCTCCTTCTTCCTCATTCCTCTCCCTCCTTTTTCTCCTCCTCCTCTTCCGTGTCCTCCTCCTCCTCCTCCTCCTCTTCCTCCTGCTCCTTCCTCCTCTCCATGCATTCCTTGTCTTCCTTGTCTTCCTTCCTCCAGCTCGTCCTTTCTCCTTCTTCCATTCCTCCTCCTCTTCCTTCGTCCTTCTTTCTTCCTTCGCTTCGTCTTCCTCTTCCTACTCCTCCTCGTCCTTCCTCCTCTTCCTTCCTCTTCCTCCTCCTTCTTCCTCCTATCTCGTCCTCCTCCTCCTCGTCCTCCTCCTCGTCCTCCTCCTCCTCCTCCTCCTCCTCCTCCTCCTCCTCCGTGGGCCTTGCTTTGGTCTTGCTTGAATTGTTTCTGGCATCCAGCAGCCTCTGGGCATCCCTGGGTACTTCCAGAAAACTCTGAACATCTCCAGGAACCTTGACTTGCTGCTGCTGCTGCTGCTCCAGCTCCGGCTCCAGATCCTGAAGCTGCTTGTCTGCTCCTCCATCTCTTCTTCGTCCTCCTCCTCCTCCTCCTCCTCCTCTTTCTCCTCCTCCTTCGCTGACTTCCCCTCCTCGGTGTTCTCCTCCGCCTTTTCCTACTGCACCTGCTCCCCCTACTGCTCGTCCTTCTGCTGCTCCTGCTCACGCTCCCTGCGCCTACTGATGCCTCTCCTGCTTCCCGAATTCATCCTCTTTCTCCTTCCTCTCCCCCCTCTCCCGCTGCTCCTCCTCCGCCCCCTTTTCCTTCTCAATCTCCTCCTCCATCTGCTCCTCATCCTCTCCTGCATCCGCCCTTGTCAGTCTCCTCCGCCTCCTCCCGCTCAACTTTCTCCTTCTACTAATTTCTCCTTCGTTTCCCCTTAATCCTCCCTTACACCCGTCATCCCTTTGCATCTTTCCGGATTATATTCCTTCGGAGGAGGAGGGGGAGGATGACGAGGAGGAGGAGGAGGAGGAGGAGGAACCGACAATCGTTCCGAGCGTAAGGTATCATCTTCTCCTTCCCTTCGCCCTCCATCTCTATCACCTTCCGCCATCCCCTTCTCTTCCTCTCCCCATCCATCCTCCTTATTCCTAATCAACCCCTCCTCCTACTCCAATCAACTGTCAACACCGTACGGCTGCATTCCACCACCTTGCTTGAGCGTCCAGGCATGCGAAACCGAACCGTCAACATTTCCCACGGGCTGATTGGCATCACAAACGTATTGGTAACCCAGGGCCGGCCGAGCGAGAAATTGGTTCTGAACAGAAAGTACGATTCGCATGCCCATTCTGTAATCAAGATCCCTCTGCTGTACACGACTTCCAACGGCCTGCATCTTTCCTCATGCAGAGGGTGGACGGATGCGGAAGGTGCACATCGACGGCATGACTTTAACGACCGAGTTTAGCCTCCTGGAAACGCCCGTGATCTATGTGGTCGGTTGTCGCTACTTCGCTTCGCGATCGATCCCATCCGACCATCCGTAGTATCCTCGGTCGTGCGAAGTCCTGATGCAAATTCGCTAACGCCCCTCGTTGGCATTCCATCCGCGACGCCCCTGGCAAAAAAAACTGTGTTCCGGCAAAAGAGCATAATTTAGGAGGACGAGGACCCAGGCAAAGAAGTATAATGAGTGAAGGGGGAGGGGAGGAGGGAGCGAGCGAACACGTGGCGCAATAACAATCGATCCGATAGGTAAGGCCAGACTGAATGAAGACAAAAGAGGGGTATAATGATAATCCGTCCCCCCCGCTCGAATAGAGCAGCCAGCGAGGCTGCTCCACAGTCTTAATGTCTGCGCCTCCAGTGGGTGCAGCACAGCATCTTCGGAACAATTTGCATGTCGGCGCCAGCGCCTCAGCAGCAGGCGAGCTAGCGGCAAACTTAGATACCATTGATCGGACCCCCCCCCAGTCCACGCCGCTGTCCGCCGGCCGAGCCTCCACCCCCGTAGGACGCGAGCCTCCACCCCAGTGAAGAGGGAGGAAGAGAAATCCACCGACCCTCTCGGCGTGTGTGCGACACTGTTCCGCTCGTCGTCGTCGTCGTCGCCCGTAGCCGTTTTGGCTCAAGATGCTTAGTTCCCCAGGGGAACACGTGGATGCCGCTAGTCCGCGGCCAGCTTTCAATTTCTTGCCGTTTGCTGGTCCGCCCTTGCAGCTGCCCGCCCCCGTTCAATCGGGTGAGCTACCTCTTTCATCGCTCTCCTCTCCAGTGGCATGGCCCTGCAGGGAGGCTTCAAGTACGATCCGCGGGCACGAACGCCGCTACCACCTGTGCCCCAAGATGGTCCATGGATTCCTGTCCGCGGACGCCGCCGCAAGAAATATTCTTGCACTTTTTGCTCTTGTGGGCATTCGACTTACGACCGTCTTCTCCGTAAGCGTGGACACTGTGTCGGTTGCGGCGGCAGTCTCGTGCCCGAGCAGGACTCAAGCGTGGTCGGAGGTGGTCCTTCGGCTGGGGGTGCGGGCGGAAGCTGTCTTGGAGCCAGCTCCTGGCCGAAGCCTGGCAACCTGGCCGCATCCCAGCTGGCCTTCGCGCAGAAGTTCGTGGCCGATCTACCGCCTGAGAAGGGCCGTGCCCTCCTCGATGAGTTCGGCATCGAGAGGCCAGCATCAGTCCAGAAGCGGGGCCAGGGCACGAAGGCGCAGGCTGCCGAAGGGCGACAGCGCGCGGCTTCTACCAAGCTCCAGCAGGCTCTACAGCACCAGGTTCGGGTTCAGAAGATGCTGGAGATGGCTGGGAGGAAGGTCGACCAGGCCTCGGCGGATGAGCTCGCTGCTAAGGAGGTCGAGGAAGCTGCGCGCCGCATGGCGCAGCGCTTGCTCCCGCGCGCGGAGCCCTCGGCAAAGAAGTCTGCTGTCCACTTTGAGGCTCTACTGGCCGACCCGCCCCCTCTCGCGCTCGATTTGGGTGGCGATTCGGGTCTTTCCAGCGACTTCTACTCTGATGAGGAGCGGGAGCAGTTGGCCGACTTCGCCGAGAACTGTGCAGAGCGTGAGCCTCAGCTTCCGGGCGCAGCTTTCTCCCTGGCACGTGATGCAGCCCAGACGCCGCGCAATGAGAAGGCAATCGAGTTCGACCAGCTCAAGGAACGGCGCAAAACGGACGCAAGGGCCTCGGCTGGTGAGGGAGCTGCCGGGTCCAGTGCGCCAGATGGCGCAGACCCCCCTGTTCCTGCAGCCGCAGGCGGGTCACAGGCCTCTGGAGATCCAGCCGCCGATCCGCTCGCGGCCCCGCCGCCGCCCGCGCGGGGGGGCGCCGCCATTCGGGCCGCCCGCCAGGCCGCCGGGGCGCGCGCTGCGCGGGTCGCCGCGCGGCAGGGGCGGGGGGAGAGCGCGAGGGCAGGAGGTGGCAATGTTTGGGCTGCGGGGGGTTCTTCCTGGCATGCCCGCGGCCGCCAAACCCGCCGCGGCAGCCTCCGCGCCCATGAACCTGTCGTATATCCCTCCCAAGTCCCTGAAGATCACCTCTGGCAGCGTCTCCCAATGGGGTCCGCAAGCTGAGCGTTGGCTTTCAGGGGCCCAGTCCGACATCATTTTTCTAGTGGAGGCCCGCGCTCGCGGGCCGATGCTGACGGATGCGCAGAAGGCTATGAGCCGCCTCGGTTGGAAGGTGGTATGTGGCGCTGCCGACGGCGCGGGCGCTGACTCGTCCTCTGCCGGCGTGGCCGTTCTTGCTCGTTCTCATCTGGGGCCTTCTAGCATGTCAGTGGAGGCCGTGGCGGTTAGCCGCGCTCCGTTCGGTATATTGTCGCCACCTTGGTCCCAATCTATTACATCTCTGGCGCGGGCTTAAACGGGAAGAATGTGCAGGTGCCCTCGCAGCTAGGAGCCCGCGTTGGCCAGGTGCCAGGGCCTGTTCTTCTGATTGTTGATTGGCAGAACTCAGTCGAGGACATTCCCAGTGTTAAATTTCCCAGCAGGGTCGAATTGGTTGAGATCCCGACCAACTTGGCTGTCACGCGCACTGGCGGCAAGGGCCCAGCTAGCAAGTTTGACTTCGGTCTAGTGCCCAGCATTTTCCTGTCGGCCGTCCGCTATGACGGCCTTAGCGCTTCAGCGCCGTGGGGGGCCCACTTGGCGCTGAAGTTCGAGTTCCAGGCATCGCCACAGCTGATCAAAGGGCTTCGTGTCTTGGGGCCAAGGGCATTGGACGTCGCGACGGATCAAGGGCAAATGTTGGGCGTTGGCCTGAGATGATGCTGCGCGCCGTGCGCGGGCCCTTTTGGGATCCAAGCCGTCTCGTTCCAAGTCGAACTTGCAAGCTGCTCAGCAGGCCAGCGAGCAGCATGATGCGCTCCAGTCGGCCAACGACTTGGGCCGAGTTTGAGCTGGTCACGCGTGCCGGCAAAAAGGTCTGCGAGAAGAGAAGTGGCCCCAGTGTGTAGGTAGATGCCAGGCTCCTCGCGCTGGGGAGGCTCCACTGGCTCCTAAGGCCTCCGAGGGCCCCTCCTCGCTGATAGGCATGCTCGTTTCTGGCAGGCCTTTGCTTCCCAGTTGGCTTTCTTGAGGCGTCTTGTGGGCCCCGAGGCCGACCCGGAGGAACCCATGGGGCCTCGCCTTTTTTGTGCCGCCCAATTCTGGAGTCATGTCAGGATACTTGGGGCCCTCGTTCGGCCTGAAGCTCTCAACCCATCTGGCGCCCAGGAAGGGGCGGTGCTTTCGAGATGGACCGATTGGCTTCGTCGCGTGCATGAGCTGTCTGCTGAGAGTCTGCAGCGGATCGCTGAAGAGTCCGAGGCCAAGGGCAAGCGAGCTGCCATTGTCGCCGCGAACGCAGCCCGCAGCCGTTGGAAGGTCTGGCAGAAATCGGCTGCGCCAGCTCACGGGCTTGCAAAGGAACCCGTGGGGCCTCGTGAGGAGCCGGGCACCCAGCAGTCGCACCTTCGGAGCTTCTCGAAGTCGATGGGGGGGGGGGGGGGGCTTGGCACCATATTTGGAGCCGCCACAGCAGGCGAGAAGTCTTCACAGCCTTAACCTCCTGGAGAGTTGCTGCTCACAGGTCTGAGCCCATGGCCCCCATCGCTGCCGACCAGGTGAGAGCTGCCATGCGGTCCATCCCTGATGGGCGGGGTCGGGGCCTGGATGGTCTGCCACCCCGTCTGGTCATGGAGCGCCCTCCGGGATGTCGCATCGCATTGGCGGCCCTTCTTTCTGATGTGGAGTCTACTGCTACGGTTCCCTTCCAGGACTTGTTCAATCTGATTTGTTTGATAAGGGGGGCGGAGGCCTCCGCCTCGCTGCTCCTTTGAATCCCTGTTATGTCCAGCTGTGCCGAATCCGCAAACCAATGATTGGAGCTTGGGGCAGGGCCAGCCACGGATCGTGGGATCAGGCAGTTGGCAGCTCTGCCGAGCACGCAGGTTGGTCAGACAAACTCGAGGGGGAGCCGGAGGGGCTGGGAGGTTTCTCGGCGGCGGGGGGATTGCTGGATCTGCGCAACTTGTATGATCTAGTCAACCTGTCCGACCTCGCGACTGCAACCCATGATGTGGGCTACCCTCTTCGGCTCCTAGTTCTCGCCCTCGACGTCTACCTCGGACCTCGCCTCCGCACCCTCGAAAAAGACGGCCCCCCCAGGGTTGTTGCCTGGGGGCGGCATTCTTGCGGCGCGCGGTCAGGCAGTTTCCTGGGCCAGAGCTTTCCTTTTTGAACCTCTTCAGCAGACGTCTTCCAGGGGCCCTGGTCTGCGCCTCCGCGGGAGGACTGACGATTTGGCCTTCGGGATCGCTGGCGCGGAACATGCGATCAGCGTTGCTTTCCCTGTTGTCCTTCGCACCCTGCTTGAGGGTTTGAGACGAAGGAGGTGCGTTTTGTCTGTCAAGAAATGTGCCCCCATGGCCTCTTCCGCCGCGGTGCGCTCGAGGCTGAATGCCTGGGCTGCTGAAGCGGGCGAAGAAGCCACGTATCTTTCCACGAAAGAAGCCGCGAATCTTTCCACGATTCAATCGGCAAGGGACCTGGGGCACGACGCGACTTTCGGAGCTGCTGGATCTGTCAAGGTTCGTCGCAACCGCTTCTTGAAAGTGCGGCTTTCTGATCTCGAGATTGCTGGTTTCGTCCAGACGAGGCCCAATGCGACCCAGCTTTACTTCACCGACAGCTTTCCCGTGGCTGCTTGGGCCCTGAGGTCCACGGGCTGGCCTCCTTCACTTTGCGACAGTTGTGCGGCCGGGCCCGCTTGGGCAGCAAATGCCCCCAGCGTGGCTCTTGTGCCATCGCGGCCATCAGGGTGACTTTTGGTTCAGGGCGTGACCCGTGGACTCAATAGATTCGCGCACTTATTGGCGCCTGGTTTTCGCGGGTTCTCTCCAGCCCCAGCCTCGCCGAAAGGATCCGACGGAGCTGGAGTCAGTCCCTCGCCCGTGTTGCCAAGGGCTGGTCCTGGGTCCGAGGTCCGTTAGGGGCATATCAGGCGTTTCTCGCTTCTCTCGGGTGGGAATTCCCGGCCCTCGACGCCCTTCGTTTGCCTGGGGGCATGGGCAAGCGTTCCACTGAAACTAGTGCACATCGGTGTTGGGAATGCCCATGTAACTCTTTCTCTCAAGAGAGAGCAGCGATTGTTGGAGTAGAGCCCACGTCGGAATCCGTGATGGAGAACAGCCATCTTGCGCAGCAGGCTTTGTGTGAGGTTGGTCAGGCCCCCATTTACTGGCTCCGTGGGCAGATTCCCCTTCCCTGGCTTGAGCTCCCGCCCCCTCCTGAATATCGTGAGCTCGAATGGTTCCGCGTCCAGGCTTGGCCCCTGCCTAGAGGGACCTATGGCGCGCGCGCGGCTCTGGTGGCCACTACGGCAAGCAACCGGCCCTGGAATTTTGTTCGCCTGGCCCCTTTGAGACCCCTCTCTTGGGGCTCGGGGTGCACAGGTCTGGTGGACAGCCCTAAGCAGACGGTTCCGCGGGCCGAGCTTCTGGGTCTGATCGAAGTGCTTAGGGCCGCCAGGATGAGGACGTCACCATTCTCTCTGATCGTGTCAATCATGTTCGGGCTTGTGCCCAGGGCCGTCATCATTGTGTGAAGCTCGAGAATGCTGACCTTTACTGCAGTTTAGTATGAGGTCTGGGGGCTTTCCGACTCTCGAGCTGCCAATTTCTCACCTGTGCACGTTCCCTCCCGCCTTGATGAGGACGAGGTTAAGCGCGCCCGCTTCGGCGCCTCAGTCTAGGAATGAAGTACCCTCCTGAACGGGGTGGCGGACGGCCTGGCCGACGAGCGCGCCTCGCGCGCCCAGGTGTCAGACCCGACCGCGAGGCGCGCCCGCAGCTTCCTCAAGGAGGCCGAGTCTATCTTGCTCCGTCATGCCTCCCTTGCCATCGCTGCTGCTGCCGCTCCCAGAGATCCTGAGAGGCTGGTCGTTTCTCCTCGTGTCTCGCGGGTCCAGAGGCGTGCGGCTTCAGTGAGCAGGTCAAAGAGTATGTCCAACCATGTCTGGCGCGGATTTCTGAAAGGTTGGACTTGCACACTTTGTGGCAAGATTTTTTCAGGTCCTCTCGAGGCTTCGTTCTAAGAGTCTGAAGTGACTGTGGTAAGCCAAATCGCATCCGACTCCATGGGAAGCGGATGGCAGATAGCGTCCAATGCCATGCTGGGGTAGTTCAGTATGGGGAGTGGACGGATAAGATAGGATACGATCGATGCAATGATCTTTCCAGCGCATAGCGAACACCAGCAGTGTCCGGGCAAATAGGGCGCGCGTGCCTTGAGCCGAAGGCAACGGCGCGCGAGCTATACTCCCGATCCTATATAACATCTCCCAAAGAGCTACCCTTAAAATCGGGGGGGGGGGGGGGGGGGGGGGGGGGGGGGGGGGGGGGGGGGGGGGGGGGGGGAGACGGTGAGTATAGCCGCGCAGCCGTTAGGCTCCACAAAGGCCGCGCGCGCGACTGTTTGCAAGAAAAACATTACGTACAGTCTGGCCGAACACCAGACTGTAAGGCGAGTGTCCTCGCAAAGCATTTTCACGCATACGCAAAATAGCCCCTTGGACATCAAAGGGCTATCGGCCCGGCGAGAGGTAAGCCAAACAGGCTATACCTCCCCGAGCAAAAGGGTATTACAGCAAGAGCCTGAATCGATCTGAACAGGCTTGTTGCCGAGCGTGAAAAGTAAGGCTCGTTTCCGAGCAACTAGGAGGGCGCCTCTGTATTAGGCGCCCGTGCTGGCAGACTGGACCGCGGGGGCAACAGGGACAGACTAAAACTGATTTGGCTTAGACTTGTTTCTGTCCTCAGGACCCCGAAAGGGAACAAACTGCTTCACGTCATACTTAAATGACTGAGTGCCTGACATCACTTCCAAAAGCAGCTCCCGATCGATACTCCCCTTTGTATGCCCATCTGCGGTCATATCTCTAGTACCACACCACTGTGCGTTGTGCATTATACCTATATCCATAAACTCACGTATCCAGCTGATATGTCCCAGCAAAGTCCGTTCCGTCGGTATCTTAAGATCTTTGCTGGATAGCGATTCGTATACAGACTCAGCGTCTATAATAAGGGATACTTTAATGGCTAGGCCTCCAACTTCACGCATATCTCGTAGCTGTCGTGGAGTAAGTGCCCCTGCCTTGAGCTCGTGGAGAGTGATGAGCGTGGGGTAGCATTCATCAAGGTTGTGTGCAGCTGCAAGGGCCTCAGCGGCATAGCTGGACCTCACCTGCAATCGGTGTGATTGCATAGTCCGTCGCAAAGGTGGATGGCGGATTTGCCTTGAGGCGAGTTTCCTCGCCGTAATACGTTAGCCCCACGGATACCGTAGCCCTTGGTCTCATCGTCTTCCTCACCGGTGAGCTTCCGATACCCCGAATCACTGTGTATGTCTACTTCGTTCGTCGGTTTCATCCGAGGGAAAGTGATGCGTTTCGGGCTGCTGATCAGCTTTCGCGTCGCAGCATTCAGTCGTCTGACTTGTAAGTTGGTGGGCTCTTGGATCTTCTGGAGAGAGACTACATACACCATAAGCCAGACTTGAGTAAGAAGGGCACAGGCGACAGCTCCTCGCAGGCTAACGAACATGTCGGTGATGAGTTTGGTAGCTTTGGCGTCAGCCGCCGCTCCCGTAAGTTCAGGGTGTGTGATAGGACGTCGTTGTTTAATGTACTCGTCCTGATCCATGATCAATTCATTTTTGGTGTAGCGAACGGCGCAGTTCGTATAATAATGTTTGTTGAGCTTGCATTTACCAAACGCTTTTTTCGACACGTTGTACATAGTCATCTACGTTTTTCTCTAGGCCTGTCACGTTGATATCGTCGGCATGTTGTGCCGTTAACAGATCTTGACTGAATTCAAACTCAGAATCGTAACTGGTCGGTGCGAGGCCTATAGCTCGTGTGGTCGTACGAAGCTTGAGGGGGAACGCTCTTGGGGCGTCCTTTGCACCCGTCCCTGGCTTGAGGCACCTGAGGCAGTGTCGGCTTTCATCGTAAGAAGAGAAGCCGGGTAGTGTACGAAGCACCTGGGCGCTTCCTGGTGGAATAGCGAAGCAAACCGTGCGAGTTCCCTCGCCGGTGGCATGAGCAAGTTCCTCATAGGTCAGACCTTTGAGGAACGCTTTGTCGATATCCATGGATGCTAAGATCTCAGTAATGCTATTCTACTGGCGAAGCTTTCGACGACAAAACGTAATTCAAAAAGATAAACATTTAAACGCCAAACGATCGGTATAGCGTTGGACGAATCTCGGCTGACCGAACGCGTGAACGCGAGCGCCCGCGCGATGCTCCTTGCTGCAAACTGATGCCCCGATGGGGATCACGATATCAGCGTTCGGCGCGAAAGCGCGCGGACCGAATTGCCTACCAATCGCGACGTTGCGATCAGGAACCGCCGCGCCAACGACAGCGGTAGCAATGCTAATCGAACAAACACATTGGAGCAAGTGGCATTGCGACAGCCACATCAAAGGCGCCCTTGCGTTCAATGGCACATTGAAGGTCGCGCAACCACGCGCGAGCCCCATGCGACACTACAGCGCACAACAGCATGGTGAACGCAAAAGTACACAAGCAAACGCGACGCGCGTGCTTGCGCGCGCTAGCCTACAAACGCGTGGGTTCGCGGGTGCGCGCGCGCGTGCTCGAGGGCGGTGGCATCGCCTGAATTCGCGGCGCGGTGGCAACTGGTTGTGCAAAGCTGCAGGTCGCCAGGCGCACCTCTGGAAATTCTCGGGGACGCAGATCCATAATGAGAACCGCGCAGTGCATCCAGAGAGACGCGATCACGCGAGACGTACTTTCGCGCGAGACAGCGGGGCGGCGTCGGCAACGTGGCGGCGGGCAAGAACGCAATACATTGTGCTGCCGTGTTTGCAAACCCAGGCTTCCCCGTGAACTT
Organism: Prorocentrum cordatum; assembly: GCA_963575745.1. Taxonomy (NCBI): domain Eukaryota; class Dinophyceae; order Prorocentrales; family Prorocentraceae; genus Prorocentrum; species Prorocentrum cordatum. The sequence continues at coordinate 305,952 of CAUYUJ010010380.1, read as the reverse complement.
TTGCGACCAGTACGGGTTCCCGAAACAGAAGAACTTCCACTACACCAGGTATGGTGGAATGGCCCCTGCTAATATTCTGGCGCGCGAGTGGGCCAGGCAGGGCAATTATTTTGGCGCCGCGTGGGCCGACCATGACTGCGAGGAAGGTTATGCACTCACGCAGGAGGATATCGATGGGCTCGGACAGGACCCGAAATTCCTGGATACCTTGCATGCTTTCGCCAGGCCCGCCGATCTGCCAGGATCCATGCTGGCTCGGGGTCCACGTGGCGGCGCCGCCTCATGTGGGCGCACCCCTCAGGCGTTTCGTGGTCCCACATGGGGCTCCCCCGAAGGCCCCGGCGGCATGGCCCCATGGCGGTGCCGCCCATGTGGGCGCACCCCTCGCACGGTTCGTGGTCCCACATGGAGCTCCACTGACGGCGCCAGTGGCAGGTCTACATAGCGGCTGCGCCCCATGTGGGCGCACCCTTCGCTCGGTTCGCGGCCCCGCATGGAGCTCCACCGGAGGCCCTAGTAACGTGGTCCACATGGCGGCGCCGCCCCATCTTGGCGCACCCCCAACGCAATCGTGGCCCCACTTGGTACCCACAGCTGCATATGGTTGGGTGTTTCGCCAGGCTTATCTCAGTCCAGGTCCTAATAGGCCTTTGCGAGGCCCCGTGGGCGACCGCGAGGGATTCTTTGAGTTTCTTGACATGCGTGGCCTCCCGCTCTTCGGCGCGAAAGAATTAAGTTACGTCGCCTGCTTGCTGCGTCGCGCGCGGGGCGGACTTCGCTACCATTGTGCCCACGACGCATCATGCGTACGTTTGTGATGCTGGCATCGAGGTTACAGATGGGGGGCCAAAAGTGCCGCGATCACTTCGGCGCCCGCCGTGCGTGGATCCGTCGGGACACGTACTCTACAAGCAAATGTCTTTCTCATGTCGTCATCATCTGCTCTTGCCGCCGCTCTCGCATCCGCCCCGTGCTGTTTTTGCCCTGCCCTGGCTCGCGTTCCCTATTGCGGTCCCTCTGCGTTGCGCGCGCGCGCCCTTGCTGCCATTCGACCCGTCGGCCTCCCTGCGCCTATGCGCTGCGGGCGGCGCCCAGCCGACAGAAAACGATCGCCCCGACAAAATTGGCCGACAAAAAACCGAACCGCCCCGACAAAAAAAATAACCCCGACAAAAAAATCGGCCCGACAAAATGGGCGGACAAAAAAAAAGTGCGCCGACAAAAAAAAACGACGGCCGCGACAAAAAAAAATCGGACCGACCCAAGAAAGTGTCGCGACAAAATCGTTCCTGGCTTTCGCTGCGGGGCGGATTCATTGTAATTTCACAATTAGGATGCGCCCCCCTGGGCCCCGCGGCAATTTTGTTCGACGGTCCGGGTGGGCATTTTGTCGGTTTGTCGAAGCGATCTGGCGCATCCACGAGGTCGCGCCGCGCAACGCAGCGCTTTCGTGGCAGCGCGGTTCGCCGAAGGCGCTGGTGCGTCGCCGAAAGCGACAGCCAGGTTCCTTTGGCAGGAGGGCTGGCGGGGAGGGGTGGAATGGGGGCTGCGCGCGAATGAGGGGGGGGGGGGGGGGGCAATGCGGCGAAGAGGAGGATGAGTCGGAAGGCGTGGATGAAACGGGGAAAAGGAGGGGGAAGGATAATGAGGGTGGTGGAGGGGGGCCGGGGACGCTCAGGGCCCCTCGCGGGGCCCTCTCGGAGCCGCCCCGGGGCTCTCCACGCGCCTCTGAAGACACCGAAAGGGCACCAAGATAACCCCAAGAAGGCCCCAAGAGAGCTCCAAGAGGGGCCCTGAGAGTTCCCCCCTGCTGTCAAGATGGCGGACCTTGCCGCTGGGGTCTGCGGTGGAGATCCCTACGGGGCCGCAAGCCGTTTGATGGGTGCGCTCAAATGGAGCGGCGTCGCCTTGTGGGCCCTGCCACTGGCGCCTCCGGCGGGGCCTCCTTTGGGGCCGCGGAACGATGTGTTGGGCGCGCCGAAAGAAAGAATTTATACAGGGAGGGGCAGGAACGGAAAACGCGGAGAAGAGGGAGGAAGGAGGGGGACGACGACGAGGAAGGGGGAAGGGGAAGAGAAACGATGGGGCCGGAAGGAGGGGGGGCGAATTAGTAGGGCGAGGTGGGAGGGGGAGGGGAAGACGTGGAAAAGGGGGAGGGAGGGCCAGGGAGGGGGAAAGCCAAGGAAAAGGGGAGGGATGGGGCAGGGGGAGGGTGAACGAAGTAGTAGGGAGGAGGAAGAAAGGGCGATAAAGGGAGAGGGTTGGAATGAGGGAAAACCGTGAAACATCGTTGCAACCACCAGCCCCAACTTGTCCGCAGCAGGGCCCATATTTCTCCTCGACGCCCCTGCGAGGCTCCCACGAGTGCCACCTGAAGGCCCATGGCGCCGCCGAGAACGTCCACGAGGCTTTGCAAGTTTTGCACGAAAGCACCCAGGGCATCTTGGAAATCCCCCCACGCAAAAAAACAAAAAAAACGAAACCTGCGCCAACATCCAAAAGGCTTGCGACCCACAGCGCCCGCATAGCGGCGGGTTCGCCACAGGCATCGGAACGCCAACGCCTTCCCCCCCCCCAATTTCCGATGGGAGCTTCCTGGGGCGAACTCCACGCAGCGCTCGCCCCGGCCGAACGACGCCCCCCCCGAAGGGTTGGGCCAGGCAAGCTGAAGTCGGGGATGCCCGCCACCATGTCCCCTCGCTCTCTTCCTCCTCCTCGTCATTTTCCTCCTCCTCCTCCTGCCAATCTCCCCCCCCCTCCTCTCCCTCCCCCGCCGCGCCGCCACGCCCCCCCCCTTCGCCGCAGAATGCTACCGCGCGCCCGTTAGGACCGCGAGTCGCCCGGCGAACGCGAGAGTAGTAAGATGACATGTTTCCGACATGATTCGTGGGCGCCCAATGCGCGGGCCTACATGGCACGTCGAGGGCGCCTGACACGCGCCCGCGATACAATTCACAATCGAAATCGGAAAATTAGCTCTGGCGGCGCACATGCGGTGGGACACGCATGCGTTCGGCGTCGCCCGCGCGGGGTGGCTAACAAATTCGCGGCGTTGCGGTAAAAATGCCATTGTGCCCAACATCGTTTCGAAGCGCGCTGCGGTGCGCCGCGCTAGCGCGCGTGGACTGCGGCCTGCATGCGGTCCGCACGCTAGTACGAGCGATTGAGTCTGAAAAGGCAAGGCGCGCGCGTGCGTCATGAAAACGCGGCACACGGCAGAAACAATTATGAGAAGGAAACTCGCGCGCTTCGCGTGCGTCCGTCGACCGACATTGCTAAATCAGGGCAAGCGCGCGGCGACGACCGCATTTGTTCCCACCAATCAATATGGCAAAAAAAAAAAAAAACAAATTTGTCGAGGCCCTGGTTTTGTTTCCTGGTGGGGGAGGGGCCCGAAAGATCCATTCTGGATGGCGTGCCGCCTGACTTGCCAGGAGCCTCTGGGACTGTCTTCGAGCAGTTGTTCCTGAGAAGGTTTCTACATCAAACGCCTCCGTGTCCATGAACCCACGAAGGACAGGTCTGAGACGGATGGTCTTAACATTCTCGGTGCCTACCTTCACAAACTTCCACTTGTATACATATCTGGATGTCATGATGTTGGAAGCTTTAGATAGGTCGGACATCTCGAAGCGCCGGTTATCAAGCCAGATCTTGAGTTCGGTGTACAAAGCTTCACTAGCCTCTTTAGGGAAGCCTCGTCTTCCTTGACTACCACAGCACGTTTAGCAGCCGATGATACATATACTCTCATCGTTGCGACCATGTCAGTTTCAAGCCGTGCAAGTTGGGTCTGATGCAACGCTACCTTTGATATTTCTGGTGTGAAACATAACTCAACATAAGGACCATGTTCATCACTGTCAAGAGAATAGCCCTCGTCAGGTGTAGTCGAGCATCTAGAGATAAGACAAGGCTCTTGTGGTTCAGGCTCGTCTCCGAGCGTTTCCGACACTATGATATCTTCCTCGCCCACGGATGCTGAGCCCAGAACACATTGGTCGGGCAGCATGGTTGTTGGGACGCAGTAGAGATGATCGTCGGTAACCGTTGTGGGATGAAGGTCCATGCGTAGTTCGTCGTACCACTCCTCCATCATCATAGCCTCGATGTCATGTTCCTCGTTTTCTTCGTAGATTGTAGACAGGCGACCTTAACTTGGTGATGAAGCACCTGGGGTGTCTGGTGGAGGCCTGTCTCCAGGCTGGTCATGTCCTCCAGATGTTGTGCCCAAGTGCTGATACTTGGCAAGGTCGTCATGCAATCCTAGGGAAGGGACATGTGACGTCAGGCACTGGATGAGTCTGGGAGTGAGTGCTACCAGTGATTTGACAGATGTTCAAGCCGGTGCCCACACACTCATAGTAGTGGAAGGCTGGGTTGACGTCGTTGTCGTAGTGGATCAGTGTAGACCCGGTGGCGTACTTAACTGCAGGTAGACTAGACACGCTCTGGGCCAGTCTCACGGCTACTACGCGTTCAACTCGGAAATAATTTCGCACGAGATACTGTAGTGGAAGGTGTACGCGCGGGTGGAACTTGCTGTCGTCCGACAGATTGAGATTTCCCTTATAACCTGGAATATAGCCAAAGACTTTGGCAGGTTTCCCTGCACCAAGGTGTGCCACAAATGTAAGGACGGTTTGCATGGCCATGTTGTCCATGCCAAGTTCCCTGGTAAGGAGGCATTCAATGTATAGCGTGTGTCGAGCATCAAGGTACATTACAATTACCTCACGTGATCCTGCCTTGACGACGACGTGTCCTCGTTCAGGCGCGTTACGGATCACAGGAAACGGGCCTTTCCAGCCTCCATGGTCGTCCTTAGTGGCTGTAGGTCGGTGATAGTCGACCAAGTCCCCTGCTGAGTAAAGGCGAGCACCATCTGGGGCCGTCTTAGCCCTGAGAGCACGATTTGTCTTAGCTACCGCCGTGGCTTGTGTTATTGCTTCCAGGCCAACTTCCCTCACGCGGCGTTCTCGTTCGTGGCCTGACGTCTCGGGTCCCTTAGGGAAGTCAAGGGTGTCGAGGTCAGGAAGAAAGGAGGGCTGTCGCCCAGTGTGTGCTTGGTATGGCGATACTCCGTTGTAAAACGTGAAAGCGTTAGTGACGAAGATGCCTTCAGCCAATACTCTAGTGAATACAACAGGGATGTTGTGTCTATTCAGCTCTTCCTCAATCATATGGGGGGTGCCCCTACGAATGCCGTTGCGTGACTCGATCGAGGTCGCGTGTTGGCTAGGCGCTCGGATACGAAGTGTCGCACCCTTGTTCGCCATCATGGCCTTGGCAGTGTCATTGTTGAGGGCGCCTTCTCCATCTGAATACAAGTCTTTGAAGGGTCCATGATAGGCAATCCACCAGTAGTGGTAGGCGTCGAGGATAGTGTCACGTTCTGTATCTGGAATCTCTTGGCCTGCTGCCAGGCGGATACACCGGTCCATACTGTGAAATATGGTTCGTTTCTTGTAGAACATGAGATGTACTTCACCTTCGTCAAGCCAATTTCCAGGGAGGCTTACGGAAGGTAGCGTAGAATTACCTGGACGTTCCCATGCTCTACATTCCCGACATGCGTCACAGATTTCTTTGGTCATATTTAGTCGAACGTTGTCCAGGTCCACTTTGTCTAGGATTAGCCTCATCTTGGATTCCTTCGCATGGTACCACCGCAAGTGCAGTTTACGGAGTTCCTTTTTGACTACGTGAGGTTCGTGACTACGGAGGTTTTGCAGACTGTGTTGGATGTCAAGTCTCGTCCAGTCGGGCAGTCGTGGAGCCCCCGAGCCGGTTGAGGCAAGAGGGTTCCTTGTGGCTCTCCGCAGTCGGTCTCCTTCGTCAACTGCATCTGGTGGTGGTGGTGCGCCTTGTAGGCGACCACGGCGGGCCGCTACTTGTGGCGGCTCGCCTGAAGACGCGGAAGGCGTGTTTCCACGCTCGGGCGCGTCTCGCAGTACATCGTAACTGCTGGCGCCAGATGTAGGATCAGTGTTCCCAAGGGCTCGTGGTCGTGGTGGCCTGGCGTGAGCGCCCTGACGGCCGCCCGATGCTGAAGCTTGGCCCTCCCCAGGCTTGGGTAAGGGTTTCCACCAAGCTGGCACATTGTTGCCCTCGGGATCATGATCATCTGGGAGTTTGAACGGCTCAGCACAACGGCATTTGCCGGGTTCAGTGTCGAGGTGGTTCATAACACCCTTGCTTCTCGTAAGGTCCCTTTGGCATGCAGGGCATGGCCAATATGCAGAGATAGAATCATGATACTTACACTGTGTAGGATCTCTGTTGTGGCTGGGACTGTCCTTTCGGACATTGCCGATGCATGCTGGGCATGTAGCCACTTTCGGGGTGATGCGATCGCCGATGCGTCTCATACCTTCTCCTGGTTCAGCTAGATCAGGAAGGTCAGCAGGGTAAGTATGCGCAGTGCGTGTAGGCGCGTCTCCGCGCGTGGTGTCAATGGCTTTCGCCAAGTAAACAGCTTCCACAAAGGCGGACTGCAGTCGTCGAGTGTATTTTTGTGCCAGTGAAAGCTCCCTGTTGCACGGTTGTGCGTGCACATGCTGACCGTTGCATTTGAGTCGCTCAAAGGGTTTAAGAATCGTCTCGTCGTTGCTGGTGATATTTGTCGGTTTCTTGATATAGTCACCAGCCGTATCTTTGAGTCCCGTCGCACATTGGTCGATGTGTACGGTTGTGATATGTGGTCAGTTGGCAAGTTCTTTCCATGGGGAAATATAATCCACCCATGTTCCTGTGGGTTGTTCGCGTATAGACCACCTCCGTGCATTATCTTGAGTAACAGCTATTTTGCCACAATAAGTTATGCGTGGCAAATCTTATTTATGATGCTGTTCCCAAGTGCTGTGGTTGACTTTGTAGTTGTAGTCGGATGGTGGTCCTGTGGTGCGGCAACTGGGCTGTAGCATGGCTACTCGTACGTGGCATACTGCGAAGTAATGATCTACAGCTCGCTGCACCGAGGGATCTCCCAGGTCGACGCGCGTGGTCTTGTCTAAGTTACCTCCTGAGGAAAGACCCCTTGAGAAGGCAAGCTCTGGAATACCACCCTCACCTTCACAAAGCTCCAACATATCCACGCAATTATTGTGACCATAGCATAGCGTAGCTACTATGCTATATATGTCAGCGTGTGTGTCGGGAATAGATGTGGGGGGGGTAGGAACAGGTCATCATCCTCACCTGAGCATATCAGCTCAACAGGGACGTCAGCGCTCCAGGTCGCCATAAGATCCTGTCCGAGTCCCGACAAGTCGTCACCGCAATCATCGTTTCCTTCTTCAACGTGCTTTTTGATGCGGCGAGGCTTGATGCCTGCTTCCTTTTCGGCTTTGAGCCTTTCCTTCTGTTTGATACGCGACTCCGTAGGTAAGACTTGCTCGTCTTGTTCACCGGTCTGTGTGCCCATCGTTATGCTTCAATCTCCAGAGTCGGGAGGGGAGAAGGACAGTCATCTATGATGACGCGTCTAGGTTTCTGTGGTGATTGAGTAGGCTCGTTTCCGAGTATGACCGGTTCCTCGGGCTGCCAGTACATCCGTGTACTGATGTTGGCAACCCTTGTAGGTAGTGGTGCGTGCCAATCATATCCTGTTGGTTGATCGGCTACTGCGATATCCTGTATAACCGTGTTGGTATCCAGGTTGATTGTTACACGTCGGATGACATCAGACCATTTCGGTCCTCCTTGGTTGGTCGTCACATAGTGATGAATGTTGTGATCCGTACGTGTATAGGTGTTCAAATATATCGGCGCGTTTCCGTGCGTAGTGTTGCTGCCCAGGATTTTGTCGTTGAGGTAACGGATGAGTGTGATGCGTGTCTGAGCTCTCCATTCGGCATGTCGCACCGTCTGGCCGTACCAATCCAACACATGTTGTGGTATCGCCAGTTTGCACGTACATGCCCACAACTTAAAACTAATCGGTATTGATGTGGCGACCTGCATGTAGGTACCACTCGGTGTATTGTCTTGCATATAAAACCTGATACCGAAATTACACAACCGTATTCTTACTACCGTCAACTTGAGATCTTCCAGAGTACCACGTATTGGGGATAACTTCCAAACGTATCCTGGGGGGCCAATCGCTATGATTTTCATGCGGAGCTTCTTGGCTTTTCTCAGAAGGTTTTGAATACGAGAACAGTGTGGGGCTATTCTCTCTCCTGGGGTTCGTACATACCAGTCACCCGGGGTACTGACCCATATTAGAGCGTAGTCCCCACTGATCACCGCACCCAGGTAATCTGTGCCCACAGTCGTCATAAGTTCATTGTGGGAAATGCGATCACATATATAACCTCGGGTGCGGAGGTCGGCGCAAGCCTCTCTCGTATCTTCGATGACGAAAGCTCTTTTGCTATGGCAGGTTGCCCCGCTGTCCTTGTTACCCCCTGGCCTATCGGTCATTAGGCAAGGCGACGAGGGGGCAGCGTCGCCCTGCCATCTTCAAGATGAAGAAGATGCGCCTGCAACGTCTGCCAGCATCTGGGCTTCTCTCAGATGCTGGAGCTCAGCGCTGCAGCGCGCGGTAGCCTCAGAGGCGGATTGCTCCGCAAACGTAGCCAGCATGGATGGAGTGTCCATCAGCTGCTCCACTAGGCCTTTCGACCTTGCGTCGTTAACCGTCTGCAGCTCATGACTCGAGTATCCCATCACTATCTTCCAGCGGGACCGTACAGCATCCATGGGTACAAGTCCGCCATGCTGGGCCAGTGTCCTGGCTACGAAGCAATCGAACGTCTCCAGATCATCGATGCTGTCGCCTCTCATCGTCGTTTGGCGAGTGTCTCGAGCAACCCCTGAGGCAGGTTGCCCTGCAATTGTTGGCGCTCTTGCGCAGGGGTCGGCTCGCCTGTCAGCACCGTCTGGAACGATGTGGTACTTGTGCTCGAGGCGGGTTGCCCCGCGGCTCCGAATCGATCGCACCTGATTGACAGATCCCCTGATGGCAACTTCGTTGTTGGCATGATCTTGGAGCCCTCGGGGAGTTCCATCTTGACCTGTCCCTTCCCAGGGAATATCAGCTTCTCCTGGCCTCGCTCCAGCACAATAAAAGGGCGCTTGTCCTGCGCACTGTCGAGGCTCAGGATAGCTGGCAGGTCCTTGCCACAGCCTGACACCATATTTGTCTTGTACGAGTCGAGCTGGGTCGAACCCTGGCACGCGCAGGCAATGCTGAAGGTGCCCGCGGTATCAGCTGGGCCCGACCCCTCGCCTACCCCGTTGATGTTTAAACGAGAACGAGGTTCAAACGTACAAGGACGATTATGTGCCCCAGCAGCCTGAACGAACTTGCGGCTCGCATTTTCTCCCATTCTGTTGATCTTCGAGCCCACGTCTATGAGGATTGAGTTTCCACCATCCTCAAGAAAGGTCTTACTAGGCTGCTTGATGTGCACTGTCTCTGACGTGCCGGCTGTGCTGTCTGGCGGGTTTCCCCGCAGTTCGGTCGTACTTCTTGGCGGGTTTCCCCGCATCGTGCTGGCACCTGGCCTTCCTGCGGCCATTCGTGCCAGATCGATGTACTGGAAGTACGACACGTTCTGGGCTTGGGCGCCCTGTTCCTCCTGCCAGTGGGCATGCTCATCACGTATGCTCGTGTACTGTTCGCGGGTAGTACGCCGCGTCAGCGTCAAGTACGAATGAAGGGCGATGTCCTGTAATCCATCATTCGTAAGGTGGTCCCTGCAATGCAACCACTCGTCGAACTCACTGTTCGTTGCTGAGAGCTCGACGGCCCTGACTGCTGTTGCCGCTGTCGCCACTGATGAGTCTGAGAGATCCAACGACGAGTTCTCAGTCTCAGGAGCATTGGCGTCCAACATGAACGTAGTGTGTGCATTGCCCATCTGGGTCTGGAAGTGGCGGACGTGCAGTTCTCGCAGCTGTTCAGGGTCCAGTGGCAGCTCGGCCCCACCCCCACTCTGGGGAGACATCGGAGGAGCGACCTGCCCGACTCCTGGCTCGTATTGAGTCGGAAGGATCGGCACAGGTGGAGTGTTCGGCAGGTTTCCCTGCTGAGGTGCCGTCGTCGGGATAAGCTGGTCGAAATATCCCGTCTCCATCGGCGACCTCACTTCCTCCGGCGGGTTTCCCCGCTGCTGGGGCTGTGCTGTCTGCCTGTCCAGCATATTGGCTGTCATCTCCTCCACCATGCTCCTCAACTCCCGCAGCTCCCTCGCTGCCTGTTCGGGGGCCTGAGTGTAGGAGCCGGTCCATGGAAACGATGACGCTATGATGCCTGGCGCTCGGCAGATAGCACATACTGGTTGTTGTGGATCTCCTTCTCGCTGATTCGCAGCATGGCCCACCGCATTCGAGTCCCAGCACTCCTCGTGGAACAAGTGGTTGCACCTCAAGCGGTAGATACTCTCCCTCGGCTGAAACTCCTCGAGGCATACCGCGCAGGTGTCTTCCATCCCAATATAGATTTCCACATCTGCCGCCCTAGGGTACACCCGCCGCTGCCGCTCCAGGACTGACTCGGAGCCCAGGAAAGCAGCTGGAGGGTCTCCTGCGGGAGCCAATGCCTCCGGTGCTGCGGCAACCACTGCTGAAGGAGCTGCCGTTGCGGAGGCTGCGGGCGACACGGCCGGCGAGTTTCCTCGCATGGGTGAGCCTCTGTTCCTCGCGACCTCAAGTGCGGATGCGCGTGCTTGGTCACGTGCGCTCTGTACTGCCTGCCTGCGCCTAAAGCACGCCTGTTGAGTGTGGTACGTCTGCCTGATGTAGTCTGGTGCTCCTCTACTGCCTGATGATATTGAATGGGCAGTAGGCTGGACGGCCACCTCTGGCGTTGTCGGTGCAGGCATGAAAGCCATGTGCGGATACATGGGCTGATCACTGCAGCGCAGTCGTGAGGCTATGAAACTGATCCGCCATTTCGCGAACAAATCTGTTCGGGGCTCTAGACCCGTCTGGGTACAGTGGCGGATCCATTGGTGCTGGTGCTGGCCTCTGGCCCTGAGCCATGCTCGGATGAGCATTGAAGGCCGGGATAAAGGCTCGTTGCCGAGCAGGGTCACGTGGATTCGGACCCTCTGGCTCCCAGGACCAGGCTGGCCTCCACCTCTGACCACTTGGGTGGGGAAGGTTGTGACTCTGCACCTGTTGTACCGCAGCTGCCACCCTTGCGCGGTAGTCGTCAGGCACTCCAGCAGCGGTAGTTTGGCCAGCGAAAGGTCGGTGGTGTATTGGAGTGCCGGGCAGCTTTCCCTGCAGACTCGTTGGCGTGCCAGGTGGCATCATGTTCAGAAGAGCTGTGCCATGCTCAGCTCTGGCCGCGGCGATTCGCTCCATGAGAGTGCCATTCGTGGCAGATCGACCAGGAGTCCCATACGGAGACTGTGCTGGTGGCGTCGCCACTGGGGTCATGCCCCTCGGTGTGTGCATGCTATGCGAGGGGCTCCCTGGCATCTGCTCAAATCGAGCAGGCTCTCCGAAGATGCGGCCGAACGTTTGCGGGTCTCCCTGCGGTTCGGGCATATCGTGTCTAAGACCATTAACGGGCAGGTTTCCCTGCATGGCCTGACGGTTACGCGTCACCATGGCGGACATGGCTCCCTGGCCTGCGGCCCAGGGGTCTTGCTGGTACAGTCTGTCCGCTAGCTGTTCCACCTGCTCAGGGTTTAGAGCGGCCGCGATCTGATCCAGATCTGAGGTGCTGAGGACCTGCCAATATATGGCACTAGGCCCTTGGCTTGGAGCACGGCTTGGAGCCGCGCTTCCTGCCTCACTCTCGTTGACCATAAGGATCTGGTGGATCTCGGGCTGTTTTCCCAGCACTGTTGGGCTGTAATGGTCCCCAACTTCTCTCTGACCATGAACCGTAGGAGACTCATTAGCCTCTCGGTCAAGAGACCATCTGTGCTTGACACTAGCACTGCCCACAGTGGTCCACCTGTTCGGGGCCGTCATTATGGCGGTGGAGACGCGTGCAAGGCGATTACCCAAATATTCTGGGTTCCGCCATTGCTTTCCCGTGGACCCTTCTCTTCTTGGTGTTGTGTTCTTGACGACAAGAGAGGCCATACCACATGATGCCCTCAAAGGCTGTCCATCGTGTGCCATGCATGGCCACCTCGGGGCATGGGGCCGGTCTCCCGGCAGGATTGTCGTGTAGTACAATGTACTTGTACAACGACCAAGGGGCCTTGAGCGTCCACGAGTGCCCTTGCGAGGCACGGATGAATATGTCGGATTTGCCAGAATCCCACACCAAGACCTTAAACTGGAGACGCTGCTTCTCCTCGCCGTCCGGCTCGCGGACGTGAACGATCGCCATCATGATGGCGGCCATCTGGTCAACCGTTCTGCCGTAGAAGGTCTCGGCGATGATCTTGGCCTCATCCAGCCTAGGGTTATGCCCGTCCTGTCTAGTACGTCCGTTGCGCCGCGGAAGCTCGCGTGCGAGCTCGTCGAGATTGATCCATCCATCATGATCGTCGAATGTCTCAAGGCTCCACGCGGCATTGTGTGGTTTGTCAGGCGCGTGTCTGCAGATCCTGTTGAGGCATTTACTGAGCTGCTTGAGTGTATGGTTATGTCTCGGGACAAGACCTTTCTGCCTGCAGCTCTCCGTGAATGCCTCTTCCACCGAGCGCATCGGTGGAAGATTCCGCAGGGCACGTCGATCATTGATCAAAGCCTGACTCCCGCTAGTAAAGGAAGTGCCCCCTGGGTGGTGCAGCTTATCCTCGGGCGGGTTTCCCCGCAAAGGGGCCTCTGTCACCGAAGAGGCTGCGGCTCCTGGGGGGGGGGGGATGCTGCAGCTGCAGCGCCTGGCGGGTTTCCCCGCAGTGTTTCTCGGCTGGCGCTGCCCTTGATCTTAAGCACCCAGGCACCCCTAGATAGAATGCCTTCCTCAGACCTCTTGGAGCGTGCCGCCGCAGGCGAGGCCGGCGTAGGGGTAAACCCTGTGCGCTCGAAAGCCCTGGCCTTGCCGGCGATAGAGCCGCTACGGCTAGGCGGTCGTCTACGAATCTCCACGGGGTCCTGAGGTTGTTGCCTGGGGTCGGGTCTCTGTGCCGGAGTTGCTCTAGTCGGTGACCTCGGCGTTTCAGAACGAGGCATCTCCATCTGCACACCTGACCCAAACTCCTCTGAGCGGGCTGACGTTTTCTGTCTCTCCCCCGAAGGCGTCCTGGGTGCAGGTGTTTCGCTCTTGGCCTTCGGTTGGAATGGGGGCTTTCTTGCCCCCTTCATATAGATCTTTTGGGACTCCAGCAGCATTTGGCGAGTTGCCTCGCGGGTGCGTTCGTCTGCCACTCGCCTGCGCTCCGCATCTGCTGCGGCTCGCTGATCCTTCTGTTCATCGTCGTCCATCATCTCTGGCTGTTGGGCCTGACTGGAGACGCCAGGCGGGTTTCCCCGCATTCCAGGAAGGCGATTGAGCGCATCTTTCTCTTCCTGGGTCATAGGCACCAGTCCCCTCGGAGGCTGGACCTCCTCGGCCATAGGTCTCATATGAGCCGTGGTTCCGAGACGACGGTTGATCTCGTCGATCTCTGCTTGAGTCGTCGGAACCAACGGTGGGTGACCGTCCTTGGCAGGAGTGCGGCCTCTATTCGGGCTCAAGCCCTCGTTGAGCCCTACAGGACACCCAGGCCTGTGCTCCTGGAATGGCTCTGAGCACGGCCCACAGACTGCGTTGGGCCTGTATAGCTTGCGTGCCGCAATGACATTTCGCAGCTGCGTCCGTACCACCTCTATCTACTGACGACGAATGTTCGTCGCGAGCTGGTAGCCACCCCGTATGGACCTGCCTCGGGCATCCCTGTAAGCTGGGTTGCCTGTGCCAAAGGCAGAGTGCTCACCCGGTTGACGCCTAGGGCGAGCAATTGACCCCCCCGCCGAGCGAAATGCTCTGTTGGGCCTGCTTGCCTCCATTCGCGGGGGAGCCGTGCTTGCGGGCGAGGTTCTTCCCTAAGGCGTGGATGCGAGCGAGACCTCCTGGCGTGCCCATCAGACGAAGCCGCCGACGCAGCCTGAGCAGGAGCCGGCGGGGGTTCCTGCGGGGCCGCAGGCGGCGCATCTTGGGCAGGCAGGTCTCCCTGCTGACTGGAGTCTGGCACAATTGGTTCTTGTGCAGGTGGTGGTGTGTCTGGACGGTCGGGGCTGAAATCCACCTCCTCGTCTTCGCCATTGGCATCCATCATGGGGATGGTGGTCTCGTCCTCGCACATCCCACATCCATCGCACTCTTCATCTTCTGACATAGGGTTGCCGATGACGACAGTCATCGGTCCAGCCGGGACGGGCAGGTTTCCCTGCTGTACCAGCGTCTGAGCATCGCTTGGCTGTCCCGGAGTCGGCGGTACGGTAGTCGGCTCAGGTTCGTTACCGAGCGTAGGCTGCCCGATATTATTTCGCATGGCCGTATGGTTAGGCTGTAGCCCCGCCGCCTGGAGACCATCCCGGCGGAGGGAGAGCCTGGCCGCGCATGGAGATGGCCCTTTCAAGGGCTTGGCGCCGTCTCCCCCCCTGGAATACCACGCATGTCGCTGCGCGTCCTCAGGGTGCACGCTGTCGATAAGAGTAAGAGCCGCTAACACTAGCTCCGAGTCGTCACAAGCACAGGTGTCTTGTAGCATCATGTGGCAACTCTCGACACTCTCTTGGGTCTCGGGATAGGCTACGACCAGTGCAGCGTGCATCTGCATGAGAGTCTGCAGTATCGTGTGCGGTCCGTACTCGCCTGGTGCGAGTGTGCCAGGTGGTGCGTATGGGTTCCCTGGCACGCCCGCGGTGAACGCTTGGGATTCTAATTCCATCAGATCAGCATAGTTTGGAGGATATACTGGAGTGGGCCTGTTTCCAGGCATAAGGTCGGGTTGATGTCGAAGGTTGTGGTCAACCTCCGAAGGCGAGGCCTCAACAGTGACGTCCTCGTCACTGCTCTCGTAGGCCATGATTTTGCCTGGGTTACCGAACATCCAGTCGAAGAAAGATAAGGGCTGGTTTCCCAGCGTTCCATGCTCCACAGGCGCAAGCTCGATATTTCCGAGAACAAATCTGCGGAGGTACTCGAGGTAGCACGCGCACAGTCCGTGGCCGTACGCCTCGAGCTCATCCAAATGCCATGCTGCTGGCCCAAATGAAAAATATCTGTTCCATGGCCTCAGAATCTTGGAGGCCCAGATATTCAATGACTGGTTCACTTGAGCCGAAATGGACTTCGGTCGATCTGCCCTTTCCATTTCCCTTCGCTGGACAGTCTTTTACAATCTGATCGGTACTATCACACTCATGGCACTCTAGGATCTGGCCGTCTCTACCTCGCGGGTTTCCCCGCCTACCTTTACCTTTACCTGAGGTATCTCTACGGCCTTTACCACGACCTTTCCCCCCGAAAAATATCTCATCATACTGATCATCTGAGAGCATCTGGAGGAAAGCCGGGATGCCTCGTCCATTCAACCTACGGCGACCCCGTTTGCCTTTACCTTCTCCTTTGAAGCTCCTCCGTATCCTCCTCATAACACGACGCACTGGTTTTCGTGTGAACCTCCTCCACCTCCGCTTTGCCCGTTGTAATTACCAGAACAGGTGTTCGGCACGCTGATTGTCACCTTCCATTTGCATGATATCTGACCAATCTAGGGGTTCGATACCATCTGATGATATGGTGTCGGTGTCGGTGCCGGAGTTGAAATCGCCATTGCCTAGGTAGGTGGATACACCGTCGTTTAGGGGATTCGCTTCACCCCATAGGGAACGGTGTGGTTGAGGTTCTCTAGGAGGGGGGCTGGTTGCCCAGCTTGGTTGTGATCGACCCCCTGTTAGTAGGGCAGTAGACTCTCCAGGATCGTCGGCCCATATGTTTGAGGGCCCGTTGCCAGGCTGAGCTTCAGTGGTTAAGGTAGTATAGAAGTTTCCACTACCAGTTCCCCTTCCCGTTCCAAATACTGATCCTATTGTTGCCAGGAGACCGTTCGGACAAATGCCAATCGAACGCACCCTCTCGCACAACTCATCATATTGTTGTTGTGTTCGGGGCATTTGGTGGTTAAGTGGCTGCAAGAGTTGCGTGGCTCTCTGGTTGCCGACGCCTAGGGCGCGGAATAGGATAGTAGTGAGCAGTTGGAAGTTGGGAAGATCAAACCCCACCGGCTGCGCCTCAAGGCGGGCCATCTCGAACCGAGTGAGAGTTACATCGGTTCGTTCTCCGTGAGGCACATGAAAGTCGATGAGCTGTGTGCCTGAAGTGAGCTGGCGCTCATCTTCCAGGCGTTCGAACTTCATGCTTAAGAGGAACATGATGTAGGTTACTGGGTCGGTGTGGACGCCGCCGATGTCCGCACCGTAGTTTATAATGTCAGGTGGTACCCTCATGGCGAGTGTCCTCGCTAGGCCGCCCAGGCCGCGTTGTATGGCGGCTGCTTGGGCCTGTGGCGTCATGCGTCCACTTGTGACGTTGAGCCACGCGTTGGCCTCATAAACGTACTCGCGGAAAGGTACGTTGCCTTGAGGGTCCCAGTATGGGCCATGAGTTTGCCCATCGGTGCTGTTGTCTCCTCGGCGCATGTGTCCGATTGTTGCCCCCAGCGCAAACCATATGATGGCGAAGATGACCAACCCAAGGCTGTGAAGATATGGGTGGTTATCAGGCGCGTTGCCGCGCTGGGGTAGCGCCTTGTTGAATCTTCGAGGCGCTTTATCTTGCGGGTCTCCCCGCCTCTGCTTCAAGTACTGCGATTTTGGCTCGTTGCCGAGCGGTTGGTAGTAGCGTAGTGATGAAGCGTATATGGTACCAATGTTGTTGTCTAGACGTCGTACCTCTCGTGTTGCTTCTTGCTCTTGATTCGATCCTCGTAAGTGTAGTTGGAGTGGTGGCGCAGGGTGGTAGTTGGTCACGAAGATAGTGCCGGATAGCGTGAGGATAAGAAGAGCAAGAGCTGACCACACGAGAGTGCGGCCAGCTCCGCTACCAAGTCTGAAGTGACAATGGTAAGTCAAATAGCATCCGATTCCATGGGAAGCGGATGGCAGATAGCGTCCAATGCCATGCTGGGGTAGTTCAGTATGGGGAGTGGACGGATAAGATAGGATAAGATCGATGTAATGACCTTTCCAGCACGTAGCGAACACCAGCAGTGTCCGGGCAAATAGGGCGCGCGTGCCTTGAGCCGAAGGCAACGGCGCGCGAGCTATACTCCCGATCCTATATAACACCTCCCAAAGAGCTACCCTTAAAGTCTAAGTGCCCAGCCCTTTCGAGCACCCTTGTCTCCCTGCCCGTGGCCCCCTCTCGCGTGGCGATTCGCCTTCCTCGTGGGTTTGAATCCTTGCCACCCTTCGACGAGCAGCTCGGGACCAACATTCCAAACCCTACGGCATCGTCCAAAATAGATGGAAGGGGAGCCCCTTCCCTTTGATCCCTTCCCGCTAGGGTGGGGTGGGGTCCCGGAAGGGTCCCGGGTCGGGTTCCTGGGGGAGGTCCCGGGGGGGGGGTCAGCCCCAGCCCAGGCCCGGGTGGCCCCAGCCCCGGCCCCAGCCCCGGCGCGGGCACCGGCCCCCGGCCCGGGCTCCGGCCCCAGCTCCGTCTCCTAGCTGGGCCCGCTGGGCCCCTGCCCCGGCCCCGGCTTCGGCCCTGGCCCATGCCTGGGCCCCAGCTCTGGCCCCTGACCCAATCCTGGGTCTGGCCCACCCCTGAAAAGACAGACGGCTCTCTTCCTCCTCGTCCTCCTCCTCCTCCTGCTCCTCCTCCACTTCCTCCTCCTGCCCTTCCCCCTCCCCCTCCTCCCTCCCCCTCCTCCTCCTCCTCCTCCTCCTCCTCCTCCTCCTCCTCCTCCTCCTCCTCCTCCTCCTCCTCCTCCTCCTCCCTCCGCCTCCTCCTCTCCTCCTCCTCCTCCTCCTCCTCCTCCTCCCTCCTCCTCCTCCTCCTCCTCCTCCTCCTCCTCCTCCTCCTCCTCCTCCTCCTCCTCCTCCTTCTCTCAAGCACATGTGGCTCCGTCCATTCCGTAGGCCCCCTTTTGGCTTATCGCTTGGACATGAGTCGCACCTCGATGCCTCAACGTGGCGCTTGAGTGGCAACGCGTCTCCTGGGCCGCGTGCGCAGTCGATCGCGTTGGCTAAATCGAGGTAAACAGTTTCAGCAAAAGGATTTATCGATTATGGCTTGTACTTTGCTAGTGTTGCTCTTGCCTCCTGTTGTTGGTACGCATCCTGAGCGCATCGGCTCCTGTCATCCTCATCTACAGTACTGGACTCGGCGCATACGGTGTGCAGAGTTGGGGTGCCCTGGCGATGATGTACAGAATGTGGGAGCCGAAGGTTGTGCCGACCGTCATCCGCTACAACGCTCTCTCAAGCACGTGCGAGAAGGGCAATCAGAGGCAGCGGATTTTCGCTGCAGAGCCAGATGGGTAGGCGCGAGGCCGACCGCATCAGCTACACTGCTCGGATCAGCGCGTGCGAGAATAACGTCTGGTGGCAGCAGGCAGGCAGGTGGGAGCAAGTCGCGGCCCGTCGGCGCATTATCAATTTCAGTGTTGTCATGGGCCAGCGGTAGCAAAGGACAGTGGCTGCAGCATTTCAATTCGTATTTCAATCTTTTGGCTGTCACTGCATGGCGATTCCCTGGTTCGTGGGATGGGGACGTGCCGGCCGTCCGTATTCTGAGCCGTGCCTTTGGTGGTGGCGTTGGTATTCAGCCTTTCACTGTCTGCTTGGATGGGGACGTGCCGGCCGTCCGTACTCTGAGCCGTGCATCAATGGATGGTTGTTTCAATGGATTGGATTATACGTGCTATGCTACAACACTGCGGTCAAGTGTGCTTGGCCAATTGGTTCACAGCTTTCCCCGCTCATCGTGCAGAGTGTCTCGGTGGGCAAGCAGGTCTGGGGCTCCAGATGTTGGTGGCTCTTCTGCTGATCGACTGGGGCGAGGCGGTCTGTGGGCGAGGCGAGCTCCTGCCTTCTGGGGAGTTAGCCCAGTGATCGACAGTGTTGCTTCGGCGGCACGGCTAGGGCCTCATAGAGTCAAACTCACTTCAGCCTAACCATTGGTCATATCAGTGCGGAGTCATTTCAACGGTTCTGTCTCAGGTCTTTTTCAATTGGCGCCTTCTTGGTGGATGGGAGAAGGAATGAACTCATTTGTGTTGTCACGCGTCGTGAATTGATTTTCTGCGCAGTTGGCTGCTCTCAATGGGGAGGGATTCATCCGAGGTCTCATCCGTGCTCCTCGGACTTCTTCGTCTTACGTAGTTGGTGCTGGTTCCTGTTCTACGCCCTCTGGTTCGTCTGCTTCAATTTCGAGCTGAGGGGAGTAGCCCGATTCAACCCGAGCAATGGCTCAGGTGGTGGTCGGGTGCCGTTCACTTCGCTTCGCGATCGGTCCTATCCTATCCTATCCTATCCTCCTCCTCCTCCTTCTTCTCCTCCTCCTCCTCCTCCTCCTCCTCCTCCTCCTCCTCCTCCTCCCCCTCGTCCTCCTCCTCCTCCTCCTCCTCCTCCTCCTCCTCCTCCTCCTCGTCCCTCCACCGCCGCCCCATATCCCAAGCCTGTGGCAGGGTCATCAGCTCGTCGTTGTCGTTGTCGTCGTGGTCGTCGTCGTGGTCGTCGTCGTCCTTCTGTGTCGGCGGCACCGGCCGTAAGGCCTTCACAATAGGAAGAAGGAGGGGGAGTGAGGAGTACGACGAAGATGAGGATGGCGGATGAGGGGGAATGATAACTAGAC
This sequence comes from Prorocentrum cordatum, assembly GCA_963575745.1. Classification (NCBI taxonomy): domain Eukaryota; class Dinophyceae; order Prorocentrales; family Prorocentraceae; genus Prorocentrum; species Prorocentrum cordatum. The sequence continues at coordinate 286,247 of CAUYUJ010010380.1, read as the reverse complement.
GGATGTTCCCTTTCCCGGCCGCCTTGGCAAAAGAATCCTCGTCGGCTTTGGCGGCCTGCTCCTTTCTGCTCTTCTCGACCTCACTCAGCGCCTCCGGGGAGGAAGCCCCGCCCCGCTGCCAGCGTAGGACAAAAGGATGCAACGATTATGATAATGGAGAAGGAGGAGGAGAAGGAGAAGGAAGCAGGAGGAGGAGGAACAGGAGGAGGAGGAGGACGAGCAGAAGTGATAAGGATGAGTAAATGAGGAGGAGTGAGGAAGAGGAGAAGCGGGGGATTGAGGAGGTGGATGAGGAAGCATCTGACTATGTGGGATTTAAACCGATGATTATGGTGGGTTTTGTTCCGATCCCTGGTCTTCCAAGACCTGGATGTGTTGAGTCAGTTCAAAGGCCCGAGCCAGTGCCAACGACGAAGAGCCTCTCGACTAGTATAAATCCATCAGCGGACATGGAAACAATATAAGATCCGTCGTGCGGAAGTGCTGGATCATGATGCTCACATTGGTTCGATGATTTCTTGCACGCTGTTGAAGCAGTGTCTCATGGGAGCACAAGAACCACGCCACGAACGCATACAAATTGTTTAATGATCGCCAACGGAGGTTGACCACTGATCTCTCACCTCAATCGTGTTGACCACCGTTGGCAACCGCTTCCATGTGTGCTTTACTGTGTCCGTAACGAATGGAGCTTGGACGCCAGGGTGGTAGACACGTGGTCATCGTTTCTCCAGGATTCAGGCCGTGAGGTGAGGAGCAAGGGGCTTGCCACCAATCAGATGTGTTTTTTTCATTGTCGAACTGGTGGGATAAGTCCCACATAGGGGTCCGAACTCTATACACCGACGCTTTTTTGCGGCCCTGCACTGACATGTGCGCAAGAAAGCGGATCCTGGTGTATACGGGACCCTGGTGTGTACATGTTTCGTTGTTTCTCCAGGGAACGGATAAAATAAGTATACACCACACCATCCCGCCGCCGTCCCCGACACTCAAAAAGTCCTGGGATTGAAAAACAGCCCGCTACTGGTGATGTACGTGTTCCAGTTTCCGACCAGGGGCTGCTTTGCAGCAGTCTCCTGCGGCTTTTGGCGAAGCTCGGGGCCAGGGAGCGAAGCTCGGGGCTCTCGGGAGCCAGGCCCGCCAGAGGGCCCGCGCCCAGGCTGTAGCTCCCAAGGAACCGCTGCCCGATGGCCTTTCCTGTCGGGTGCCTCTATCGACTGAGATTTTCCGGGCCCTCGCCCGACGCCCACCTCACCTCTGAGGAAAACAAATATCGTGTTGGGAGGAAGGGGTTGGGAGGATGAAGGCCATGCGCAATAGCATCCAGATGCATTGAACGATATCTTCGGCCGCCTATGGGGAAAGAAATACTCATGTCTCCCAACCCCATCCTCCCAACAAGGTAGTTGTCTTCCTGAACAACCCACCTCGCGCCTGGGCCTCCCGTTTCAGGTGCACTTTATCGGGCAATACCGGAACTGCTTCTGAGCGAGCGAGGTGGACGAGGGAAGAAGGCGGATGGCAAGGACCATCGATGAGGGAGGACACGGAAAATGACAGGCAACTCATCAGGGTAAATGAGGGAAATGCGCAGGAGGGGCAGGCTATAGGACGGAGGGAGCATGGAAGAGGGATGAGTGAAAGTAACACGTGTGAGCATGCGTATGAGTGCGAGGAAGAGGAGTGTGAGGAGGAGTTGGGCGAGGAGTAGGAGGCGAGCTGGCTGAGCTGGGCGCGGGCGCCGCCCCAGCATCGGCTTAGCTGGGCGAGGGCGCCGGCGACCTGGCCACGGAGACGACCGTCGCCCAGCGGTTGCGGCGGCAGCGCCGCGCGGTCGCCGCTGGCCGCTGCCCTCGGGGCGAACAGTGCTGCGGGCACCGCTGGGGCCGCTGCCGATGCCGCTGTGGCGACAGCCGCCGCTGGGCTCTGGCCAGCGGCTGCCGCCCTCTCACTGCGCGGCTGGCGGTGGCCCGCGTGGCGGACACGCTGTGCCTGGCGCATTACAGCGGGTCCCCCCGGCTGCCCTGCGCCAACCCAGCACTGAGGGAGGAGCGACGACATCGACCCAGACTGATACTCGTGATGACAGCCCGACGGTACAAGCCAGGCGCCCTGGCAGCGTCCAACACCTTCTGGGAGCGGCCACGTCAGCGCCGCAGGGCGAGTCTCCCTGCGAGTCTCGGGAGGGAGCGGCGGGCGCTCCTTCCCCCCCACCTCCACCCCAAATGGTTCAACTGTGTAGATCCCGTGCTGGCCCCCCGTATCCGCTCCGCCCGCCCCCCCAAACCTCTTCCCGTTTTCCGCTGATGCCTCTGCGGGTAGCCCCCTCCCGACCCCGGCTCCAGCCCCCCCTCCCCCCTCTCTGCGTGCGACCTCCGTGCCCAGCTCCCCCCGTCCCCGCTGTCGTGTCTCCGCCCCAAACGCCGCGGGCAGGCGCGGTCCACGGAGGTGCTTGCACAGCTTCGAGCTCTCGAATGGGAGTTCGCCAATGCTCGTTCGTTCGCATCACTCTCTGGCCTATGTGGACAGTAGGCATGGGGGTCAGCTGAAACCCTAAGGCTCTTTGGGCGGGCCTGTCCCAAGGCCTTGGACTGCAAGGGCAAACTCTAGCGCCCTGCTAATGAAGTTAACTCAGTCTAGCACCTGGAGGGTTCGTTCGTTCGGTCATCCTTCCTCCGCTCTCTCTCTCTCTCTTTCTCTCTCTCTCTCTCTCTTCGCTTCTCCTTATTCCTGGCACCCCCTGCCGCTTCCAATGCGTTCCCTCCCGGATGCCTTCCACTTTTCGGCGAACTTGTCAGCTTCGGCGATGTCATCTGTGATGAGGATGTTGTCAAAAATGGTGCCACCCTTGACCTGCCACACCTGAGCCGGCAGGAGCCCGAAAGGCTGACAAGAAGACGAACGCATTCGGATCGCGAAGGACTGACTCTACGAGGGTCGGCAATGACCCGGCCATGCCATGAAGAAGCATACATTCGAAGACGGAATCATTAAGTCATCTTCTAAACCAAACCCACCTCTTCCAAAATGAGGCCCTCCGCGAATCCCTCTGCGGGCTCACTACTTGGTGCCCCCTACCCTTGTTAATCCACATAGCATACACGGTCGATCATCTGAGCTTCTGCGCATGGTGGAAACCTCGTGAACCAAAGTCCGGCTCTTCCAAAAGGGCATGAAGATCCCAAGTCACCGAATCTCGCGATGCGCGCTGCGCACCCGCGCGAGGCGCGGCTACTTTCGCACGGAGCGCCCACCCGCCTCTCCGGGGCTGCGCTCCCATCTCGGGCACCTTCCTGACGACGTCGGGGCCCTGGAAGGCCGAGAGCGGCGATCAATGTCTACCGCGACGTTTTAAATCGCCAGAAGTCTGCAGGGGCTGCGCTGCTGCTGCTGGCACGCCCAAGCGCGGGGACGAAAATCCCACCAGCCCTCTGGGCGTGAGTGGTTTAGCGAGTTTCATCTTCCAACTTCCCCTTCGGGAAGGGGTTGCCCCTCCCCCTCCCCGCCCTCCCTGGGTCTGGACGGGGCCTTCCGCGAGAGGTTGTAGCGTCCAAGATGGCCTCTGCACGGAATCCCAAATCACTCATTTTACGAAAGTTTGGGCCACATGTTGGCCTCGTGTCTGGGGGCGGAATTGGAACCTCCTCCTTCTTCGATCGATCTCCAAGATGGCCCCCGAGGCTCCCCCCCCCCACACACACAAGATGCACAGCAGCAAGATGCTAAACTGAAGCAGCAATCTGGGCGCGCCGCCAAGATGACGGCGGCGCCTGCAATTCGACACGCGAGGGTGCCGAATGGGCAGCCGCCCGGACTGGCGGCCTCGAGAAGCGAGCGAAAACAGGCAGGTTACGACGGGGTTCGCACGGCCCGCCGCCGTCAGTACGCGCAGCTCTGGCCTATGGACAGAGGCGAGAGGACAAAAGCGAGTGTGGTCGAACCCTCGCGTCGGGCAGGGGCCTCGCAGGCACGAACGCCACCACCGCCACCACCAGGTGACCCGGGGGTCGCTTCTGGGAGCCGTTTCGTCAACGAGGCAAGGGTGCCACTCCGCCAGGTGCCACCGCAAAAAAGGACACCGCCGTCAGCGCCCGCTGCCGCCAGGAGATCACCGCCGCCGCGGGGGGGTGGGAGGGCGCAAGGGGACACGTGAGGACTCCCCCTGAGGCTCCCAAGGGAGCCCCAAGACGGCTCCAAGAGGTGCCCTGGACCCCAAGAGGCCCTCAAGAGGCTCCCAAGAGACTCCCAAGAGGTCCCCGAAGCCCGCCCAGAGGCACCAAAGATGACCAAAGAGGCCTCGGCGAGAAGGCCAAACATCATTGATTTCACTAAGGGCGTAGCCGCATTTTGGTCGCCAAGGGAGGGGGGCTGATTAAGGAGTCCCCCCGCCTCTCCTGTGCTCGGTCTCCTCCGAGATGGCCCCAAGATGGCCCCCGAGGCTTCCAAGGGTGCCCCAAGAGGGCCGCAAGAGGTGCCCAGGAGGCCCCCAGAGGCCCCGCACTTTAGACGCCCCAAGAGGCCTCGGCGAGAAGGCCAACATCATGGATTCTACTACGGTGTAAGCCACATGTAGGCCTCCTGGGTGGGGGGGCCTTGATTAAGGAGCCCCCCTCCTTTGATCGATCGTTCCCAAGATGGCCCCAAGATGGCCCCCGAGGCTCCCACGTGTGCTCCAAGACGGCCCCAAGAGGTACCCAGGAGTCCTCAAGGTCCCCACGATGCCCCCAAGATGCCCCCAAGAGTCTCCCAAGAGACCCCCAAGAGGCTCTAAGAGGTCCCAAGACGCCCCAAGAGACCCCCGGGACTGCAAAGAGACCCCCAAGACGCCCCAAGAGGACTCGAAGACGCTCTCGAACGAAATCCAAAGAGACGAATCGATTCCGAGAGGCATCCAAGAGGCCTCTGGCCTTTCTGCTGGCCCTCCTCCTCATCCTCCTCCTCCTCCTCATCCTCCTCTTCCTCATCCGCATGTTCCTCCTCCTTCCTCGTCCCTCCTCCCCCTCCCCCTCTCCCTACTCCTCTCCCTTCTCCTCCTCCTCCTCCTCCTTGTCCTCCTCCTCCTGCTCCTCCTCCTACTCTTGCTCCTCCTCCGATTCCTCCTCCATTCTCCCCCTCTTGGGGTACGACGTCTTGCCCAACCATTTATTCCACTGCATTCTCCTGCACATCCCTGATCAGGGCCTCTCGGCTGGGCTTCGTTTCTGGATGGGCTGGTGGGGTTACGCGAAGCGTCTACAATAATGGGGACGATACCCAATCGGCGACATCGACAGCGAGCAGTGAGCCCTGTTCAACATGGGCAGGAATTACTGCTGGTCCTCGTCCCCGTTCTTTCGGCATCCGTTTCAAAACTTCCGAGAGGAGGGGAGGGAGGGAGGGAGGGAGGGAGGAAGGGAATGAAGGAGTGAAGGATGGATGGAGAAGCAAGCAAAGGGAGACAAAACCGTCCACGTCGTGATTCCGGTGCAGCATGGACCACCAAAGCGATTTCCCGCGACACTCGAGTTGCTTTGAGGGTCACGGGCCCGCTAGGGGCCCCCAGAAGATCGTTGTCGCCGTTGGTGTCGTCATCGTCTTCGTCGTCGTCGTTGTCGTCGTGGTCCCCGTTGTTGCTGGGGGAGGCGACCAGGGGCAGGACGAGGAGGTGAACGGGGAGAAAGAAGGAGGATTAGGACGAGGGATACACGGGAAGAAAAGAGGAGGATTAGGACGAGTGATGAACGAGAAGCAGGACGTGGGAGGAGGAAGGAGGGAGGAGGGAGGAGGAGGGAGGAGGAGGGAGGAGTCAGGAAAGAGGAGGGACTAGGGCGGAGGGAGAAGGGAGGAGGAGGAGGAGGAGGGAGGAGGAGAGGAGGAGGAAGGAGGGGAGGAGGAAGGAGGAGGAGGAGGAGGAGGAGGAGAGGAGGAGGAGAGAGGAGGGAGGGAGGGAGGGAGGGAGGGAGGGAGGGAGGAGGAAGAGGAGGACGAGGAGGACGATAGAGGAGCAGCAGGACGCGGGATACCCCGAGATCATTACACACAAACATGGGTGGCCCCCTTACTGTCTTCCCTCCTGGCCAGCGTCCTCTGAATACTGCAGCCAAGAGGCTGTGCCTCGTCCCTTGCGGCAAGCCCTGCTGTCAGACTGGGCCTACTCGCTCTAAGGGCTGTGCATCAACACCGACGTAGCCAAAATCACCGTACTTGTACAACTCAACATCGTCGACGAAATCTGGGTTCGGAATCCGCAAACCACATACGTGGCACGGCCTCGCAAATCTCCTGAGAATGCATTCGCCAAGTCAAGCCGCTGCGGGAAACATAACGTGAAGATTAACATATCCCCTTTTTTCCCCTCCACCCCTGTTCCTTCCTCCCTACCTGAGTACCTCCCTCTGGTCCTCCTTTTTTATTACCCTCTCTCACCGTCCCCCTTCCTCTACTTCTGCGTGCCATTCCTCCGATGTCCCCGCCCCCCTCCCCCTTTGGCCTCCTCTTCCTGCCCGTCCTCCCTCTCCCCGTCCCCCGAAGAAGATCTGCGCTCGTGCAGCGGCTCCTGCGCAACCCCCGTAGGAGGAGGACGAGGAGAAGAGCGAAACAGGAAGGAGAAGATGGGCGGACAAAAAGAGGCGGAGGAGCGATACAATGTACATAGGAGAAGGGGGAGGAGGCGGAAAAGGAGGATGAGACCCTGCTCTCTCGCCCCAGTCCTTTACTTCCTCTACCCCCTCTGTCTTCCTCGTCCGCTCGCCTGTTCTCTCCCTTCGCCTCTCCCCGCTCCCCCCTGCTTCCCCTCCACGCTGCCTCCCGTCCCCCCTCCTTCCCCTCCGCCTCCTTCTCCTTTCCCCTCTCCTTCCCCTCTCCTTCCCCCTCCCCTTCCCCCTCCTCTTCCCCTCTCCTTCCCCTCTCCTCCCCTCCCCTTCCCCTCTCCTTCCCCTTCCTTTCCCCTTCGCCTCCTTCTCCTTCTCCTCCCCTTCCCCTTCCCCTTCTCTTTTTCCTCTCCCATTCTCCCCCCGCGCCACTTTCCCTCGGGCGGGCGAAGGCGGGGGGGACTCGGCTGGCAGGCGACCAGCCAATCCGCATCTTTCTGGCCTCCCAAGCGCCCCTGTAGGCCGGGTTGTCCACCTCGCAGCGCTCGCGCGGAAACTGCCGAGTGCCGAAGGCTGCCGACGGTCGCCGATGGCCACCGAAGGCCGCCGACGCCCCCCCCCTTTCCCCACGCGTCGAGGTGCGAGCCGAGGATGCGGTGACCCCACAGGCCTCTGGGAGACTGCGGCTATCGCGCTGTCATGAGGAGCGCTGAAAAATCAACGAAGGGTCTTTTCTAGGCACGGCGCGCCTCGGCTTCGAGCAGGTTCCCCGACCTAGATGTAAAGAAGGGCACAGAAACCAGAGCCCCTCCTGACCCCAAACATGTCCTTATTTCAGCGTCCTGACTGACTCTGATCCCGGGTCGAGGGTTCCACAGGGCCCGCCCCCCCCCCGATGGGATGGCTCCCAGGGTTCCACAGGCTCCGCTCTCCCGACGGCATGGGGGAGGTGACGACGCGAACGCCGACGCCGACGCCGACGCCGACGCCGATGACGACAACGACGACGACGACGAAGACGACGACAACGACGACGAAGACGACGACGACGATGCCGCCGCCGCCGACGCTGCCGCCGACGTCGACGCCGACGCCGATGCCGACGCCGACGCCGCCGTCGCCGCCGCCACCGCCGCCGACGACGACGACGGCAACGATGACGGAGGACGGACGACAGTGACGAACCACCCCACACCCACAGGAGGAGGGCGGGGGTGCACCAACACCCTCCACCACGCCACGCCCACATGGCCACGACGACAGGGGGGGGACGATCCCATTCGCGAGGCCATCCCGAGGCTCACGGGCGTACCAATCCAGCGGGGGGGGGGCGCTCGATCCCATATGCACTAGGGGGGGAGGGGGGGGGGGCAACCCTGGATCATATCTGCTCTCAGCCTCTGAGGCCTGTCCACCTCTGGCGTCAGTAATGAGGGGGCAAGACGGCCAGCGAATCATGGGCTGCCTTCTGGACGGGCACGGCAACCCTTTCCGTGGAGTCCGGGCGGGGGCTGCCATACCCAGGGGAGGTGGACAGAGCTCGGGGTACAAAATCGACTGGGTGGACAGTCGGCAAGGCCCGAGGAGGTGGCCAGTCTGGCTCTCCCAGGAGGACGAGGAGTAGGAGGAGGAGGAGGAGGAGGAGGAGCCCGCCTTCTTTGCCGACCACTGCCCCTTGTACTCAGGGTTGTCGATCAGAGGCGCCTCATACTCTCCGTCCTCGTCGTCGTCCCACTCCTCGGGGCGACTGCTCGTTGGGTCCCTAATCTTCTTTTCGTCCACCCAATCTGCTGGCTTCACGTCGCTGAGATCGTCAATCTGTGCCTGGTCTACCCAATCGGGAGGTTTCTTGTCCGCCGGGTCGATCAGCTCCCTTGGTGGCAGTATGTCCCAGTCATCCTTCAGGGAGCCCTCGTAGAGCTTGTCCTGGTCAACCTCAACACGCACCGTGCTGTCTGGTCTCAAGACCAGCCTGTACAGATGAGAGTGGCCCTCCCCCTCCTGCATGAAAGGGAGTTCCTTCTTCTTCAGATGGTTCTTCCCGTTGTAACTAAAGATGAGATGGGTCCGCTTGTCAGTGTTGCACTGGTCTGGGCCGAACATGATGTTATAGGGCGTCGGCTCACCAAACAAAGTCAAATTCGATTGGTAAGGCCCCACCTTCAAGTAACCGCCGCCGCACACGAGGTCTTTCTCGTACTTGACCTGGTACTGGAGTATCAGATCTTTCCCTTCATTGGAAAACGACTCGAAAGCGCTGGCGATGCCGTAGAACTTCATCGTCTGAGCCGTCTGCATGCCCATGTCCTCGGCTTCGTCCCGGAACCACTTCCCAGTCGCGGTAGTCCATTCGCCCATCTTTTCCTTATCGTTGTCCTTCCACCTGCTGATGGTCCAGCGGCTCTGCCAGCCATCGCCGAAGGTCTCCGCAAAGTAGACCTCTTGGCCCAGTGGTAGATCCTCCATCATCTTGGTCCTCCCCTCTCCGTCTCCTCCTTCATTCCTTTTCCAGATGAGTAATTCCTCCCTGTCGCACCCCGAGGCGTGTCAGTAGGGCGGGCCGGGCGTATCGCCTGAAACTGAAGATTTGCGAGACCTTCACGGATGTAGGGCGTGTGGTTTTCGAAATGTAGCTTTCGCCGTAGCGCCGCGCACCTTCGATTTAAAGCATCGCCAGAACTTTACGGATGGAGGACGGGTCGTTTTGAACATGTGGCCCTCGCCTTAGCGCCGCGTGCTTTTGCTTAAAACGTTGCGCGGGTTTCGCGGATGGAAGGCGGGTGGTTTCAACATTCGGCTCTCGCCTTAGCGGCGAGCGCATTCGCTTTAAACGTGCGCAAAGAGTGTCATGGAAAACGGACGGTTTCTTCTCAAACTGTGGCTCTCGCCTTAGCGCCGCGTTCATTCGATTTAAGAGTTTCCAGCAATTTCAAGGATTCTCGCGGTTAGCGTCCCACAATGGATTTTGGCACGATGTCGGACCGTCAAGGCGCGACGGTTACGTTGATTCGCAGTGCTGACGTCCTAGGAACGGTGTTCTGGCATGATTCCGGATCGTAGGGGCGCAACAGCAACGGTGATTCACGGCATTGAAGTCTCAGGCACGGTGTTCTGGCACAGTACTGGATTTTCGAAAGGCTGTCTTCCAACGGAGCACTTCCCTCAATGAAAATGACTCCTCGTAGGGACCTCGGGAGAAGGAAATTGGAGGGAGGGTTTCTTATAAGATTGTTGATGACGAGTCTTGGGCTTGCATTGGTCCTCTTCTTCTTCTTCTTCCTCCTCCTCCTCGATTCTTTTCTCTATGAATTGCCCTGCGATGTACCGAACCAAGTTGCGCCAAGTGACAAGACGAGTTGACCCACATTTGCCCCGGCAGTGACAGTACAGGCGACGCCATCTGTTGCGCAAACTCCATGGGATGCGCTCGCGTGGCGCGGCTCACATGACAACAACACAAAGACGAGGAACGAGGGCCCAGGCTTGAGGACACGGGGGCGGGAACGAAGGGCATGAAAAGAACGCGCGGGGGGCCGAACCGTCAGCGCGGCAACAGCAGAGGGAAGGTGGCAGGGGGCAGAAGACGACGACGAAAGTGGCGGCAGGAGACCGAAGAGTGTTACTTATGTCGGTAGTGCGCTAAATATGCACCGTTGCCTGCGCCCTGCCGCCGCGGCGCTCGACAAAATGATTGAACCGGCTTATGCTTAGTGCAAGAAGCGAGCGAGGCCTAGCTCGCCCGCCAACTGCCCTGTTTTCTTCCTGCACTTTTCAGTGCGGAAGGTAAGCGCTCCAAGGCGCGCCGCTAAGTCTGCGGGCGGCCCGCGACAACGCCCTGCTAGACCCCCCAGCAGTCCTCGAAAGTGCGACTGTTTTGCAGATCGCAGCCCCCCAATAATGGTGTCGAATCGGATAAGTTATGCGTACCAGCAGCCCTCGAAAGTGGCGACAGTTTCGCAGATCGCAGCCCACCAAAGATGGCGAGGTCTCATTTGAGTCCGCGTAAGACGTCAGTCCGCTGGACACCCCAGCAGCCCTCAGGCATCCGTATGGGCGACCTGGACACGAGAAACCAAAGCGTTTCGCTCGAGACATCCTCAACGCATCCTCATGCTAGACGTCCGCCTGGACGACCTGGACGCGCGAACACAAGCGTCTCGCTCGAAACATCCTCAACACATCCTCATGGTAGATATCTGCCTAGGTAACCTGGACGCACGAAACCAAGCGTCTCGCTTGAGACATCCTCAAGACCTGGGCACATGAAAACGAGCATTTCACCTGAGAGATCCCATGAAATCTGGTCCCCAGATGAGGAACCGACTATAACACAAAACAAACGTTTCGCTCGAGACACCCCCAACACATTCTGCAACACAAGCGTTTCGCTCGAGACAACCGCAACAAACGAACATGTATATGATGTTGCCATGTGTCTGATCGATCGGAATTTCAAAGACCATCGCTTCGCTCGGGACATCCTCAACTTTTGAATTCGCCAGCCCTGCGCGACTTCGTCATGCATCGTCAAGGAAACGGCCCTACGCAAGCTGAGGCCCGGCACATGGCTTACCACGCTAAAAGAGAACCTTGGGCCTCCGCCCTTTCCGGGAAAAATGTCACCGCGGGCTCCCCTGCGCCAGGCGGGATTCTAACCAGGGGCGTCCAGCCCGCGGGCCCAGGCTGGCTCCGCCAGGCCACGGCGGCGCCGCAGCGCAGAGTCGCCCAGCTCCAGGGGCCAGCGCCGGCCACTCTGGACAGGGGCACGTCAGTGGGGGCTGGGGGGCTCGCGGGCCCACGCCCTCGCGCGCCGCCACGGCTGGCGCCCGAAGCACAAAAAGAGTGCCAGTGCGCATCGCCCGGATTGGAGCCGGGAGCGTCCGAGCTGCGGGCCCAGGCCCGCCTCCCGAGGCCGCGCCGACAACGGGGAGGAGAACCGCCCAGCCCCAACATGCCAGCAGCGGCAACTTTGGCCAGGGGCAGGCCGGGGGGAGTCCAGCGCCCGAGTCCAGGCCCTCGACGGGGCCCAAGACGAGGCAATGTGCCAGCCCATGTGGCCCAATGGGTACGGCGTGAAGTTGGAGATCCCAAGCTCAATGCCCAAAGGAGTCGATGGTCAGACCTGCGCAAGGGCGTCGCTCAGGCTCCAGCTGGCCGCAGTGCTGCGCGGGCCAGCTGAAGCTGGCCCGCGTGGCGTTGCGCGCCACTTCGTTTGCCCCCTGGGCTGCTGAGGGCGCGCGCTGTGTCAGAGCACGGACCAACAGAAAGAGAAACAACACACGCAGACGAAACAAACAAACAAACAACATCGAAGGCACGGAGATGCGACACCGCGCCCTGGTAAGTCATTCCCGAACTAGTTCAGCTGATAACACTCTGTCTCACATTCTGCTGGTGTGTGGTTCAAATCTAAGTTGTTCTGCTTCATTTTGGCTTCCCACCCTTTACGGACGAACCATGTTTTAGATCCCCGCGCGAACCTTGCTAAACCCACCTAACGCACGGGGCTCGCGGACGCAGGCTGTGGGGAGACCCAAGAAGCGCACAAGTTCAACACATGTTATTGGAAATTGCTGGGCCTGTAACACCACGCCCTGCAAAATGCACGAGAGCGTGGGCCAACAGGTCTTGTTGTCAAGTGAGTGGCGCAGCTCTGGCCCGATGTCTTGTCAATCGTACTCAACATTGCTGCCTCGTTGAGCAAGTGAACGGGCGGCGTGCCTGTGGTGAAACTGACACGTGGTCGTGGCAAGGGCCGCGCGCAGTGTAGCACGCCTGCGGGGCCACTTCCCTGTTCTTTGGGGAAAAGTTCATGACAAGGTTTCCAGGCAATGCGCGGCACGACATCCTGGAAGAAGGTCGGTGTAGACAGCAGTGGGGTCGTAAACGAAACCGGCCACGAGGGATAACGGGATAACCAAAAGAACACAAAGTAAGGCAGCTCGGAATTGTCGAACCGTTTGAAGGGGCGGGTGGGACGAAGAACCCAAGTGAACAATGGTCGTGGCGTAGCCGTCGTGCTGGCTGTATCTGCACGTGGTGTCTGCAACGCTCGACGGATGAGTGTCTGACCGGTTGCGGTCCACAGTCGGGACAAGTACACGAATCGGCGACATCAAGTTGCTGATAAGAAACATGCTGCCCCAGAGCGCCAAGATGGATACACCATCCTCGATAAGACCCTACCACGATGAGAGCAGTGGAAGCGCCGTGGGACTTTGGCCTGCACAGGGACGAACACCTTGTTGAAGTCGGCGGCAGCCGTAGTGGTGCTGTTGCCCTTGACTGGTGCCCAGGGTGGTGATATAAGTACAATTGACGTTCAGCCAGCACAGCACAGAGGCGTGCTCGCATGGAGGACAGCCAGCACAGTCGTACACATCACGAGACAAGATACATGGCATGTGGCTCGCTGTCATGACCGACGCGGCGCCACGGCCAATCCCTGTGGGGTGCAATGTGTTGTGGGAGAGATATAGGACCTGTTCGCAAGAATCCCTGTTCGCTGGTCCCTGTTCGCCGTTCCCCGTTCGCCGGAGCCCCCGTTCGCCAAGTCCCCGTTCGCCGGGGCCCCGTTCGCTGGAATCCCCGTTCGCCAATTCCCGTCTGCTGGTCCCCGTTCGCGGGTCCCTGTTCGCCGGTCCCCGTTCGTCGTCCCTGTTCGCCGGTCCCTGATCGCCCGCTCCTGTTCGCCGGTTCCCGTTCGCCATGCAGTCCCTGTTCGCCGGAGTCCCTGCTCGCCGGTCCCAGTTCGCCGATCTCCGTTCGCCGGTCCGCGTTCGCCTGAGTCCCTGTTCGCCGGCCCATGCTGAGGACTGGGAGGGAGGCAGGTGGAGCAGCATCAGGAGGAGCAGCAGGTGGAGAGCATCAGGCGGGACAGTAAAGTATGACGCGCAATCGAGGTCTCACACGCCAGCGGGTCGGGTCGGGCGGGCGGATCCAAACGGGCTGGCGGGTCGGGCGGGCGGACCCTCACAAGCGAGCGGGCGGCGGGTCGGGCGGGCGGGACATTACATAAAGTATGCCGTGAAATCGAGGTTTCACACGCGTGCCCACACGGGCGGGTCGGGCCAGTCGGGCGGACCCTAAGGCCCTAACGGGCGAGCGGGCGGCGGATCGGGCGGGCGGGAACGTTCAAGCATGACGCATCATCGAAGTAGCACGCCGTAACCTAACGGGTCGGTCGGGTCGGGCGGGCGGACCCCAACGGGTGGGTCGGTCGGTCGGGCGGACCCTAACAGGCAGGAAGGCGGGCGGCGGGTCGGGCGGGCGGGACATTGAAGTATTACGTGTAATCGAGGTAATGCACGCGTCCCCGAACGGGCGGGTCGGGTCGGGCGGGCGGACTCTGACGGGAGAGCGGGTCTGGCGGCGGGTGGGGCCCAAACAGGCGGGCGGGTGGCGGACCAGGCGGCGACGACAACGACGACGACGACGACGACAAATACGACGACGGCGACTACGACGACGACGACGACGACGAGGCCGCCGCAACCGGCGACGACGACGACGATGAGACGACGACGATGACGACGACGACGACGGCGGCGACGACGACGACACGCCAATGGCGACGACGACGACGGCGACGGCGGCGACGACGACGACGACGACGGCTGCGACGCCGACGTCGACGACGACGAAGACGATGACGACGACGATGACGAGAGCGGCGACGACGACTGCCAGGACGAAACGACGACGCCGACGACGACGATGATGACGGCGAGGGCTGCAACGGCGACGACGACAACGACGACGACGACAAGGGCGACAACGACGACAAGGGCGACAACGACGACGATGACGACGACGACGGCGACAACGACGACACGGACGACAACGACGACGACGACCTCCCCTGCACGTCCTCGCGTCCTTCAAGCCTTCTTCTTCTTCTTTTCCTCTTCCTCCTCCTTGTCGTCGTCGTCGTTCTCCTCCTCCTCTTCTCCTTCTTCTTCCTCCTCCTCCTCCTTATTTCCTGCTCCTCCTTTCCCTCCGCCTCCTCCTCTTCCTCCTCCTCCTCCTCCTCCTTCTTCTCCTCCTCCTCCTCCTCGTCCTCGTCGTCCTCCTCCCTCCCTTCACCATCCACCGTCTTGCTGCAAATCTGGCGAACCAGGCCTGGTAAACGGAGCCTAGGGAACTGGGCCTGGCGAACCGGGCCTGGGGAACCGGGCCCGGGAGACCGGGCCTGGCGAACTATAGACATGGCGAGCCAGGCCTGACGAACCAGGTCTGGCGAACTGGGCATAACGAAGCGGGTCTGGGGAACCGGTCCTTCGAGAACCGGGCCCAGACGAACCAGTCCTCTGGCGAACCAGTCCTCTGGCGAACCGGTCCTCTGGCGAACCAGTCCTCGGCGAACCAGTCCTCTGGCCAACCGTTCCTCTGCCGTGAGAGACGTCGTGGCATTCCTGTGGGCTGGCGTTCCACATCGCGTAGCCTGCAGCTGCTTTTGCCCTCGCGGCCAGATCCTCGCGTCTAGTATGGTCTGGCGTTTGCCTCATCGTATCAGTGAATATCCGGGTCGCATTACCCGAAGGCTTGCAGAACAGCTATAATCAAAAACTGCTCAGGGAATGGAGGGTGGTACCGGTGCGGAGGTTGATGGAAGTGCGAATGTGCGTCCACATCGCACTCTGCGCAGTCCGCGGATCGCGAGCTGGGATCGCTTCGTAAGCAACTAGAACCGCGGGTGGGATGGGTGACAAGTAAAAGACATGGCGGCAACGGTACGAGAATAGCGGCGGCCCTTTTCCCCTTTCGTATAGTCCGCGTGCACGGTTGAGCCAGAATGGCAACCGGCGCGCACGCGTGCTCGTATTCGAGTCAGGAGGAAGAAAAGGAGGTAAGGGAGGAGGAGGAGGTGGATGAGGTGGAGGACGAGCTGGATGAAGAGAAAAAGAAGGAGAAGGACGCGGAGAAGGAGGAGGAGGAGGGACGAACAGGGAGGAGGAGGAGGAGGAGGAGGAGGAGGAGGAGGAGGAGGAGGAGGAGGAGGAGGTAAAGGGAGGGGGGAATATGTGGGAGGAGGACGGCGACGAAGACCTTGGAAGGGAGAAGGAGGAGGGAGGATGCGGCGGCGGACGCGGTGCCACAGCAGCGTGTGTGCCCGGGAGGGAGCGGTGGCTCTCAACCTCAAGAGGCAAGGAAGACGAAACGGGCTGGCCACCCACCGGCCGACCGCCCCCAGATGCGAATGCCTGGCAGAGCGTGGAGTGGCAGATGGGGGGAAGGACATCCCTGACCCCCCCGGCCTTGGCTCCCGCGCCCGCAGCACACCAGCCCAGGAGCACCGCCACGCCGGCCCTCGCGCCAGGGGCCATCTGGCGCTGCGGCCGCCGGGGGGGGGGGCGCGAGCCCCGTGCGGGGCGGGCGCCTGCGCGGCCCCCCTTGTTCCAATGGCGGCGGCGCCGTCGTCGCCGTGGTCGTCCTGGTGGTGGTCGACATGGTCGCTGTCGTTGCCGTGGTCGCGGTCGTGGGTGATGTTGCCGTCATTCGGACAGGACGAGACCGCAAAGGAGGCGGGCTCACCGGCCGAGCGACTGGCCGGCCCACCAGCGTCGGCCTGGTGGTCGTCATCCTCGTCTTCCATCCGTCCTCCTCATCCTCTATGCTCGTCCTCCTACCTCCTCCTCCTCTTCTTGCGCCTCCTTCTCCTCCTCCTCTTCTTGCTCTTCCTTCTCCTTCTCCTTCTCTGAAGATCCTCAGTGGGCTGCCCCCCCCCGCCCCCCAAGGGGTGGCCCAGCAGTGCGCCCACGCGGACTACTTGGCAAGTCAGTCTGTGCGGCCGGACTGTGTGGCAGAGAGCTCGGGGCCGCCGAAGGCCTCCAGAAATTCCGGGGACCTGCCTGACCGATCTTCTCACAAAATGGCATCCTCTTGGAGGCTCGGAAGTGGGCACCGACACCGACACAGGTGGTTGCCTCCGCCAAGGGAAGAGAATTTCCCTCCTTCGGTGGAGGCACGTTGCCGACACTGCGATTTCAAAACCCTCGAACCTGATGTCTCGACCCCTAATCCAGGGCCAACTTTTCATCCATAGTCGTTTCTGACGGTCCCGGGGCCACGTGCGGGCGACTGGAAGCCGAACGTGGGCCAAGCACTGTGTGAAGCTTGGTCCAACAAGCTCCTACAGTAGAGAGGTGCGGCCGCCGCACAGAATACATACGTTACTGATGCCCGTCGGTCGGAAGAAGTGGGTAGAAACATGGAGAAGGAAGGCGTTGGATACAGATTGGGCTTCCGCCCGCCCCCTGAAGGAGGGAAGAGGGACAACCGCTCGATTCTTGAAGTAGGAAGGCGCATCAATTAGATTGGGATTAAGGCATCCGTAAATGCCTACTTTCAACGACTGGCGTGTACAAGCTAGCATGGAGGAAACGGGCCCTGGGGAAAGTGGGTCCTCCAGGCTTCTCGTCGTTTCAGCGTTCCTTAGGCCCTCCCTGGGCCCACGGAATCAAAGAAAGGCTCGGGGCGAAAAACTACGTCCGGACCCAGAACAAGACAACATTTTTCAAGAACGTGAGACCCTCCGCCGGCCCAACACACGCAACACATCTAAGGGTACCCTCCCCAGGACGCACAAAATCATCCAACAAACAGCAAAAACATCGGGGTACCATCCCCGAGCCGACTTCGATCTTATAACCCAGTCCGACCGCAGACCTATGGAAAGGCCCAAGCAGTCCAAGGCCCGTCTGCTTCAGGAGCCCATTCCCTCTTGGCGAGAGAAGGTGAGAATGCAAGGCCCTTTGGCGTCGAAATTCGCCAGGGTGCCTTTCGCGGCCGGCCAATGAGCATGGCTGAAGGTGGGCCGACAACGCGGGGGATGCAAGGCGTTGCCCTTCAGATGCCACCCCATTCTCGTCGCGGGCGGCGACTGCAGGACCTGAACGGGGCGACGGCGACGCAGCCGCTCGAGGACGGCGGAGGGCAACCGGCGGCGGCAGGGCGCGGCGAGCGCAGCTACGTGGAAGAAAACGCAGCGTCGCCTTTGGGGAAAGTGAGGGAGGACGAGGTGGAGGAGAAGGAGGAGGAAGAGGAGGAGGAGGAGGAGGAGGAGGAGGAGGATGAGGAGGAGGAGGAGGAGGAGGAGGAGCGAACTTAGCTGGCGGCCACGTTCGTGTGC
The DNA here is from genome assembly GCA_963575745.1 of Prorocentrum cordatum. Classification (NCBI taxonomy): domain Eukaryota; class Dinophyceae; order Prorocentrales; family Prorocentraceae; genus Prorocentrum; species Prorocentrum cordatum. The sequence continues at coordinate 268,544 of CAUYUJ010010380.1, read as the reverse complement.
TTAGCTAGCCTCGCTGCGGCGCGCGGACCTGGCCTCCGGTTAGGTCAGCGGGGAGGCGGATGGCGCGGCGGGCGGCGGCGGCGCTGTAGAACGCGTTCGGGTCCGCGACGATAGAATCCTTCATGAGGTGGAACGCGCGGGTGGCGATGTCCATGCGAGTGGCCGAGCGGCGTGGGGCGTCTGCAGGTAGGGGAGGCCCACGCGCGCCAGGACACTCTCGCTCAGCTGGCCGCGGGGGTACGCAATGTGGTGGATCATCGTCGGGCAGTGGAGGTAGTGCTGGGTGGAGTCTGGGCGGTCACATCCGTGTGTGTACTGGCGCTTCTGCGGGTTCACGTGCATGCGGTCCGGGCTTGTCCATGCACCAGTAAGGGCGTCCTTGCAGGAGGCTGGGCCGCCAGGAACTTGCGGAGGAGGATCCAACGCGCGGCGAAGTCCGCGGGGATCTCGCGCATCTGGACCAGGTCTTGTTCGTCAGGCTTGGTTTCTTTGTCGCGCTCGTCGTCCCCATGGGACAGCTGCGGGTCAGACTCGGTTGGGGTGCGGTCGAGCTGGCTGCGCATCCAGCGGCGGCGGGCGCGTCGCTCGGCGGTGATAAAGCGGCGGAGAACACTCCGACGGCGAACGCGGTCGGGATCGCTGCTCATGTTGCCGAGGCGTGCAAATTCCAAGCGGCTGCGCGCTATGTTGGATGTCGCCGAGGCATTTTCGCGCATCTCGACGGCGAGGCGACGGCTTCGCGCCCGCGCGTGGCACAGCGGCTGGGACATGTCGTTGCGAAGCGCACGGTAGACGTACTCCACGCACTAGGAGCCCCGATCATTATTGTTGTCGATGCCGCGGTCCGTCAGGAGAACGTCAGGGATCCATGGGCATGCCCAGTGTGCCGCACGGTTTTGGAGCCGCTCTCGCGCAGCGTGCGCGCGCTGAACTGCTGGGCCCTCGCGGCGAGCAGGCGCGGGGGGCCGGAGAAACCATGCATAGAGGCGCTTCTTGACCGTGGCGTGGAGCATGTCAGGGTGGGGGCGCTCGTGTAGGGCCGACAGGTGCGCCTTCTGCGGCGAGCGTTTCTGCCGCGGAACCTCGTCATGTTGCGCGCGTTGTTGCAGACGGGCAGCGGTGCCACGGCGAGCTGCGCGCGCGCGGGCAGCGACGAGGGCCCCCGCGGCGCGCTGGGGGCGCCCAGCGATCGGGAGGCGCTTGAAGTGCAAGCCCGCAGTCTTGGCAAAGAAGATCGGTTTGGTGATGCCTGCGAAACGCCGCGCGATGGAGATCGGGCTGGCCCCGCAGTCGGCGCGCCAGCGACCGCTTTCGAGTGTGGCTGCGCTGAAGCGCGGCGACTTGTGCCGTGCGTTCCATATCTTGTTTGTCTTGGCGGCGGCGCTTTAGATTGTGGCGGGGAGCAGCTAGATGTCATTGGGCGTCTCGACGTTGATCCAGAAGGCCATGCCAAATATATCGGATTTGGCTAAGCTGTTGGGCGCGACGCGAAGTGGCCTGTGGATGCCCTGGTGTTCCTTCGAGAGGTGGGTGTCGGGGGGGCCGTGCCGCTGGCCAGCGTAGAAGAGGCACGTGTCGGCGGCGATGTTGCATGGCTCGATGCTGTGCTGGGTCGGTGCATGCGAGCCGGAGCGCTTGAGCATGCGGCCCCACCACGTGGTGGCTGGTCCGCGCCACTGGCCCAGGAGGCTGGCGCCTGGATCGACAAAGAGGCCGAGGTAGCGTGCCATGTCGACGATCGTGAAGTGTTGCCAACGGGCGTGGGTGTTGGCGAGCGCCGCCTGCGTGTCGGAGGTCAGGTCGGGCGGCCTGCACGTCGGAGATCAGTTCGGGCGTCGGCAGCGTCCAGGCCTGTGCGATGATGCATTTCTTTGCTTGCAATTTGAGGCCCGCGAGTTGGTCAGCAGCGAGTAGGTGAGGTACCAGGTGCTGTATGTTCCGCAGGCGGCGCAGGACGACGCCGAGGTAGTCTGCGCAGGCGCTGACCAGGCCGCGCTGGCTGGCGTGGATTTCCGCGGCAATGGCGCTGATCGCAGGGTCGAAGGCGAGGGCCCGCATCGTGCCGCTGAGCAGGCATCCATGGGCAACTCCTGAGTCGGCGCGCAGAAGAAGGCGAAAGGCGCCGCCGAACAACAGGAAGGATAACGGGTCGGCGTAGAAGGTCTGGATCAGCTGCCACACGTCGCCAGCGATGGCCCAGCGCCCAAGGGCGGCCCGCGTCCATTGGCGGCTGAGCGACGGGGGGGCTGCCGCGATGTCCATGGAGGCGGAGACGGGCACGTGGACGTCGGCGTCGGCAGTGGCGCTCAGCTTTCTGGCTGCAGCGTCGACCGGGACGACGTTGCGCAGGAACTGACGGCCTGCGACCAAACCCATGTGTTCGGCGGCTGCGTTGGCGGAGATCTACATTTGCCCCGCCCGCCAGCGCAGTCACTCTGCCTAGCCGCCGACGCAAAGCGCGTTGGCGGCGATCTTGGAGACGGTCAGGTTCGCGGCGGAAGCGAGCAGCTTGACGTCGCTCTTCTGCGTGCTACGTGGTCGCAGGGTGGCCGGGGTGCGCGTGCACTTGATGTTGCCGCGCGTCTCGTCGCCTCTCGGGAGCATGGCCATCGGCGCGTGGTTGAGGTCGCGCGGGGCGGCGTGCTCGACCACGTGGCGCGTCGAGTTGAACGGGGCGGTCAGCGCCCCATGGGTGCGCGGCCATGCGCGGCGTGGTAGTCCTTCGGTTTCAGGTGCAGGGTCGCAGGCACGGCGGTCGACTTGAAGGAGACCGTCTTCGCCAGGTAGTAGTAAGGAGTTCCAGGCGTTGCCGTTGAAGGAAGACGCCGCGCGACGGCTATGTCCGAAACCGTTCTGGCAGCGAACGCAAGACCTCAGTGGTTGAGGATGGCCGCGTGCATTCTGCTCGGCTCGTATGCTGCAGCGTTGTTGGCCAGTCCCTATCTCGATGCCAGCGACGGCCAGGCGGCGAGCAATCGGCTTCGCTTTTACGAGCTTCATGGCGGGATCACTGGCGCCAGCGGTCCCCGAAAGAAATGCGGCGCTGTGCGCGGGCAGCGCGGGGGCGAGCAGCAGAGAGGGCGCGGCGTTCTCCATTCAGGCTGCCGTGGGTCTCGGGGGTCTCTTGCGCGAGGGCGTTGGGGTCTGTCAGCCGAGCGTGGTCTCCATCGATCGTGAGGTGCTTGCGGCCGGCGTCGGCGTTGTCGATCAGTTTCTTCGCTAAACTCACGTCCTGGTGCCCGATGGCCCTGGCGACGCCGCAGATGGGCATGCCGCGTGCCTCCCTGCTGATGCTGGTCATCTGCTTTCGAGCTCGGCGGTGGCGGTGGGGGCGGAGGTCAACGCGTCTATGGTGCGTCGGGCGGCCTCGTGCGTCAGGGGCTCCTGGAACTGCCGTCGGTGGACAGCAGAGTGCATGGTGACGCCGCGATGTCGTGGGTCTCGGCAAGGGACTTGTAGCGGGGCGCGTAGCGCGGCGAGTCAAACATGACTGCTGGGCAGGCGCGTTCTTGGGGCGGCCGGCTGCGAGCGGGGCGAATCCGAAGTTGCAGAATCTCGTGGTCGCTTATCATGCCATTCCCGCCCTCCTACGGGGCGTCATCAGCATCCAGCAACATATCCATGCATGGAGAGTTGTGCGACGGCAGCGAGATAGAGCATCTGTCGATCGTGCTCTCTGAAAAGGGCAGCGATTGCATGGCGCGTGGTGGCGAGGGTCGTGATCGCACCTCCTGGAACATCTGATTCCAGAAGGTCGGCTGGCGTGGGTAACGCTAGGCTTCGATCTCGTTCGAGTCAACTGGCGAATTGATGCTCTTGGGGGCGTGCTCGGAGAGATTGATGTCGCCTGGCGTGATGAAGGTGCGCTTGAGAGACTCTTCAGCAGCGCGTCGCGGTAGTCGAATCGCCGCTCTGTCGCTCGGGGACGGCCCGAAATTGTGGACGTTCAGCACCATGGCGTCGTTGGTGCAAGTGATTCACGTAGTCCTGATCCACGCTGCTCGCCTGGGCGCTCTTCGGGCGGGCGGCTTAGTTCGACCTGGTCGAAGGGGGCGATGGGGGCCAATGCAGCCGGCCCATGTGGTCTTCGCGACGCTGGAGTGGACGGCCATGTACTTGTGCTGCGTGGAATGAGCGAGAACGTCCACGTCGGTAGCCCCGCCGTGCGTTTCCTGCAGCGCGAGCAGGGCCCCTTGGCGAGGCAGGGGTCGAAGCGGGCGGCGTTTGTCCTGACGAAGTCGATCCGAGACTCCGTGAAGATCCTGGGCGTTCCAGAAGGCGATGTTCATGCCGCGCTCGTTGGGCTTGCTGAGCCAAGGGGCCCAGCGCGGGCTAAAACCACTGCGCAGAGGCTAGCGCGTCGGAGAAGCTGGGCTCGAAGGCGGTGAGGGGGTTGGTTTGCTGCTGTTCGTTGATGCCAGGCCGTGCTGCAACTGATGTCCAGCGCGTAGTAGTCGGCTCATCAGGAGTGCTGCCAACGTGAAATTGAACCAAATCTTCATTCCGATCTGAGATGTAGCCATGGCTCGGCTCCTGCGCTGGTGGTGGAAGTGCTGGTCGAACCGCTGGTTGACAGGGTGCGCCTAAACGTTTGAACTGGATTACCCAGGGTACTTTGCGGACTCTTGTCGGCCGACACGTGTTGCGCAGTAGGGGCAGCGCCGCCAATCGAAAATTCTGACATCACGCCATGCCCGCCAGGCGCGAAATTCTTCGCGGAGGCGCCGTGCTCGCGGTTCAGATGCGCCACCAGTGAGGGTGAAGCTGCGGCGCTTGCTGATGCCAGTGGCGTTGACTGAGATGTGCTTGCCGCTGGCTTGGGCCTCCGTGAACCGCGAGTCCAGTGCGTTCTTGAGATCGTCGGGGCCGAGGACGGGTCAGCAGCTTGGTCCAAAGTCCCGAGGTTGGCAGCGTTGATGATCGGGTTGCGGAACTCGGCTTCGACCGCGATCTGCTGGGGCCTGTGGACGGATTGGCGTAGTTCCTGACTAGCCACTTCTGAAGCAGAGATTCTGGCTTCGGTTTCCTGTGGGGCTCTCTCGGTTCGCGCATGCTTGGTGTTGACGTCCGAAGCGATGGAGGTGATGGAGGCAAGGAACTGCGTCCGGCTGGACTCCGCGACAGACTTGGCGGTGGCTTCGGACTCTGTGGCGGCAACTTTGACCTGGGCGCCGAGCGTTTCCTCGAGCTGTCGTCGAAGGTGTGCTGGGAGTTCCTGGGCTTGCCGCTAGGAGGCCGCGTCGAACCACGGGTCAGGACGCTTGCCGCCTTTGCCGCAGGATCACCTTGCTTGTCGTCAGCATGGCGCAGGCGTACAGCCTGCCGTCGCGCGACTGAACACCTCGCAGGACATGAAGGCCTCTGCGCACATAAGCATGCAAGCGGAATGTGGAAGTGGGCGCCCGCAAGCCCGTGAGTGTGGCGGGAAGAAATTGGAAGCTGGCCGCGGCCCAGCGGTGTCCATGTGACGCCGCTGGGGTAGAGTCATCTTGAGCCAAAAACTGCTACGGAGGAGGAGGAGGACCTGCGTTGAGCTGGGGAAAGCGCGGGCCCAATCGGCACCCTGATACTTGAAAGCTAACGCCCCGAACGCACCGTGCCTTGCAGCGTATCGCTGAGCCTGGTCGGCCACAGCAGACGATCTGGACCCGCGCAGTTGACTGCCCTGGTTGGGAGGCCACCTGCGAAGACTACCCCACCACCTTACATATGCTAAGGGGAGAGGTGGGGTTCACTTCGCTCGGGCCCCCCCGAACGAAGTGAACAACACCTCCCCCTTTGGATATCGTGGGGTGGTGGGGTAAGCTTCTCATGTGGCATCATAGCTAAGGCGAACGATCTGGGCCTGCGCAATTAGATGCCTTGGCCGGGAGCTGGGCGGTGAGAGCGAGGTGGCCCCAGCCCAGGACTCGGGCTCGGCTTCGGCTCGTGAAGTGCGCGCGTGCGTGCGAGGCGAGAACTGTTCGAGGCCGACGGTGTGCCAACGTGGCTGGGGCTCGTCCTCCCGCTGCGCGGTTCCTCACCATGGTTTTCCCACGGTTCCCCCGTGGTTGTCCAATGGCCGTCCCGTGTTTTGTTCCGTCGTTGTCCTGTGGGTCATGTTCGAATCGGCATGTCAACCATAATCCCACCAGCCCTCTGGGCGTCGGTGGTTTAGGGCGTTTCCTCTTCCACCCCTCCCTCTTCCCCTTCGGGGAAGGGTTTACCCCCCCCCCTACCCCCTCCCCACTGACCTGGACAGGAGGGGCGGGGAGCGGTCAGAGCGTCCAAAACAGCCTCGGCGAGGAAGCCAAAATCATTGATTTTAGCAGGGTTTTGGCCCCATGTTGGCCTCCTGGGGGGCAGCGCTAATTGAAGCTCAGCTCTTCTTTGATAGATCTCCTCCAAGATGGCACAAAGAAGCGCCCAGGAGGCCCCAAGAGGTCCCAAGATGGCCTCAAAATGGCCCCACGAGGCCCCCAAGAGGCCCCCAGAAGGCCCCCAAGAAGACCCTCAGAGGCCCCAAGAGGCCCCCCCCCCCGAGGCACCCAAGACCCCGAAGAGCCCCCCAGGATCGCCAAGAGACCCCCAAGACGTCCCAAGAGGCCCCCAAGAATCGCCCAAGAGATACTCCAAGAGGCTCCTAGAGGCATCCAAGAGACCTCTGGCCCTTGTGCTTGCCCTCCTCCTCCTCCTCTTCCTCCTTCCTGCTCCTACTCCTTCTCTTCCTCCTCCTCCTCCTCCTCCGCCTCCTCCTCATCCTATTCATCCTCCGTCTTCCCACTCCCTCATCCATCCATCCATCCTCCTCCTCCTTCTCCTCCTCACTCCTTTGCACGGTTCGGCCGTCCTCCTCTTTGCTGCCGCACTTCCCTGATCACCTCAACTCGCCTGGACATCGTTTCGGGATGGGCTGGTGGGGATAAGCGAAGCGTCTAGAATTTAAGTCGGTAGGTGCATGCTAATGCAATGCGTAGGCATAATTACATCCAAGTGCAATCGACATGCACATCGACATTGCAAGTTCCGCACTCTCCTCACCCCCGCCACCTCCTTGTCACGCGGGGGGTGATCTATGAGTTATAAGTCACGGCATGCAAACGCAGCCTTCGACGTCTAGACAAGACCCCCCAGCACAGGTCCCAAGAAACGCTCACCTGGGGACCTGAAGGGAGAGGAGGCGAGGGGGGGAAGAAGGATGATGTGGAGTAGAGGGGAGGGGCCGAATAGAGAGGAGCGGCCCTCCTTCTCCACCTCCAGGGGGAGGAAGAGGAGGATGGATAAGTGGAAAGGAGGAGGGAGAGGACGACGAGGAGGGAGAGGACATGTTCGATCGATTTCATGAAGTTGGTCCTGAATTGCAGTTTCGGGCCATTGTCCAGTGTCGCCCCATGAAGTGTTTGTCGGGGGTGTTGATGGGTGAATGTGCTAGTCTGGACGTGAATTGGGATGTGGGTTTGGAGGCAGTCGCGGATGTGGGTGCGATTTGGGACGTGGGTGCAGTTTCCACAGTGTCTGACACATCGCGCTCCACGCCATCATCGGGTTCCACCCAGAATATGGTTACACACACTGGGATCCACACGCACACACACACACACACACGAACACGCACACGAACACGCACACGCACACGTACGCACACACACACACAAACGTACACACATACACCCCCAGACGCACACGCACACGCACATGCACACGCCCCCCCCAAAAAAACAAAGACACACAACCCACACATACACACAACACACAACACAACACACAACACAACACACACACACAACACACACAACACACAAAACACACACACGCAACACACAACACACACACGCATCCACACACACACGTAGGTTCTATACACACAGGTGTTTGTACCCACAAGGTTCCACCCATGTTGCACTAATGAACTGTTTGGGCTCCACGCGATGGCAAACTTTTTATGACATTGTAGGACATCCTCCTCCTCCTCTTCTTCTAGCCTCCCTCCTTCTCCTCCTTCTTCTTTTGCTTCTCCTCTTCCTCCTCGGTCCGCCTCCTCCTCCTCCTCCGCCTTCCGCAACGGCTTGAGAAGCCTCGGATTTCTGGTCATAGTGCGCTTCGGGAGTGGCCTAGGGTCTGATCTTGTTTTGATGTGCCCAAACCTGCGAGCGTTACGACAAACCTCAAATCGAACATATCTTAACCTCTGGCGGTCGATTTTGAATCTCGAGGCCATCAGACAACGATCCGGGCGACAGCGGCAGGGGGGCGAGGAGGAAGATACGTATTTTGTTGTGCTTGTTCTCTCCCCCTGAGGGGAATACTCCGTATCTTGCTGCACACGTGAGGGCGAGGAGGGAGGATACGTATCCGGAGGGACGCCAGGACATTTTGGCGCTGGAGCTGTGCAGGCACTACCTAGAACCTAGATCGAGTAGCAAGCGCCCGAGCGCTCGAATCCTGACTACTCCCCTCCTCTTTGTCCCTCTACTCCTCATCCTCATCCATTCCTCCTCCATCCTGGTCCGTCCTCCTCCTGCATCCTTCTCCTCGTCCTCCTCGTCCTCCTCCTCCTCCTCCCCCTCCGTTTCCTCCTCATACGGATCCCTCTTCATCCTCGTCCTCATGTATCTCTCTTCCCCTCCTAATATTCCTCCTCATTATCGGTCGTATCCCCCCCTCCCCTTCCCCTCCTCCTGCTCCCCCTCCTCTCTCTGCTGCTGCTCCTCCCTAGGATCTGGCGTGCTGACACAGCCAGGCTGGCTGCAGAACGGCAGCGTGAGACGCCGTGAATCGTAGGCTCAAGAGGGCCACCGCGCGCATCAGGGAGCTCCATCAGGGAGCTCGCGATCGGCAAGGACAGCAGAGCGAGGGTGAGACGGAAGGAGCGGGGGAGGAACACGAAAGGAATATGGCATGAGGATCGTGGAACTCTGGGGCCGGTCACCCTGCCTCCCTCCCCCCTGTTGGCGTGGGCTCCCTCGGCAGAACTGTCCCAAAAAGGGCTCGGGGGAACGCTCCCCATCATCCTAAAAATGCTCCCTGAGGCAACCTGGCGGATGAGGTGGATGGACATGAGGACGAGGATGAACGCGGGGGGGAGGGAGGACGAGAACGAGGTGGATGAGGGACTCTCGCTGGACTCTGTCATGCAGGGCACTCTGGTCTCGTGTGAAGCAGTTGCGAGCCCCTGCGGTGGGCTCGAAACGAGCGCCTTGAGAACGGATCCCTCGAGGTCGGGAGGATCGAGTCGGACGAACGGGGACGGAGGTAGTAAAGGGGGATTGCCGGATCAGCCCACGCAGCTGGCATTCCCAGCGCCACCTGGCGCTGGAGACGCCAATGTATCGAAAAACAGCGCGCGGCGGTGGGGCCTAGACCAGCTGCATGCAATAGCTTTCGTAACTCCCCCCCCCCTTTCGTCCGACCCTACAGAAAGGAGGGAGGGAAGCAACGGGGCGCCGCCACTCGTGAAACGATTGTGCGATAGGCAATGTAAGCGTGAGACGGCCGCGTGGGGAAGGTCGAGACCCGGCGGCCCCGAGCGACGGGCTCGCGGTGATCGTCCGCCAAGGCTCGCGCCAACATCCGAGGGTGCGTGCGGTTTTAATTGTAAGTTTAGCGCAGCCAAACAATTTGAAACATGTGTTGAGTGCGACCGATTTTCATTTCACAAAGTCATGTCAGCTTGTACTCTGGGGGTTCAGCACTATTTTCGTTAAGTACCTGGTTGGGCATAATGGGTTTTCGCCACGTTGCGGGCCCGAGGCGCCTCGGGGGCGCCTCGTGGGCGCCCCGAGCTTGGGGGGTACGCCGAGGTTGCGCCGCGTTGCCAACCGTGCCGTCTCGTGGGCACCCCGCGCTTGAAGGATATGCCGAGGTTTTGCCACGTTGCCGCCCGCGCTGCCTCGTGAGTTCCTCGTGGGCGCCTCACGCTCGCGGGATATGCTGAGGTTGCGCCGCGTTGCCGCCCGTGCCGCATCGTGGGCGCCCCACGTAGCCTTCACCACATGCCTTACACAACATAACTTACATCGCATATCTTGCAACCGATAACTGTCAGATCAAATTTGCACCGTATACCTTGCACGACATACATTCTCCTTTTCTAAAAAGGGAATAGACTCTACCCCCACACCCCCCGGACTTATCCGTTCCCCTTTCGGGTATGTAAATCAGATATGACTCTGACCACTCGTCCATCATAAATATGACATCATACTATCCCAGCTAGGCCGGGTTCCCCCCCTGAGGTTCCCGGGTTTAAAAAAAAAAAACACTATGCGGTGACATTTTTGTTCTAACATCGCACTTTTTCGCGAATCCCTTGCAAAAGCTGGGACGGAGTGCGCACGCTTGCGTCGTCGCGCACGCATGCCGAAATCCTTCAAAAACCTTCGGTGCCGGAAGGATATCGCAATCGAGTTTCCAAAACAAAACCATGATTTTTTCAAGATTTTCACAACATGCTACCAAACGGGCTTCGCGCGCGCGCATGTCGAAATCTGTCGAACGCCCTTGCGCGTGTGTCGTCGCGAGAATCCTCTGCAAAAAATAGGACGAAATGCAGACGCGCGCGTCGTCGCGGGCATATGCCGAAAACCCTTCAAAACCCATCGGTTTCAGAAGGATTTCAAAATCGTGCGTCCAAAAAACATACAAAAACCCAAGGTTTCGCAACACGCATTTTCAACAAAAGCGTGCGCGCGCGCTCTTGCGTCGTCGTCGTCGTCGTCGTCGCCGTCCTCCCTCCTCCCGCGTCGTCGTCGTCGTCGTCGCCTACGTCGTCCTCTGTCTTTTCTCGCGTTCGTCGTCGTCGTCCTCTTTGGCGTCGTGGTCGTTTCCGTCGTCGTTGTCGCCGTGGTCGTCCGTCCTCCTCCTCCCACGTCGTCGTCGTCGTCCGTCGTCGGCGTCTCGTCGTCGGTTCTATTTCGTCACCGTCGTCGTCGTCGTTGTCGTCGTCGGCGTCGCCGTCCTCCTCCTTCGTCGTCGTTCGCGTCGTCGCCGTCCTCCCTCCTCCCTCGTCGTTGTCGTCGTTGTCGTCGTTGTCGTCGTTGTCGCCGTCGTCGTCCTTCCTCCTCCCTCGTCGTCGCCTTCGTTGGCGTCGTCGTCGTCGTCTTCGTCGTCGTCGGCGTCGGCGTCCCTGTCGTCGTCGTCGAAGTCGTCGGAGACGTCGTCGGTGTCGTCGTCGTCGTTGTCGTCGGTGTCGTCGTAGTCGGTCTTAAGAGGTTTTGCAAACCAAGTTGCGGGTGGGAGGGTGGGATGTTTGCGCGAGCAGTGGAGAGGACAGCTTCAAGTTGAGCAAGTGATGAGTTACACCACATAGTTTGCACCGCATAATTATCACCTTTATGACACCATCGGAGCCCATTGATTTCTTGAGTGCAATATGATAACATGTTGGACGCCCCATGTGCTCGTCGACTCTGACGATAGGATCTGCGTGAGGGGTGCGTCCGACTTCACAACTGTGAAGATGTCCAGGTAGAGATGATCAGGCAATTCGCGGACGGACGAGACAACAAGTGGCACGTGCGTGTCCAGGCTCATACAAAAATCAACGGGGGGCCACCGATGCCTGCGATTAGACGAAACGTTGAGGAGCACCCCTTTGGGCATGAAGGGAACACACGTTAAAGCAAAGATGGAGAACCGCACCGGGAACTTACAACAAACATGATTTTCTACCAGCTATGTGAGCAATATCTGAATGTCACTGTGTGTTGAAGACTTTCTTCGACAGTGCTGAAAAAAACACAGGGACATCAGAAACAACACCGTCTTCTAATAAGTATGTGCAACATCATTGCGCTCCATTTGTTGAACAGATGTGTAATAACATGTTGTAATTCACTTGACGTGTTTCGACCCTGACATTGTGATGTGCGCGAGGGACGTCCGAATTCTGCGGATGTGCTGGATGAACAGAACAGGCCATTCAGTTCGTGGATGGCTTAAGCAAGAATTGCCTCTGAGCTCTCCTCTCTCGGAGAGGCGCGTATGAGAACGATCGCCTCTGAGCCTTGCTCCCTCGGATAAGTAAGTCTGATAACGTGAATGTATGGTATATGTTCTGCATGCTGTTGCATCCACTGGTCTTTTGTCTCGACGCCAAGTCTTGCGTGTGAGGCAGATCCCCCATGTCTGTCTCGCCGCCTTCCCTCTGCCTAGCGCAATGTGTCCAAGCATGTGGTTTTCGCGATGCTTCTTCGCCTCTCAGTGCCTCTTACTATACATTACACTCCGCCGACCTGCAATTTTTCAATCTCGGCAACTCTTGAAACAATCTCCCTCGCATGCTCTGGCTCGACACCAAGCGGGAAATTTAATGCTTCCAACCAGCCAGACCAATCATCAATTTATGGCTACTGTATAAACGCGTTCGAGACCCTCGGGCCCATGCTCACACTACACCATGCAAACACATGACACCTCATGCTCCTTCTCTATTTCTACTGTTTGCCCGTATTGACCGCCACTTTCCATTGCCAATGACTGTCAGAAGCTAGCGAAGCCCGTCCGGTCAGACATCCAGCAGAAAATGCTGGAACAAGAAGACAAAGTATAGTACCATCATGCAGTAGCCTGGGATAGCAGTGCCACTGGGAGAGCGCCCATGCACATCCCCACTCATTCCAAATGCCCGACGGGACCGATTCACACGCTGCTGCAACTCAAATGATATCAATCCTACGAGTTAGGTGATCTGACTCCCACCCTCTGCAGATGCACTGGCTGAGAAACAAAGGACACGCTCAATGGGATCACTGCGAGCAGCTGGGGGGGCGTAGGAGGGGACAGTGAGGGAGTTGGTATGCGTGCTGCTCAGAGAAGCCACGCTCCAGTGAGCAGCGAATTGCTCGACGCAGCAGGCTTAATACACTATCCCCACAGACATACAATTGCGCGATCGTGGTGCTTCTGGGGCAATGGAGGTATTGGTACGGAACGTAAGGACAACGGTCGTGACATCCCGCTCCGCAAACGCAGCGCAAATGTTTGTTCGTCGTGGGAGGCTGTGTAGGATGCAACACTCAAGCTCCTCTGCCCTTCCTATGTCCCATTCCCCTATCCATCTCCCTTCATCCTTTCCGCCCTCTTTACCCATTCCGATTCCCCTCGACCTCCTCTCCTCCCTCTTCCCGGCCCATTTCCTTTCCTCCCCGCTATCTCTTGCCCCTTCTCTTGGACGTCCCATGTAGGAGGCATTCCTGAACGGGTGCCTTGGAGGCGCACCTGGAAGATGATGAGGGGCAACTTGTTTTTGACGACTGACCCCAGGGCCCAAGGCAGAACATCAACACAGCCTGGTAAAGACCCAACAACACCTGACAGGGCTGAGATAAAAGGTTCAAGGGTGCGAGAAGGGGGAGGTGACGGCCACTCGCTCGCGATAGAAGTAGGTAGTTTACACACTTGCGACATGATCGCTGGCGCGACAAGCGGGTAACATACGCAAATGCTCGACATGTTCCTCGCTTCCTCCAAGGTATCAAACAAGATGCCCAGGATGGCTTCCAACCCAATCCAATGACGCGTCAAAGAACTCAAGAGGCCTCGAAAACGATTTCGCAAGATCGAATAGGCCCAAGAGAAACACCAGGAGGCCCCAAGGAAGGCCAGATTCTGCGCCAGCGCGCCCCATCAACGCCCCAAACTCCCCGACACGCTCCCAAAACACGCCAAGAGGCTCCAACAATGCGTCAGAGGGCCTCAGTAAGCTCCCCCAGCTGCCAAATGTACACTGCAAACTCTGAGCCTCCCCTTCCACATGTGTCTCTCTGCCTCTCTTTATTCCTCCCCACGTCTCCTTCAACTCCTCCTCGTCCTACTACTTCATCATGCGGCCTTTTCCCGGATAGGGACATGATATATTACAAGTTTCGGCCTGCATGGACTCAGGTGGTAAGGCCGTCGCATGTTACGACTCTCTGGGCACATTGGAGGACGACGTTGCACGCTCTGGTTTTATCACGTCAAAGGCGTGTCTAGTGCTGCGGTCCGCCAGGGCTTGCCGAACAGAACTCTCAAGCCTTCTATACTTCTGCGCGGGGTTCGAAGGGTCGCAGCAGAAAGCGTTGCGCTGGCACAGTGGTGAGACTTGCCATGACCACCTGGGGGAGAAACCAGATCCGCCACGGTGGCTTGTAGGCCTTGCCTCTTACCTGTGCGTTCCATCCGATATGATTCGATGGGGGTCTGAGCCCTCGCACCAGAAACATGATCTGTTAGATCTGGGCGGGTATCTACTGGACTCCGCGCGCAGCGACGGCGGGGAATATCTGAATACAGTCAGAAACCATCGGGTAAGTCGTGCAATCGACATTGGTGTGGCCGCAGTGATGACCTGGGAGGCCGAGAGAAGAAAGCAGCAAAGAGCCGAGGTTCTTGGTCAGCTTCCACTTGTTGACCACGATTGTGCCAATCACGGCCGCCAGCATGGCTGGGGGGGGGGGGCGCGCACCCGCCGCAAGGAACAAACACCAACTTTACTTCGAAATGTCTGAATCGTAATGGCCCGGCGGCCTTTCCGTAAAACAGTTGCTGAATCAATCAACCATATATGTAGGTTTGTCGAAAGCCCGTTGGAGATTTCCAAACCCCGCGGTGCCACGTGACGCGCTACGTTGGGAAAAACTGCCGATGCTGAAGACTGGAGTAGAACGCGAAAGAGATGATGAACGACAACACATGTAGAACACGGGCAAGTTCCCGTGCTGTCCGTTCCCCCCTTGGGAACCTTACTGAATTACCCCATATGGTTCGAGCAGAAGGGGCAATTCATGTGCTCATGGGTACATTGAGAGGGACGAGGGGTGATGCGGGAGGAGCAATCAGAAGGGGGGGCGCGCGGCATAGGACGGATTGACATGCGTGACATCAGACGGCGAGGGGGGGAAAGGAGCAACTCCTGGGAATGGAATTGGGGAAATAATGGCTGTGGAACCAAACATTCCCAGAGTGCAGACGGCATCGTATCGCCTTCGAAGGTGGCCGAATTCTTTCACAGCTGAAGCAGTTACCATTAGCAGCACAGGACGAGACGACGAGGGAGAGGAGGAGAGGGCGCGCCACGCGCGCGCGCGCAGCCACACCACTTTTCGCGCAAAGCCGCTCGCAGCCCGAAAATGCTGCGGGCGGTCAACATTAACCATAGCCTCATCCTCGATCCTCAGGAGAACAGGATATGGAAGGCAACGGGGAAAACCCAAGAGGCAACCGACGGCCCCCGAAACCCATCGGGGTTGCGGCTGAAAATAAACGGGCGCCAAATTAGATGCCCCCCCCCCCCGCCCAAGACTTAAGAACCTCTAGCACAAGGCTCTCAAATTCGAGTTTCCCCGGGGACCCCGCCTAAGAAAAGGAGGGGACAACGGGGCCCGAAACAAGAGTGGCGCAACATTGTATGGGGAGCAGGGCAACGCGAGAAAACGCCTCTCTCCCTGCGAGGGAGGGCGGCAGCGACGGGGCCCCGTTAACCCGGACACGCTAGACACGGACGCCCAACATCCCTCGAACCAATTTTCCCAGACGGCGGCACGAACGAAACACTGCAATGCAGCCTCTCCAGGATGAGCCCGGACACAAGTCCTAAAAGCCTGCGAGGCCCTCCTGAAACCGGGCACAAACCCGAATCCCGCAGCGCAGCAAGCAACAAATGCAAGGGTGCTGAAAAATGTAACTTTGCAGGAAGAGGATGTAGTTACCTTGGTCTTCCGTGTCCTGGTTTATCTGTGTCCTCGTCTCTGGGGGCCTGATATGCGTCAGCCCCGTGCCAGATGTGCCGACGATGCCATCACCCATGCCATGGCGGCGCGGCGGCGCGGAAGGCAAGTGAGGGAGAGACAGCGGGAGAGAAAAGTCGGTGGATAAGTGGCATCTGTTTTCGCGAGCGCTAGCGACGGCTGACGCTGTCGCGGCCCCACCTGTCATTCCCAAGTATACGCATCGCATGACCATCGCGATTACCGTCGCGGTCCTCCCTGCGTGGAGGCGGCTGTTTCTCCAGCAGGCGGTGCGATTCACCCGGCGTGTAAATCCGCCGCGACAACTCAAGATGCGGCTGCAGGAAATCCCGGGCTCGAGGCTGCAGCCTGCCCCCTCGATTGGGCTCTGGAGCGTTCCGGGCGGCTAGCGAATTGCGGGGGCCATCGGGGGCCCCGGGCTTGCGAGTTACGCTCCGCATGCTGGGCCATGGTTGGAGTAGCCTCACGCACGCAGGCATTTGTCCGACGAAGCTGGCGGGAGGGCGGCTCGACGGTCGCAGCTTGGCCGCCCCCTTTGGGGGGCCCGGGGCCCGCCCGACCCAGGGCGAATCGCCCGTCGCTTTTGGAGTAGCCCCTTGCATAGCGGCATCGGCTTTCGCCGACGCAGCGGTAGCATCAGCCTTCGCCGACGCAGTTCTATTCTAGTTCTGCCAGCAGGGGGTTGCGCACCGTCAGCCTAGCAGTCGGGTTGTCACGCCGATAAGGTGCTTTGGATGGTGTGGTTCGTTGGGTTGCGGGCGGCGGTAGAATGTGCTGGCTTGGCTGACGCATCGGTCGCGCAGCAGTTTTCTGCTTTTCCCGCTTGGCAGCCTGGCGAAGCGCGGCTGCTTGCCCTGCGCCGTTGCCGCCAGCGGCCCTCGCAACGTGACCGCGCGCCATGCGCGTCTGAAGAGACTCGGGGATCTCTTCGTTCACTCAAGAGTCTGCGCCCGCGAAGTCCGGAAGGATACCGCGATCGTGCTCGAGATTCGCGCGCGTCGGTCCACTCGAACCATCGCATGTCCCTTGGGCGATCAGACCCGCGTGTGACATGCGGGATGTCTCATCGCTTCCCCCATTGGTCATCAATGTTGCTGCAGCCATGGTTCGTGGCTTCTTCCATGTTTCTGAATTCTTTGGGGGTCGGCCCGCGCTGATCGCTCGCCGCGTAAAACGAGGAGGTCGCCCTCATCGAGCAGAATGAAACCAGGCGCCCGCGCCGGGATAGCTCCCGTCACCTGGGCAGCATCACAACTGCACCTTTCGATGTGGGCTCGAACTGGTGCGCGGCTGCCGGGCCGAACGGCGCTCGGGCTTCTTTAGGAAAGGTCGCCCGGCAAAAAGAAATTGCACTCGGGGCGCGAGATGCCGATCCGTTTTTCGACGCGTTCCGCTTCTACGATAGAGATGGCCTTTGTCCGCTGCTCGACCCCAATCCCCAATGGGGGCTTTAGGACCTCCTCTCTTGGCGCGGCGTTTCTAGAGTTCCATAGGTGCGCGGCGGGATGGAGCAGCGCCGTTTCGGCGCCGCGAGGTCGTCGCAAACGTTCCTCTGGTTTTCCGATGGCGCGCGCGACGCCTCTGGAACGAAGTCTTCGATTTCTTTGTAGCGACTGGATCGTCGGGATCTTCATCGAAGAAATTCTCTTCATCTGTGGGCGGGATGCATCGGCATTCGCCGGCGCAGCGGTCGAGACAGCATGCGCCGACGCAAAACCCCCGTCGTAGGAGAATGCATCATAGATTGCATGCGGTGCACTGATATGCATCATTTCACGAAAGATCAATATTAATGGCCGCTCGCGCTGGGCCAGTCGGGTAGACGTACCCGACTGTAGGCGCAGGGGCCCCACCCTGTTCCTCATGCGCGGGCCCTAGCTGATCGACAAGCTGGGTGGCCAAACTAATCGATCTAGACTTGTCCTCTTGATCAGCAGACATAGGGTTGGTTGGTTCGACGCGCGTCCCCGACCCGGCAGACTGGAATACACCCTTCTCTACGCCTTGGTCTTCGGGTTTTCAGGGGCGAGCTTCGACGCCTCGCCGACGTCAGGGGGCTGCGGTGGTGGTGAAAACCCTCTCTCCCATCTGGCGGGTCCTTCACCGACGGCTGCGCAAGTATTTCGCGCAATTCATTTCTGGTAGGCGTAGCCCATCATCTCGAATAAATAATTGCCCATGGCAGCGTGCGATCTCATGATGTCCGCCCCCCTGCCAGTCCGCCTTCGCGCGCGGGTCCTGAGGCCGCGATGTGCAAGGCGGCGCAACTGCTGATGGACCCCAGGCATTCCAATAATGCAGCAGTGCTCACTAGAGATTGAAGTCGCTAAGATGCGGGTTGCAAACTATCATGGCCTTCGTTGCCTGGAATGCTGAGACGCGCGTGGAGCCCGAGGCGCCCAACATTACATCGGGTTGATCTGAGTCACTCCACCTGGGTCTACGCGCGGGGCGCTTCTCGGCGCGCGCGGCGGCCCCTTGCTTGGGCGCCCAAATCCAAGTGTCGATAGACCGGCGCCGCGGGCAATGCGACTGCGCCCTTACCTGGCGGCTTCATAATCACCCGAACCGCATTGACAGTTCGGCGGCCGTCTGACGAGCAGCCACGTAGGCGGCTTCGCCGCCAGCCACCTCCGCCCCCTCGAATTCAGGAGCCTCGCCAGTACCGCGGCGGTCCGCAATATCAGAGCCGGCGTCTTCCTCTGCGCGAGCTAACAGCGGCGCCCTGGACGCGTCGGCTTTCGCCGACGCCGAAGTGCTCGGCGCATAAGCCTTCGCCGACGCAAGCGCTGGCTCGGGCGCGCCAGCGTCCAGCGAGGCAGAGGAGGGTGCGCCGGCCATCGACGGCGCAGCATTGGAGCAAGCTGGTGGAGCTGGTTTCAGTTTGGCGTGGATGTCTGTCCCCTTCTGAGTCCAAGGGCCCTCGGGAACAGGAATCCAAACCAATCCGTATGCAAAGTGGCCAAATCGGGGCGAAAATGCCCGACGCCCCTTGTCGCGCGCAGGAAGCGCGGTGGCGGGGTTGTCCTCGCCTTCGAAACGGCCCCCAGATGTCCAATCCAGATGTCATGACCTAGCAAGCTGGCCTTGTGGAAGTCCACGCGCGCCCATATCGGCGGCGACCGCGCGCGTGGGACATTTGCACAAGCGAGTGGCCTGTGAAAGTCATGTGGCAGGTTTCCTGAATGGGAAGCCATTTCTCGCTTCCTAATGGTCCCGCCAGGGATGGGCACTCTTTGCAGAAAGATTGCAGGGCATTCCTTTTTCGTTCCATGCCGGACCAGGGGCGCCAGTGAAAGTTGGCGCGCTTCCAGCCCTTGGCTGGGGATGAGCTCACGTCCAGCGCACCCCCCGATTGTCCACCTACGCATCGAAATCCGATGCACTTGACCATTGGCACGTAGATAGAGTAGACCAAATTGATGGGGGTAGCTTCGGCTCTAGCCGCCGCAAAATCCTGGGCCGGCAGTTCTGTCCCCATTCTCGACATTCGTCATCGAGGTCGCCGAGGCCCCGGCACGGAAACATGCATGTCGTTTGAAAGTGCCCCGAGGCGTGCCCTAGCGGCCGATGCGGTGAAACTCGCGATTCCAATGGTCCACTTGATCCACTCTGAAGTGTTCATCGGCCACGCCTTGGGATCACTAGGCAATTCTGTCGAATCGTGTATCTCCCCCTGCCGCCCGGCCGAGTCTCCGCTATAGTACTTGCACAGCTCGGCGACAATATCTCCTCCTCCCTGGTGTAGATGCGCATGGCGCATCCACTTAGTGAGCGAGAGGCATGTGCCTCTACGCTCAAGCAGAGGGTCGAAATAAGTCTTCGACCGGATGCAGACTGAATAGCACTGAACCGTCGGTAGAAGCTCGGCCAGCTCCTGCGTGGCATCCTTGAATCGGGCTCGCACTGCGGTCCACGCCACCTCAGGACGGCGCAACTGCACTAGTTGTGGCTTGCAGCTGCCATCTCTCGCAGCCCGCGCGGCCGAGGCTCGCGCGGCGGGGGCGGCGCGCGGCCTGCGTCAGCCTTCGCCGCCGCGAGCCCCCCAGCCGTGGTGGCCGTTGCGCTGCTGTCCCATGGAGTAGGCGGCCTTGCTTTGAATGGTGGTGGCGCAATTTCCGACGCCACGTTAGGAGTAGGCCCAGGACGCTCTTTAAGCCCCATGGCAGCGGCTCTCGCCGCCACAACAGGAGCATCGGCTTTCGCCAACGCAAAGGAAGCATCAACTCTCGCCGACGCAATGAGATTTTCCGCCTCTTGCTCGGCTTCCGTCATCTCAGCCAGAGGGGGCAAAGCCTCGCTGTGGAAGTGCAGCTGAGGAATCTTCTTTGCCTGATTCAGCTGCTCCTGACTGGCGGGGGGAGGACATCGATACCGTGCCTCTCCGCGGCCCCAGTCCAGGTCAGGCCTGACTGGCAATATTATCAAAAGAAGAGTTCACTGGACACTAAACGAGACTGGGTCATCATGTATTTGCCTGGCGCTGGTGCTGAAGCCGCACCCAGACAAAAATGTTATTTGGCTTTGATGCTCTTTGTTTTCTCCTTCACCACCCCCGTGTGCATCTGCGACTGCGGCAGCGCCGGCCCCATAGAAACCCGGCAGTGGTCTGGGCGGTCTTGGGCGCGGCCATCTTGACCACCACCGACATGGCAAGATGCGCCATGGTTGCCATTTTGCGGTCGGTTTGTGGCCCAGCCTGAGAGAGCCATTCGTTGCCGGGCGCCTCCATGATCTCATCGCACCGAGGTGTGTTCAGAGTGGGCGCCAGGACTTTGCACAAGAAAGTCCAGCGCGCGTAGCATGGCAGCGTCGAGCGATTCCGACCGAATGCGCCAGGTCAAGGCGTCGCTTGGGCCTGCTACGATTGGCTCTCCGAGAGGCTGCTGACCCTTTGTAAGACCCCGCTCGCCACCCGCAAGACCTCTGCTATGCCCGTCATCTAGCCTTCCCAAATCCTCTGGGCCACGCGAAGGCTCCGAAGTGGTGGTGGTGGGGGGGGGGGCAAACATATCGTTGTTGGCCAGCTCGTCAGCGCAGCAGTATAAGCTCTCGCCGACACAGCAGCATCAGCCTTCGCCGACGCAAATGACTCCTGATTGTTGTGCAGAATCACGTTGATGTCGCCAGGCGGTTTGTACTGCTCGTCCTCGACCAAGCTTGATCCACTTAAGATATGGTGGCTCGGTGATGCCAAGAGTGTCATGTCACGGGTATTGATTTGTCAGCGACATGGCATTGGGGTATCCACGCTCTTGGCTCATACGGAAGCAAGAAGTCGTTCGACTGGCAGTTGCGGCTCGATGACCTTGCGTGCATCAACGAGTCCTGCGAGGTATCTCAGCTTCCGCCAAACGCGGTGGGCCCACGAGTTCCACGTGGGCATGTTCAGGGCCGCTGCTCAATCTCTCCCCTATCGGCCCGCTCCTCCTCCAGTTGGCGCTCGCGAGCGATCGCCTCCTCAGCGGGGGGGGGGGGGGCGCGATGGGAGGTCGCGGGCAGCCCGCCACTCGCGCGCTTCCGGTGACTATTTGGAATAATTGCTCTGTCAAATTTTCCCAGTCAAGGATGGTGAGGCCGTGGAGGCTGCGCCCATCGGCTGCGCGGCGCCCCGTCGGCGCTGCGACTGCCGCGCGCGCGTCCCCGGCAACGGTTGCAGCGGCTTCCGCCGCCGCGATAATGTCCCGGACGTTGTTTGCAGCAGCTCTCGCCGCCGCGAGATTACCCGTGTCTTTCGCTCTTTCTCGGGCCGCCACTTCGAATGTTCCAGGCTCCATCTTTGCCCGCTGCCTGTTGGCCACCCCTCCCGGCGCCGCGCCCTCGCGCGAGACCCCCCGGGTTCGGCGGCCGCCTTTGAGCTCGGAGAACGGATGGTGGCGGGCGCGGGCGCACTACGCGCGCGGGTTTTTTTTTGGTTGTCATCCGCGCGCACATTGCCCCGGATGCCAGCGGAGAGGGCGGTTGGAGAGAGGCGGCCGCGGGAGACGGGTCAAGGTTGGGCAGGCGCGCTCGCGGCGCGGGCCGCGGCGGGGCGCCAGGGGCGGCCCGTGACAGGAGGAGGAGGGGCGGGTGGATGATGAGCTGTATCACTGACGAGGCAGCGCGGCGCCACATAGATGTCCGCACTTGGGTTGCGGCACAGCGATTCTGCGGTGCGTCTGTGGATGTGAGGGGGAGGGGGGGGGGGGTCGGTTGCCTGGCATCGGATATGTCACTGCAGCGCCGCCCTTTGGCGTTGGGGGGCCCATCTCCGCCGGGCAGCTTCGTCGGCTGCCCCGCCTGCGTTCTAAATGTTTGTCCGATTTGACGGTGCCTTTGCCTGGCCCCCAGTTTGAGTCGCGAGGAGGGGCTGGGATGCTCCTTTTGCGCATCTTGCAAGGGCGCGATAGAGCTTCCCGCAGATCAGGCTCGGCGAAGTGTTTTGTCATCATGTCCCCGCGCTGCGCCGTCGCTTCGCATGGTCGTATGTTACCCGGCTCGGACACAATGACCTCGACCAACGAATCAAAATAAATGCGATGGGCGCGTGGCAGTGCCTTGAGGCGCTCGCCCCCCCCCCCCCCCCTTGAGGGGGAACTTCATCACCGCTGCGTTATCTTCGCCAATGATGAGCCTGGCCCCCATGCCTACCAGAAAAAGCACCTACTTCTCGGTGACCAATGCTGGCGTGCGCAACGGCTGACCTGAGAGGGAAATCGCTGTTGTTGCCCCCGCGCTGGCTTTCGCCCGCGCAACTTTCATGTCTCTGGGGATGCTAGGCGCCAGTCCAGCCGTGGGGAACGACGTCTCACGAACGTCGCCCCAAAGGCACAACGCAGGCAGGGGGCTGACCCGTGGGCAAGTGTCCCGTGTCGCGATTCCGATCTGTCGAAGAATGCGCGACCACCGGTTGCTGCGCGCAAATTTAGTTGGTCGGAAGGAAAAACCTTGGTCCGATAAAGGCTTCGCGCCCGCCCGTCGTTGACAGGCTTCTCAGCAAGCAACCAGTCAACAATGCGTCAGCGTACTGTTCAACGCTTAGATCTCGAGGACTATTTACACTAAGGCCCCCCAAACTGTGATGTCCGTGGGGGTCGGACGCGGGTCGTTGCAACCGTCGGTCGCGCGCTTCGTTCCATTTAGGCACCTGTCTCGCTGGCATGCACAGGGGGCGGGGGATGTCGAATCGAGGGCGCCGCACGAGGCAAAACATCTTCATCTGCGCACTCGCGGCGGACGCGGCCACTGCCCCTTCCGTTTCGGAATCTTCTGCCTTAGAGCTGTCGTCAGCAGGCCCAGGCGCAGTCGGTCCCTCGAGAAGGGCTGCGACTGCTACGTTGTCACATTCCAAACATCGGTTCACGCGCTGCCTGGCCAAGGCCAACATATTGTGGCGAAGACCTGCAAGGGGGGGCAAGCTTGCCCTCCCGCGTTCGCCGCGGGGCGTCTTTGGTGAAATCTCGTCGCCTTTAGTCGCGGCGGACGGAAGCGCGCCAGCTTTCCACTGCGCAAGCCCGCCCACCGCCCCACCGCGCCAGGAGTCGCATTCCTCCCGGGAGTTCATGGCCAATTGAATGCGTGCTAGTTTCTCGAAATGGGTCGCCCGCGATACCTTGGCATCCTGACACCCCCCAAAGGGGATGTCCGAGTGGTGACTGAGGAGGGTCGAGACGAATAACATCACCCGTTAATGTCGCCCCATCCTTTCTGAAGGCTGAATGACTTGCCTGCCGGTTGAAAGCCGTCAAGGTAGATGTGCAGGATAAGTCCTAGCTTTTCAAAGCGATAGGTGGGCCCCCGCCCCTCGGAAAGCTACCAGCCAGCAGTGAAAGGCGCTGTCTGGCAGTGGCGTGCCCAGAATGCACCCGACAGAGGGTCAAATGCAAGTCTCAACTGCACTACGTGGCGGCGAAATTGTTCCTTGACTCAGATCTCCGACCGCGGCTCCCTCGGGGGCTCGATCCACGCGTCGACGCCGTCGATCCTGCCGTCTCCATGCAGGAAGGCCTGAATGTAGGCGCCGACGTCGTCGGACCATTGCCCACCGTTGCCGGGAAGACAAGCCTCCGCATCACGAAGCCCGCTGCGTTCTTTGTGCGAGGCGGAACTAGCTGCCTCGACAAAGAGGGCCGATAACAAATCTCGCCCATGACGGTTTCCCTGGAGCGCAACGCGCCCCTGGAACTTGAACTTGCCTCCTAAGTTCGCCAGCTCGGGATGCCTATCAACGGCGAGGTCAAACAATCAGTCCGCGTTCGCGCGTTTGCCGGCGGATCGTGCCTCGCGCGCGACGCCATCAAACTCGCGGACAGAGCTGAAGCACCATCGCTTCGGGGAGGTACGCTTGACCGTTCTTTGTGAAGAGACTTGCCGGCGACGGTTGCGACGTTGACCTCCCTGTGGGCCAATTAATGATCTAGCGACGCACGCGTGTTGGGCATCCACAGATACTCTCGCGCCATCAGAGAAGTGCTCGCGATGTCCCCGTCCCGATGCAGCGGCCGAGGGCGACGCAGACGGCGTGGCTGGTGCAGCGCGAGCGGTTTCGTGCACCTGCGCGTCGGTGACAAGGCGCAGAGGGCAATGCATAATGGAACGGCCGGCGCCACCGGGCCGGGCCCAGCCCGGGAATTGGCTGGACAAGCTACGCTTACACAAGCATCATATTCTCCGGAGCAACTGCATCAGGCGTCAACGACGCAGTCGAAGCATCAGCTTATGCCGTCACGAAAACCGCATCTGGGCCATCATGATTTGGGGTCACTTCTCGCGGTCCACCAGGTTTCGTAGCGAACGTGATGCCCGCTTTATCAATGCCCGCAACGTCCTGGTCCAATAGGACTTGACCAGCATTGGCGCCGGCAAAGACATTTCGTTCGACGTGCTTCCACCGTGGGCCTCCGTCTCCACTGAAGCGATGGCATATAGGCGCAGTGTCATGGCGCGTCAGCAACGCGGGGTGCCTGACCGTCGCTGACCCCCAACTCTAAGGATATATGCCAAGCACATCTGGACACCTCGTCGTTGCACCTTGGCGAAAGTACTCCAAATAGCGCTATGGACATTCGCTGGTCGCGCGGTTGTCTGGGCGCGAACTGCCCCGAGCGTCTCGTCCAGAATCGGGAATGGGACTTCGCCCGCCCCGGACTCAGACAACTCGCGGGCATCATTATCTGAGACCCAATCCCAGGTGCCCAGAATGAAACTCCCCCCTCTGGACCTAGAAAGAGTTCGCGCATGTCGCCCACATTCGGCATCCTCAACAGGAACAGGAGGGCCATCCACACCTGGGGGTGACACTATGTTTTCTCGGTTGGTAGATGAGTCTTGCAGGCGCATTGCCTCGAACTTCCCACTCGACAGGAACCGAGACATCAGCAAGTGGCCCCCGCGGCCGCAAGGGTTCCAGCTCGGGGTCCGCGCCGGCTTTCGCCGGCGCGACGTCGTCGCCAAAGGGGGCGCCATGCTGTTGCGCAACGCCGGCATGCTCGCCACCTGTGACCAGAGTCACCGAGCCCCCCATTGACGACAGGCCATCGAACTGAGAGGTCAGGAATGACATCTCTCACGCGAAGGATAGAACAATGCTTGCCGCCCCCGGCGTTGGCGCAGGACCCAGAGTTAAAGACAAGAAGTCCTGGGGCGTCGTCGCCCGCTGCTGAAGCGGTGGCCCAAACGCAACCTGCGCCTAGTCTGGTCACCGAACTTTTCGCGGTCGCCTTGGCGCGCGCTTTTCAGCGACCGATGCCGGGGGCTGCAACCGACAAGCAAACGATGTCCCTTGCAAGGCTCACCACGCCGATTCTCAAAGGCAGTGGGATCGGCGCCCTCGGGGGAGATCGCCTTTGGGGGGGCGGCGCGCGAGCGGGCCCGCCGCCGCCAGGCATGAGAAAGACCGCTCTGCATTCGCGCGGCTTTGATGCCTTCGACGACGCGTCGAGCGGCCCGCTCAACAACGCCATTGCTTTTGGGGCGGCGCGGACTCGCAGTGTCCTGGCGTTTCTACATCATCAAACGTTCCCTGTCGAACTCCGCCGAGCTGTTAGAGTAGATGGCTCTGCGTCGTTATTGGGGCCAATCAATGTCTGCAAGCCGCGCGGCGTCTCGTCCAAATTCCTATGCGGTGCGGGAACGCACGCAACATAGTTAGTTTCCCGAGCAAGGACAATTAGACTTGCAAGACCCCATGCCGCAACAAATCATGCTCTCTTCTCAACATGATATGATCCTCGGTGAACATATCACCAAACTCCTTCGGGTCACCGTGTCCAGCGCGCGCTCCGGCACCGTGTTCTCCCATCTCGTGAGACAGATCGCCGAAGTTGCCGAGCCTGTGCCTCGGCGCGTGGGCGCGTCGGGCAATCGCGGTGCTTTGGTTCATGCGTCAGAACATGGGCGACGAGGGCTGTGCTCTGCTAGTCTGGTCACGTGCCGTCGGCCTTGATGCCGCCTTGCGTTAGCGGTCGGGTGTTGCCCCCCGCGCGATTTACGTCGGTGGGCTTATGCATCGCGTCTGCACCAAGTTTCCTGGGCGCGATCCCTTCTGCCGCAGCGACAGGTTTCCCTGCCGCGGCAGGAGGAGGTCCACCCCTCGCGCTGGCAACGGCCATTACTTTTCTGATAGCATCGACCGCGGGTCGTGGCTGAACGTCGTCATCATCATAACCAACACCCATCGCAAGTTCACCAGCGGGCCACGGGTCGCCTGGTCCAGAGTCGCTTTCCTCCGTAATATCCATGCCCTGTGGCACCTCTGAGGGTGGCCCCTCCGAAATTCGCCGGCCCAGCGGGCCAGAGGCGTGCTAAGATCTCCGGTAACTTGTTAACAATATTTCTAGTTCGCGCGCGCGGAGCGGCCCCTGGGGCCCCCCGGACGAAAAGTACCCCGGCAAGGTCCCGAGAGAAGCCCGGGAGAAGCCCCCAGACCACTCCAGGGGAGGGTATTTTTCGACACCCCTCACGAGGATCGTGGCCTCCGAGGGGGGAGCCGCAATCGACTACCCCCAAGAGCCCCCTAAGAGGCCCTGGGGGCCTCCAAAACGCCGCCAAGGAGCCCCAAGAGACTCCCAAGAGGTCCCCAAGAGGCCCCCAAGAGGCCCTAAAGAGGGCTCCAGGGCCGGCGGCATGAGCGAAGCGATTAAATAATCTCTCATGCCTGCGTTGCACCACAGTGCCGAATCGACGATGACGGACTCAACGACAAACGGAGCTTCAGCATCGTCGCCGAAGGCCCAGACAATCCCCAGGCCCCCTGCTTCAAGACAAGAGCGACTCGGGTGACGCGCGCGCGCAAACGCGCGCAGCACGCGGCCCCATAAATCCTGCACGCCACTACCCCGCCCGAACAGATCAAAGAAACCGCGCCAGTCGACGCGTTTGAAGCCTTCCCACCAGGGCGGCCAGGTCTCGCGATGAGACGGCTAGCACAGGCGATGCTCAGCTATGATCCTAGGCACAGCAGCCGCCTCTGGTCTTCCCGACTCATTCGTAGAAGACGGCCTCGCTTCTGACGCAAAGCAAGCCGCGCGGCATGTGCCATCTTGGCACCTCCGACATCCAGATCTGCATCGCTGGCATCCGTGTCAAAGCTGCCCTGATCACTGGCACCAGCTCCCGCCGACGCAGCATCCTCCATATGATCCCCCGCGTCGGTTCTTCCCGCCGCGGCGCCGTCCGCTCGATCATTGGCGCCGGGCTGCCGCGCCGCAAGAGGCGCATATGCTGGCATGTTCGGCGGTGCCGCAAACCAACGTCGCATTCAGATCGACATCCTTGGTTGCGGTATTCCCCAGCCGGGCGCGGCGGAGCAGCATGAGCCACTTCCTCGGGGGTGGCCTGGGATAGCGAGACTCCACCAGACCGCGCTGGACGCCCAGGTCTACGGTCCAAGAATCGCTCGGGCAATGACGTCCGACTGCGCTCTCTGGCCATGGGTCGTTGGCGTGCGATTCCAGAGCAAGGCGGCCGGGCAAATTAGATATGGATTATTATCCCTAACTTCGAGCGACCGTGCTCGGCCGTCGGGCTCGACGAGGGAGGCGCCAATGTTCTTGTCCTCATAAAACCTGCGCCCATGTGCGTTGATGAGTCGCCCAAGAGAGACTGGTGGAGTATCTTCAAGAATGATGGGGTCGACCTCGTACTCCATAAGTGGTTTGCAAGGTTGATGTGCGCGTTCTTGGTTGCGTGTGCAGGTCCATTGGCGGCGGCAAGGATTGCGCCCCTGCCTGAGTGGCAAATCCTTCATCTCTCAATGCGGGCGGAGATCCACGCGACCGATCAAGTCGAAACAAAATCCCGAGTCGACTAAACACCCTCTTTCCCCAACGACAGCGGCAGCCACTGACTCCAAGGGGTGGCGCCCGCCGACCTCCTCTAGCCACCGCTGACGAAGAACGTCCGAGTCTAGTCATATTATAACTGCATGACTCCGTGTCCGCGGACGCATGCTGATCATCGTTGCATGTGGATCCAAGAACATGCCGAAAGTGTCTATCTGCTTCATGTTCTCAGCTCGCGGCGAGTTCATCTCCCTTGCGTCTCGCTGCCGCTCGAGCAGCTGCCCCCGCTTGTTCGATGAGCGAACGGAAGTTCTCAATGCGATCGTCGCGCGATGTTTCTGGCAGGCTGTCGATCGAGGGTTCTGCATCCTGGCCCAGTTGAGCGGCGTGGGGCTCGCGCCGATGTCTCGACGCATGTCCGCTGTTGCATGGCGGCCACCTGTTGGGGCATGGCGGTCGTTCTCTCGCTGAAGGCCTCGCCGGCGTCGTAGTGCGATGCAGCCGCTTCGACGCGCGAACCCGCTGGTCGTCGTCGTCGTAGCGCGCGGAGATCGGGCGACTCGAGCGCCAACTATTGGAGCCCCCAGGGCTCTTCGAGCGTCGGGTTCCTGGCCCAAGCGACCCTCGCCGCATCGACTTGCGCCGCCGCTGCGACTCGGAGGAGGTGGCCCCCCCCGAAACCGACCGGGCGCCTCCTCCCCGCCCCGCCCCCCGCCCCGGCGTCGAGCGGGGAATGCCGGGCAAGAGCGGTCTTCGTCGGCGGATGCTCTGGGAGGCCGCGGTGCGCAAACGCTGTCGCGACCAATCCTTGGACTGTTCCAGCGGTTCCTGAGGCTGCCCCCACGGTCGCCCGCGCTCCTGGACTGCTGCCCCGCCGCGGGCAGTTCGGAGGCGTTCTGCTTCGCCCCAGCGCGACCTCGGCCGTCTCCGCGCCCGGGGGGCTGCTCTCGAATGCCGCTGGGGGGGGGGGGGGGGGGCGGCTCCGACCGGACCTCGTGCCCCTTCGAATTGCCCCCCCCCCCCCCCCCCCCCCCCCCCCTAAACCGTTTGGGGCGCGAGAGGGCGACCCAGATGTTCCGCGCTTGCCGTCGCGGCCGTGCGATCTCCCTCTGGGCTGCAGGGGCCTTGCCGAGACTTGGGGCGGCAGACGCGCGGCCCCGGCCCGCGTCGCTGCCTGGGGGGCCGCGACCCAAGGTAAACATAAGGCTGGAGTTAGGGCAACCTGCGACCAGCTTGCGAAGCGCTCCCAGGGACCAGAGCGGCTTCTAGGGGGCGCGGACTTGCGCCGATGCGACGCGCGCGCGCCCTGGCATCCTTCCCGGCGAGCCAGGACATGCGCCGCGCGGGAGCTGCCGAGCTGGCCAACTATCGCAGGCCCGACGGGGCGCGCCCCAGCCCAGCCGCGGGCTCAGTTGCGGTTCCCGCGACGGCGGCAGACGGCCAAGGCGCCGACGCCGCGCCGGCAGGCCAACGGCCCCGGGGGCGGAGGCCTCGAGCGCACCGGCGGGGCGAGGCGGGGCGGTCCACCGGCGAGAAGCGCCGCCCCGGGTCGACAGAGCCATGGCTCCAGCGGCGCCGAGGCAGTCG
Source organism: Prorocentrum cordatum (assembly GCA_963575745.1). Classification (NCBI taxonomy): domain Eukaryota; class Dinophyceae; order Prorocentrales; family Prorocentraceae; genus Prorocentrum; species Prorocentrum cordatum. The sequence goes on along the minus strand of CAUYUJ010010380.1, from coordinate 238,990 downwards.
GGGGGGGCTGCTCGCCCCGGCCCGGAAACAAGAATATTCGCGGCCAAACGCAGCGGCAGCGCCACGCCAGACTGGAGCGACTATTATGCGAACAAACCTGGCACGCCGCCCTCGCTCTCGCCCGGCGAGCAGCCGGAGGAGCGCGGCCCCCTCGAGCGGGCCCTCCATCTCCGGGCGCCGTCTCCGCAGCGGGCCAACCTGAGGGGCTATATCTTTGCTGGGGGCGGCGCGGAGGCGAGGCCCGCCTGCCGGCGCGCGCAGGCCAACGGGCGAGGGAGGCAGCTTCAGCCAGACCTCGGGAAAGGGAGCCGTCTCAGGGCCAGTCGAGGTTGGCGCGCATTGGCTGACAATTTGGGACGGCGCGAGCAGCATCCACATGGCATGGGTTGCCAGAGGAGGCTGGCCCCCTGGAAGAAACGGCCCAGTTAGAACCGACGGGGGCCGCGGCCATCCACCGCCCGACGACTCCAAAGCCCCACCCAACAAGACACTTCAGGAGGCAGATGGAGGCCCCGGCACCAGGCTCGGGCCGAGTCCGAGTTGGGCTCTTGGGACTGGAGCAGCCAATGGGGCCCAGGGCGGGGAACTGACGCGCGGGGAACGGTGGGGAAAGCTCTGCAGCAGAGGGAATGGGGCGACCCACACGACCGGCTATACAAGACACCCAGGCGCGACATTCAGTGGGCACCGCAGTGGGCAGACTGGGGTGGCCGAGTAGAGACCTGGCCTGGGGCCGTCAACCGCCTGACAGACGCCTGCGGCGCTCTCTTCGTCGGGGGCTGGAAAAGGGCCCGCGACAGCAAAAATGGGGTGTGCCTCGGCAGGGGAACATGCCATCCAACGGGTTTGGCTACTTCTGTCGCGCCGCCCTCGGAAACCTGGCCGAAGTTCAACGCGATATCAGCGCCCTCTGCCACTGCCGCGACCTGGAAGTCGACTGGGGCGCGGTCTGGCAGCAGCAGCAGCAAAACCACCGGAGCCAGGCAGCCTGAGGGAAGGACCAAGGAAGCAAGCGACCTAGCGAGGCAGACTGGCCCACTGGAGACCCCCGCTTACGCGGGCTCGAACCGACGCTGGGCTTGGCCCAGCAACGCTTCCTGGGCCCAAAGGGCGTGCCACCGACCCACATGGACTGTGGCCGCAGCGAGGTGCCTCCCATCCCAGGAGGTGCCCTGCGTCTCTAATCCACCTCTCCGTGCACATGTTAAGTGCGTTTCGCTCGGCGCGCCTCCCACCCCAGGTGGTGCGACGCGCTCCGTTCCCCAGGCGCGCCATCCACCCCGGGTGGTACGCATGGTTGCTGTGAGCGTGCCCCAGCTTCTGTTCAACCTGTCTGTGCACCAGTTAGGTGCGTTCTCACGGGCGCGTCATCCACCCCAGTTGACGCGCCTCCCCTTGCCCCTGGCGCGTCATCCACCCCAGGTGAGGCGCCTTTCGCCCTGGTCCGCTTCCAGGCGGGTAACGGCCTGTCCGAGCACCGGTTAGCTGCGTCTCACCATCCACCCCAGGTGGTGCGCAATCTACCTCCCGCGGGCGCGGCATCCAACCCTGGTGCCGCGCCCCGCGCCCGCTGAGGCCTAACCCTGCTCGTGGCCACCTGTCTGCACAATTGCCGCGTGCTCCCGGCTTCAGCGCGTGGCGCGCCAGCCGTCCCAGGTTGTGCGCCCCCCCTCTGCCCGATGCCGGTGCGCGTGGACGCACGCCTTGCCTTGGGCCGCGCTGGGTTTGGCGCACGCGCCGCATCGCTGGCCATTGGCATGGCAGGTCGGTTCCTTCGCTGTCAGCAGGTTGCCCCTGCCTGGCAACTCGGTGCTGCCCCACCTTGGGGGGCGCCGCCGCTGCGTCGCCCTCCCGTTGTGCCTCCTGGCTGCCTGCCGGGAGCCTTCGCCCAGCCCCCGCTTTGGCTGGGCGCCGCCCTGTTCACGGCTGTCATGCGTGCACAAACCCTGGGCTCGGCCCCTTGCTTTTTTGCCCCCCCCCCCCCCGCCGCCCGCGGTCTGTTTGCGTGGCCTCCGCGCGCCACTCTGCGGCCGTCCACGCGCCGCGGCTCTCACTTGTCGTTCGGCTTTGCCTGGCCTTCGCTCCGTCTTTCGCCGCCGCTCCCACCCCCGCGCTGCGGTCGCGCTTCGCCTCCGCCGCGCTGCGCCGGCGCCTGGCGTGTCATCACCTGCCCAGCCCATCGCAACAGCCTCGCGCAACCACCAACGCCCCTTCCCCGCCTCGCGCCCTGGCCGGCCATCTTGGCGACCCTGCATCTCCTGCACCTCCCTACTTGCTGGGCCTCGCCCTGCCCCCCTGGGTTCGCCCGCGACGCCGCCCCGCGCGCACTGCCAGGGGCTGCCCTGCGGCCCAGCCGCCCCGCGCGCCCCCCCCGCGGCCTCGCCGCGTGAGTGCGCTTGCTTTATTTGCCTCCTGTCTCCACGGCCGTCTCTCTACTTCTCCCAACCTCTTGCATGCGGGACAATTCGCGATGCCGTGGCCCGGGTTGCCTGGGCGCGCGCGCGGACCCCCTGCCACGCTGCGGCGCAACAAACACGCAATGCGCAATTGGACGAGAGGAGCTGCGCACATAGGAGGAGGAGGAGGAGGAGGAGGAGGAGGAGGAGGAGGAGGAGGAGGAGGAGGAGGAGGAAGAGGATGAGGAGGAAGAGCCCCGCACCCGTTAGCGCAGCAGAGAGTGCACTCCATGATGACGAAACGCACAACAACGGGCGCGGCCTCGAACTGCTTGGAGTGCGAAAGCCCTATCCTGCCCTCCCCGCCTGCGGCGCTGATTGAAGGCAGAAAATAAAATGTCAATGGCGACAGCACAGGCATGCACGAACTCACTCGCTTTAGGGGTGTGCCCAAGAGACGGCCAGAGATGGGCGATAAAATTGAAAGGCGCAACGTACCCCCACTCCAGTGGGAGCGAGGGGAGGAGCTCCCTCAGGAGGGGGATCACAACAGGACAGGTGACATAGTGAGAGATACTGTCGGCCCCTAAATTGCAGCACCCGAAAACACAAGGCCCAGTGGCCTGTCTGAAACGCTTCGTAGTTGGCCAAGCATTGAACACGGCTTTTAGAAGGGATGTAATAATAAAACTGGGCAGCCTCCTCGCTAGAATATTAAGCCTCGGAACCGTCAGTTGGGCATCTTGGGGCGTAGCATGTGGTAGCCAATAGCGAAGACGAGCAAGGACAAGATGATTGATGAAGTGATGGGGCTGGCGTCGAACAATAAACTTCGTGATCGTACTCTGCAGCTTTTTCGGGGGCTCGTGGATGGGGGCATCGGGGATTCTGATGTGCTGGCTATACTCGATAAGCATGTTCCAGAAGATAGAATTCAGGAAGTGCGGGTTCCACTTATACGTTAGGGTCCTGTTGTCGTCTTCCTGGGCAGCATTATACATGGAGCGCATAGCATGGAACTCTTCCGAGCGGATGGCACAGCGTAGCATGGACGCGCGACAAAGGGTTTCCATAGAGCGACACTGCACAGGAAGACCTAGCTCTTTGAGGTGGAACATGGCCTTGGGAGGAAAAACATGCCGCGGCGCACGAGGAAGCTTTTGGTGCGCCTCTCGTTCTGCACGAACGAGTTCCTTAGACGGCAGGTAGAACTGCCCAACATGCGATGTGACAGGGACGACGTAGGTGTTGAAAGCCTGCGCGGACTGGATGAAGCCCAGCCCCAGGCACCGCACGTCCCCTGTCCTGCTCCTAATTTTCACTGCAACAAGCTGCCAGGCGTCAAGAAAGCCACGCTCACCGACCTGAATTCCCAGGAGTTTGCCAGACCTCTGAATCTGATAACGGGAAACATCAAGCCCCCGACCACGGAAGGCCTCCAGGACATCCTGTTTCTCCACCATATTCAAAACAACAATGACACAGTTCTTATAGTTAAGCGTGAGCCCGGTTACCATACCTGACAGCACAAGCCTCACCAATACCTGCGGCAGGGTCTTGCAGAGGTTGCGTGCGACTAAGTAAATGTCATCGGCGAAGGCGCCGATCTGAAATACGAGGCGCTCCTGCAGCTGTATTACGTAGCGAAACGCTGGATCCAGCACAAGCGCAAAGAGCACACCACTGAGCGGACATCCCTGTTTCACCCCTCGAAAGGAATAGAAGCCATGCCTCCCTCCACCCCATACTATTGAAGTCCATATATCGTCATATAGTTCCTCTACCGCATTGATGAGATAGGGTGGCAATTTCATGCGAATCAGTACGCAATTGATCCAGCTGCAAAAAAACACTCGGGAAGGCTTTCTTGAAATCGAAGAGCGTGAAGCCGCGCTCCGTGTGCCTATAGACGGTGCCCCAAAGCGTGAGCCGACCATCCATATTGATGATATTATCATTCATCACCCCCCCCTTGACGAACCCCCTCTGGACGACGTGGCAGGTTTCAGCAGCGACATGATTTAATACCGGGGCGATGGCGGAGCTGAGGGGCTTGTTATCAGTATTCGAAAGCGATAGCGGTCGAACGACATGTGGATCGCGAACCTCCTCCCCTCCCTGGACAACATCTCCTTTAAGCAAAAACACAGCCCTGCAGTGGTTAAAGCTGGGGGCGACCCTGCCACCAGACATGGCGTGGCAGTGCAGGGCATATAGCGCAGCACGCGTCTTCTTACCTGTCCTTTGCCAGGCGGAATAGGGGGCGCCATCGGGGCCCGTGGCTGTGTCGCGCTTGAAATCGATCAAGCCGTTGAAATGCTCCTCGGTCAGAACCCAGTCGAATCTCTGGTGGCTACTGGTGACATATTGAGGCCCCGTGCCGTCAACCTCCTGGATGTGCTGAAATAGAACATGATCAGACCCAAGACAACCTTCTTCTTCATTGTCAAAGACTTTGCCCCAGTAGTCAGCCAGAAGCCTAGCAGCCTCTTCAGGGTCAGTGCGGACCTCTCCCTGAGGTCCTCGAACTCCAACAAGCTTAATACGAGGCCGCCGTGCAGCCCATGCAGCAGAGAGACGCTTGACTCGACGAATGGCCTGCTCAGCAGCTTCCGAACCTAGCTCATTGTTCTCGCACACCTCCCTCTCCTCCTCCTGGTACTCCTCGCGCATCATGGAACTGAGATGCTCATGGAATCGCCCTTGATCGAGCCAGGTCATCGTCTCGGGGTTAAAAAAAAACGCGAAGAGGTGCCTGTAACCCAGACAAGCACGCCGAGCATGATAGTAGCTGCCAGACCGCGCCGCACGGACAAGCTTGAGACAGCAGGCAGCCTTCTCTGGCCGTGTGCGGGCGCCTGAGATCTCAACATGCCTCCGAGTGTGGCCAGCGGCAATGTGAAATATCTCTTTAATTTCCTGCACAGCAGTGGGGGGATGCGGCGAAAGCCCAGTGGTAGCGATAAGATCCACGACAAACTCACCGAACTGCGGATGCTTGGCCACCCACGGGGGTATAGAGCCTTGACCTGTAACTGCAGGCCGCGGAGCATGCAGGCAAAGAAAGACTGGAACGTGGTCAGAGGGCTTGCCCCTGTCTGTAACCTCCCAGAGGACTCCAGTATTAGGCCGATAATATAGTAGATTGACAGTGTCAGTGTTGCAGTATATGCGATCGAGACGAGCGTATGTCAGCTTATTGCGTATGAATGCACGATGAGTATAGGCTGGGTGGTCGACTTCGGAGTAATGGGGAAAGAGATAATCAAATATGGTAGCTAAACGTGATGGCGACGTCTTGGGAATAGGGGGTTCAAGATAGTGTCTGCATTCCCCATGTCCATGGAAATTAAAGCCCCCTAGCAGAATACTCACAGCCTGGAACTGCGGGAGCAAGGAACGAGAAAGAGAATGGAGAATACCGCGTGTTGATCGTTCAGACCACTCAGGATCCAGATGGACACTCGTAACCTGCAATGCACCTTTCGGGCCCAGAAAAGTAATCGTGAGAATGCGACCTGCCGCGAGCGCGTGCGAATCTATCATCGTGAACTGCTCGGCGAGCTCTTCCCTGACCAGCAGCGCTGTACCTCCAGCGTGGGCCTCCTGAGTGAAGGAACCGAAGGCTCGGAATCTCGGAAAGTCGCGGGTCAGAGTCTCAAGGCCCCCTTCCTGCCCATGGGTCTCCTGCGCAACAATTACATCCATCTTCCGTGCAATGCTGGCCAGAGCTTTAAATTTAGACGCACCGTGTTTGTGAGAGGCAGAAAGGGAGTGGAAAAGAATCTGGGCATTCCAGGTGCAAACTCGAAGCGGCTGCGCAAGCAAGAATGGTTTTGTGGACGCTTCTGGCCCACGCGAATCTGTGCTATCTACTGTACTCCATGTTGAGCTGGAACATTGTGTCGATGGGGTGGCCGAGGGACAGGTACTGGCCGAAAGAGAAGCGCATGAGTCTCCGACTACGCTGGTAATGTTTTCATGCTCCCAAAAAGATTGGCCATGATTGTCATCGACGCTCGACGAGTATGCCAGCTGCTCCTCCTAGATGTAGGCGGCCTTGTTCAAGACGTCCTCCATGATCCTGTTCAGCTTGTCGGTGTCCAGGGAGAAGAAAGAGACAGTGTCTTGATCTATGTCGAACGTGAACGACGCATGGTTGACGTCCGAGCAGCTGACCAGCGGCCAAACATCATTCCCATCTGACCAGTGAATCGTGCCCTTGTACCCGTTGATGATGGGCTTCGAACCTGCAGCGTACCGTGGGCTGGCTCCGAATAGCTCGATGATGGGGTCCCATACCTTGCTGAGCGCCCTCTGTGTGGTCCTGACGTCTTTCGGCAGGTCAGATCTGGCCTTCATGTAGTGCATCGATCCGTCTCGCGGGTCCATCCACTGGTTGTTCGAGTTGTTGAAGACCTCCGTGAACTCCTTCGCCATGGCTTCGCTGGAGAAGGTGAGGGAGTAGTTCTGGCTGATGCGGTGGTACTGCGGCGTAACATTGTTCATCATGACCGGCGTCAGGATGTTGTCCTTCCACGATGCAGCATGTGCATGTCTCATGCTTGCTAAAATCGCACGAGGGAATGTGCCGATCCAGCGTCTACACTTGTCATATTGATAAGATCGCGAATTGTGCCAATTGGGTGATGCATTCTCCGATGCTGACGTGCGCTGGATTTTGGCGGCTGGCTCAGTAAGCCGACTGGCCCATGTACTACCATCTGCAGATCCTCTTGCAGAGCTTGTTGCTGAGGTCGATGCTTCATGCTGAAGACGAGCGATGGCGGCACTATGCTTCTGTAGCGTTTCCCGAATCTGGACTAAGTGATGTGTCTGCGCCGTCATGCCAGCGTTCTGCTCGGCAATCTTCCGCTCCAGCCCCTGGGACAGTTGCGCGAACTGCGTGGCGAAGGTCTGCGTGAGCGTGGTGCCCAGGGAGTCAATCTGGGCTTTCACGGAAACCTCTAGGGCCGCCTGGACTTGCCGCGCGATCTCCTCGGCCATGGCAGAAACTGGACTGGGATGAGAAAAGATGGGGTTGTGTCCGCTCGGGCTCGCACCCGAATTGCCCTCTGAAGAGAGCTGCCCACTCAATGAGATGTGAAAGTAAGTACTCCCCAGTACCCACCACACCCGCCTTGAGCCAACATGGCTACGGAAGAGGAGGAGGAGGAAGAGGAGGAGGAGGACGAGGAGGAGGGCGAGGAGGAGAAGGAGAAGGTGGCGGATGAGCAGGAGAATGAGCAGGAGGAAGAGGAGGATGAGGAAGGAGGAGGATTAGAACGAACAGCAACATCAGGAGCTGGAGTGGAAAGAGCGGGAGGAGCAGGAGGACCAAGGGGGGGCGGGGGAGAGGAACGGAGGAGGGCGACAACGATGAGGAACGACTCGGGTCCAGAAAAGTGGCCCAAGCTGGAGCGCAAACGCCATTCTGAACGACGGGAGCAAAGCCCCGATCCTAAACTGAGGCCCGCGCTGCAACGGGAACACCATTGGGGAAAGACTGAACACTCTTGGATGGGAACAAAAGAAAGACCAACTCACTCACGCCATGTGTAACAGACATAGGGAGGGGGCGGAAACTTTGAGGGCGCATTCGGGGGAGCGAGGAGAGTAGTACTCACAACGTGTAACTGCAACGAGGAGATGGGAGGATAAAAGGGGGAGCAAGGAGAGGAGGAGAGAGGGGTATGCCAGGCTAAGTGCGCTCGCGCCTCATCCGGCATCCTGTCCCTCCCTCCCATCCCGTCCCATGCAACTGATGTTTCTCTTCCGGGGGCGCGTGTCATGGCCGACCTGCGACTCGCACAGAAAGACCACTTCGGATTATACGCAATCGGAAAAAAAGGAACTGCGCGCGCAGGAGGATGAGGAGGAGGAGGAGGAGGGGGAGGAGGAGGGCACGAAGCTCGGCGGGCAGGTTGAGCTGCAGCCACGCCTAAGCCTGCATGCGATGGAGCGCGGCCAGCCTCACGCTAGCCCGCTGGTCGGCGCCCACGGCCAGGCCCACGTCCATCCGATACTTCTGGATGTGGTAGCACTGGCACATGAGGCCGACGGTGTAGATGCAGTCCGCGATGGGCCGCTTCGAGTGGTACAGCTCGTCGCCGAAGCCGAGGAGCTCCAGGCCGTTGCCGATGGCGTCCGCTCCCGTGTCGCCCGCGGCCATCGCCCGAAGGATCGGGCAGTGGATGTAGTGCTCGAGCGCATCCTCGTCGTCGCAGCCGAAGAGGCACGGGCGTGCGTCGATGACGGCGCTCATGCGGCGCGAGGTCGTCCAGCCATTGACCGCCGCGCGCATCCACGACCACATCCAGGCAGGGCGGACCTCCGTCAGCTTGCTACGCAGCGGAGGCCATCTCTCGCGCAGCACGGGCAACGAGCACTCGACCCCCCACCTGCGCAGCCGGCGGTGGAAGGTGGGCACGAGGTCCTCGGGGTACAGCGAGCCACGGAGAACAGCAGCGGCCGTGGCCTGGCGTTTGGGCTTCCTGGGAGGAGTGGCTGCAGCCGCCGTCTTCGTCTCCAGGAGCATCGCCGACTTCGCCTTCTGGATGAACCTGCTCGGGATCGGGACCGCGATCGTGTCAAGCGTCGGTCTGGGAATGTCGAGCTGGCCGTAGGCATCCGAGATCAAGGCGTAGTTCTGCACGATCGCCCTCCTCGTCCGCCACCACGGTGGGGACCAGTTGCCCTTGATCACGTCGGTCAGCGGAACATGCTCCACTGCAGCTTCATGGAGGTGGCGGAGGTGAGCTTCCCATCCACGCACCGTGTTCTCCGCCGAGCGCATCATCGCGGCGATCGTGCATGGGAAGAGGCCAATCGGCGACGGTGAGCCACACCACGCGCTCAACGATAGGATGTCAGCCTTGCGCATGGACGACGGCGGCAATCGCAGCAAGCGGTGCAGGGAGGTGAACTCGACCTTCCAGATGGCGGGCACGATGAAGTAGAACTGCGCAAGGTACGACAGGCACGGCAGCGCGTTGATGTTGCACGCGCGGGCCGCGAGGCTGGTGGCCATGCCCGCGCGCGCCAGCTCCCAGCAGCGGGTCCACCACTTCCCCGCCGCAGCCTTCCAGATGCCGAAGTCCGTGACGCCAGGGCCCAGGTGAGTTCCCAGGTACTTGGCCGAGGAGTCGATGCGGAAGCCCAGCCAGCGGGGGACCTCCTCAGCGAGGAAGGACTTGACGTTCTGCAGTGTGTCGTCCGTGATCTCCTCCCACAGTGGGACCAGCGCGCACTTGTGCAACGCCAGCTGCAGATTGAAGGCGAGCTCTATGGAGACGAAGGTGTGGTCAATGCTCGGGAGGACGACCGCGTTCTTGATCAGCATCCCGAGATCGTCCGCGCAGGCCATGAGGGATCCATGCTCGGCGATCGCCGCCAGAAGGGCACGGATGGGGGCATCCATGGCCAAGCGCCAGACCGTGCCAGAGAGCGGGCATCCTTGCATGATACCGCACATGAGCGCGAACAACGGCTCGAGCTCCGCACTGGTGCCCTCGGCACGGAAGGAGCTGAAGGCGAGGCAGTTGCTGTAGAGCGCCTCGATCACGCTGCGGAAGCCCAGCGGGACCCCGAAGCGCGGGAGGACCTTCTCGATGACTTCCCTGAAGAGCGAAGGGAAGGCCTGGCGGAAGTCGAACGACAGGAACATGGGGCGGCGGGTCACAGCATCAGGAAGGAGGCCCTCCCTGCGGCACTCCGCGTCCAAGAACGGGATGTGGTCGACGAAACGCCGCCCAGCAGTGAAGCCCTTCTGCTCGGGTGAAGTAGATGAGGTGGCAATGGGCTGGAGCCCTCGATCCGCGCAGGCCGCAATCAGCTTGGCGTCGCAGTTCTTGAGGGAGAGGGTGCGCACCGTGGATGCCGTGCGCGTGCAGGAGTCTGGGACGTCGTCCTCCTCCATTCCCTTAGGGACGCAGATGAAGATCGACCAGTTGAGGTCGAGCGGGGCCACTCCGTCGTTGAAGAGGGCTTCCATGAGCCCATGGAGATGCTGCAAAGCTCCAGGGCTGCGGCGCCATGCTGCATGCGTCAGCTGGTCTGGTCCCGCAGCGCTTGGTGGTGCCCTGCTGACCGCACGTTCCAGGTTGTGAAGGGCAGGTTGAGGAAGTTCCACCACAGGGTTCCTCGGTGCATGCTTGTCCAATAATGTGTCCAGTGTCTTGAGCTGTTCAGAATTCGGCACCTTCGCGGAGATCTCACTCCAGTAGTTCGCCACAGTCATCTTCATGCCCGCGGGGTCGGTGACCACGTGCTGAGCCACCTGCGAGTCCTTGGCGGCACACGGGGCGGAGTCCACGCGCAAGCCCGAGAGGATCATGCGACGCCGCCACGGAACCCATAGCTGCGCATGTCTGGCGGCCTTGCGTTCAACTCTCCGCCAAGCTGCGCTGTCGCGCACGTTGGCGGTCCGAGCTGCGGCCTCCGCCGCCTGCCTTCTCAGAGAGTGCACCCGCTCGGCGATGGCGTCGAAGTTAGTGGCAAAGCTGTTGGGGTCCACGATGTGCACGTTGCCGTCGGTAACTTGGAGGTGGGCAGCCAGCGCGGGGCAGGAGTCGAGAAGCCTACCCGCAAGGACAGCGTCCTGTCTCCAAACGGCTCGCGCCGCCGATTTGAAACCCATGTGCGAGGTCTCGACCGTGGAGTCCTTGACGAGGAGGGAGAAGTTGGTCCTCAACTGTTCGCCCCGAACACGTCGCGCAGCAAGCTTCATGCACTGCTTCGCTGCTCTCCAACGACCTTCCGCCGTTTCCCCCTCCAGGGCACAGTGGTCCAGCATGGGCGAGTATGCCTCGGGGTACTTCCTGTGGTTGAAGAGGTGCGTCGGGATTGGCTGCTCGTCTCGAGGGACGTGGCGAGCGGCAGTAATCTGCAGGACGAGAGGCGCGTGGTCACTGATGCCCGCCTCGGAGAGCTCCATCGCATCCCTCGCAGTGGTCAGGATCGTTGAGACCGAAAGCATGGCGCGCGCGTCGATGCCCAAGAAGATGCGGTCAATCGTGGACAGCTGCTTGCAGGACTTGTCGTAGTGAGTCGGCCATTGGGATTCAACCTCCATGGCAGCAGCGAATAGACGGCGCCACGCAGGTTGCCGAAGTTGGCATCGGTGATCAGGTCGTAGGCGCCACGCCGTAGCGTCAGAGGGCGCACGTTGACTGACTGGCGGACGGGAGGCAATGTTGAAGTCCCCGACGCCCAGGAAGATGCGATGCAACGAGTCACGGCGCGCCCACGCCAGGCCACTGGACCAAGTGCGCTGTATAGCAGAGAACTCGTGCGGCTTGAGGTCGTAGTTGTGGATGTTGAAGATCTGCATGCTGTACTTGCCCGCGCTGTCGGTGATCGCGAGGAGCGCCGCGCGGCCGGCCGCCACTATGTCGAAGCGGTAGGGCGGCAGGGCAGGAGTGGCGTTTCGTGAGCTTGACCGGGTGTAGTTCGGCATTGACGTGGATGTCGACGGGGGACTTCGTGTACTTGACCAGGTGTCGGGGCGACTTGCTGCCGATGAAGACGCGGAGGTTCGTGTGCTTGACCAGGTATCTTGAGTCGGTAAGGATGATGCAGGAGGCGAAGCGCACGCATGGGAACCCTCCCGCGGCGCAGCGCCCCTGCTTCCCAGAGATTCGGCTCTGGGTCCTTCCGCCCTTGGACATTCATCGACGTGTCGAGGGGCGAGAAAGGCGACTCTACCCACGGCAGCAGAAGGGCCAGGCGAGAGGAAGCTCAAGTACTTCTGCGGCTGCGCCTGGAGGAAGATCCCGAGGGCGTCCTCGGAGCCGTGGACCTCCTGCGCAGCGATGACGGCGTTGACCTTCATGTACGATGCGAGCAGTGCCAGCTTGCGTCTTCGCAGCCTCGCGTCCGAGTGGAGCGGGCCACGGGCGTTCCACACTGCCATGTGAAGGCCACGGAAGCCATGTCGACCGCCAGGGGGACGCCAGGGCGCCCACAGAGGGGTGCTAAATCCACTCGGTATTGTCCTCGAAGGAGAAGGCCTTCTTGAACTGCATGTTGATGGACTCCCTGTCGATGTGCAGCCTGGCAACCATGTCTGGGTTCCACCTGATGATCGTGTCGGTGTAGCGGGATTCGCCCATCTCGAGCTTGGCAACCTTGACGCCCTGAGAGGTGACGATGCCACGGGCTCGCTGAGCACTGAAAGAGAGATCAGGATGAGCTTCTGCCAACAGGGCCGAGAGCCTCCTCGACTGAATCTCCATTCGCACTTGCTGCGGTGACTTGTCGGGCGAGATGTACAGCGGGACGGTGCCACCGCCGACGCTCTGGGCGCAGAAGGCTCGCCACCCGTTCCTGCCGGCAGGGTCACGTAGCTGCCGTGCAAGAGCTTGGGCTCGCGGTAGTGCGACACCGTCGCCGCCCTGCACCAGGACGTTGAAGCGCTTGGAGGGGACCGCAGGGTCGAGGCGGACCATGTCGTTGGTGAGGCCAGCAGCCCGAATCCACTCCTCCAGGCCTTGCAGCGCTTGGGCGGGTCCAACCAACTGCGGCGCTCCGATCGAGAAGATCCGCGGGTTGGGTTGACGAGACCACGCCTCCAGCTCTTGAAAGTCCATGAGGGGCAACTCTTTCTCCGCGAGGGCCAAGGCCTTGTTGATGTCGCCGATCTGCTTGCGCATGGCGGCCTGCTCCGCCTCCAGGGCGTCGGCGCGCTGGCCGATGGAAGCAATGTCGCGCGTCTGCACTGCGAGGGATATGTTGACAGCCTCCTGCTGGGTCTGAAACATGCGTACCAGCTGCGTCTGGCATGACGTGACTTGTGCCATGGAAGTAGCGGCGATGGCATCGGTAGCTTGGCGAATACAGCTCTGCAGCATGGCCTGCATGTCCATGCCGCCAGCATCCACGGGGGTGGCCATCCCGCCGATGGGAGTGCCCGCCGCAGGAGGTACAGCGTGACCGTCGGCAGGAGCAGCTCGATCATGCCACGGGTCCCCACCAGGTCGTTGCCACGGGTCAGGGGGAGCGTGCTGAGGCCCAGCTTGTGGGTTGCCAGTGGGTGCCTGCTCCACCTGCATGGCCTGCCGCTCCTGCGAGGGGAAGGTGGCCGCGGCCTCGAAGGCAGCGGCAAGCTCATCCTGTGCAGCACGGTCGAGTCCCCCAGGTCCATGGCGTGCTCGATCACTGGCCGGCGAGCCCGAGGCATCCGCTTCGCCGTCGGAGCGCGGGTGGCCCCGCCGAGCTCGCCTCCGCGCAGGAGCTCGCTCGTTGGTGCTGCGGGAGGCCGAGCGGAGGTCCTCGGCGGGTGGCTGCTCCTTGCCTTTGTCAGCACGCCTCCGCCCATCAGCAGCGCCAGGGCCACGGTGGCCGCCACCCGCGCGACCAGCCCTGCGCCGCTCCTCCTCGGCCGCCATGCGTTGCGATGGAGAGCCCTCGCGGGCACAAAACTGTGGGTCCAGGCGGACCAGTCTTTGGCGGCAGCTCGCCCTGGGGGTGGCTGCAAAGGAATCTCGAGTCCTGGCCGCGGCACAGCGGTATCCATTTGGACGCCGCCGCGCGCCATGGCCTTGAGCCACAATGGCTACGGGGGAGGAGGAGGAGGAGGAGGTAACGGGTGAGCAGGAGGACCAGCGGGAAGAAAAAGATGAGGGCGAACAGCAACAGCAGGAACTAAAGCGGAAGGATCGGGAGGGAAAGGAGGACCAGCGGCAGGCGGAGGAGGGGAATTGAAGGGGGGGCGACGACGATGAATCATGACTCGGATTCCAAAAAATAGTCCGCGCTGTGGCGGGACGAACAGCAGAGACAGCAGCACCAGCAGAACCTGGAGTAAAAGGGGCGGGAGGGGCACGAGGACCGGGGGAAGACGGAATCTTAGAAATGATGGGGGGTACCACAATGAAGCAAGACTCCGAACCAGAAAAGTGGCCCGCGCTGGGGCGAGAGCTCCATTCTGAACGACAGGAGCAGCGCACCGATCCGAAACTGAGGCCTGCTGCAGTGGGAATACCATTTTGAAACACCGAATGCAAGTGGATCGTAAGCACCATAAAAGAAACAGTTGCTGAAATCCTGTCTAAAATGGAAGGGGGATATGAGGAGGGATACGAGGAGGGACGGAGGAGGAGGGAGGGAGAGAGGGAGGGAGGGTGGGGCGGGAGCTTTCACCAAGCAGGAAGCACAACCACCAGTGCCATCGCTCTCGCGACCCTGCCAGGGGGCTCGGAGAGCCTCCGCGAGCGCCTCCATCTTCGGATGCGTCGAACAGGGGGCCATCAAGAGTGGGGTCACCGCATCATGGCCCGGGGCATGTGCGCGGACGATAGGGGGGCCAGGGGTCGTAATGTCTTGAGGAGGAAGACGACGAAGAAGACGAAGAAGAAGAATAATATAGAATAGGAAGAGGAGGGGGCCGTGGGGGATATGAGAGATCTCATGCCGCCCCGCACATTTCCCCCCAGATTCACCCTCCTAGGAGGGCACCAACCACATGCTCCAACATCAATCCCGGCCCGGCCCATCCTGGGCCAACTTTGACTGAAGAGATGACCCTAGCAAAGCACCCGAATGGCAAGGTTTTGTTTGCAATCTCGTACACCCGCGTCCGAACCTCGAGCCCGACGCCCCGCCAGTGCGATGGCTGGCTGGGGTGCGGCGGCCGCGACGGAGACCACCATTGGGAGGGGGACGGAAATGTCCTACATCAACACCGACCAGGCTACCAAGCAGCAGCCCCCTGTCTACGCCATCGTGGCCTTGGCGGCGGCGGGGGCGTCTCTGGCTCGCTGGGCCCGGTGGCGCCGCGAAGGGGACCGAACGAGCGGCCGAAGAGCTGCACTCTCGGGCCCGATGTGCTGGAAAAGTGCCAGTAAGGCATACACAGACGGAGCGGATTGTCTCGATTCCTCTTCTGGAGAGCTGTCGGAGGTGTCGGAGGATATTCTTGTGTGTTACCCACGGGGTCTGGGGAGCCGTTCGACCGCCGACGCGAACGAGTACGAGTACGACAGTTTCGCGCTCGAGCCGATCGAGTTTCTAGGGGGCCTCGTCCAGTCCATGGGCCCTGTGGGGAAGGAGAGTTTCGACCAGTGCAATTTCTGGGGGCGTTTCAACTCTTACTTGGGGGACCCGGCGGGTACATGTCCACCGATGCGACCAAGTACGAGTCCATTTTTACGCTCGAGCCGATCGAGTCTCTAGTGACCCACCTCTCGTCTACGGGATCTGACGAGAAGGACCTTTTCACCCAAGGCATGTTTTCCGAATTACCTCGAGAGCATGGGGATTCGATCTACGGAGGTGGAGGGAAGGGAGGCGGCAGGGGAGCCAAGCGCCTGCGCACCGAAAGCACCATGAAGTCACAGCTCTCAGCGCTGGCCACCGCCGTCGCGGAGCTCCAGATCGAGCTCACGGGCCAGGCCACCGCCCCGGCGGCCCAGCCCCGAGCGAAAGCCAAGGCCAAGCCGAGGAAGAGGAGGGAGCCCACCGAGCTCCCCATCCTCATCCTCAGAAAACCCAAGCCCAGGTCGTAAACAAGTTGCGCGAGGTCATCGCGACCTTCGAGCCGAATGCCCCCGCCTGGGAACCCCCCGAGGCCCCAGGGGGCACGAGCCTTTCGAGCTCGACGAACTAACGCTTGGTTAGCGAGCCGTGGGGCACGGCCAAGATCATCGCAGCCCCGACGGCGAAGACCGTCATGGAGTCGGAGACGGAGCCGCTCGTCGTGCTCGCGCTCACCAGCGCCGAGTACGAGGCCAGCGAGCGAGTCCGAAAGGCCATGGGCAACGAGGCCAACATCACCGCGGTGGTCCTTGACCCGCAGGGGCCCGAGGTCGTCCTGGTGGAAGGGCCGAAAAGGCACCGTCAAGACCAAAGCACAGATCTTTTTCTCGGGTGACCAGGCGCGCCGGCGCACGACCCTGCATGCGAAGATAACGGACGACAGCCCGATTGTTCCCGAAAAAAATACTGTGGCCATTTTCCGTATTACAGTGGTGCAGGAGTTCGCCTCAGAAGCCATCTACCAGGTCTACCAGCACGCCAAGAACGAGCCCCAGACCATCCCTGCGGTGGTCCTCGGCGACGCCGCTGCGGAGAAGGCCTTCCGCACGCGTGGCGCGATCAGCTACGAATCGGAGGCCACCTGCGTGGTGACTGTTCGACAAGCCACGTCGACGCGACCAAGCAGATTACCCCGCCGGTTGGATGCTTCGTGATGCCCCAGAGCTCCAAGGAGGTGCCAGAGTGGTTCAGCCGCAGGGATGATGACGAGGGCAAGGCGGCGAAGCTTACTACAACCGCGTCTGCCAGCTGGTGCAGGCAAGCGCGGGGCTCTTCTCTATCGACCTCATCACAATGCCCGGCTCGGGGTAGTCAATTCAATTACGACTGCGCCGGGAGCTGCAGAGCTAACGAAGTGGTTCGAAAAGCACACGCCTCTGAATTGGCTCACGCCGACAGATCTGATGGAGTGGGCAACGGGACGCGGTTTCCTCCGCGTTGCCCAGGCCTGCCGAGCAAGGCCTCGCGCCTGGACGTTCTTCGCGGACGCACAGGACGGTGCGCCCGCCACTACTTCCAGCTTCTCCTCCAGCATGGTGGTCACGCGAGCCCCAGCTCGTGC
The DNA here is from genome assembly GCA_963575745.1 of Prorocentrum cordatum. Lineage (NCBI taxonomy): Eukaryota > Dinophyceae > Prorocentrales > Prorocentraceae > Prorocentrum > Prorocentrum cordatum. Next base: position 221,998 of record CAUYUJ010010380.1, on the reverse strand, counting down.
CGTCGCCAAGCCGGCCAAGACCAAGGATGCTAAAGGGGAGACTGCGCGCAGCCGCTGGGGCGCCCCGAAGCCCACTCCGCAAGCTGAGCCCTCGGAGCAGTTCCCCGAAGCAGATGCGCCGTCCACCCTTCCGAGGGCCAGCTGGATGCTGCCACTGCGCCCGAGGTCTACACGGAGGGCAAGAAACCTGCGGCGCCTCCCAAAGGCGAGCCTGCTCCGCAGGGCCGCAAATGCCATGACGGGCAAGCAGTGGGCAGTCCACACGACCCACCGTTCAAGAAGTTCTTCCACAATCGTCCTTGTGGAGGCGACGGCGACTGCTTCTACATAGCCGCGGCCCGCGGTTTCCAGGCGGTCTCGCCGACGGCTGGGGTCCCTGCCACAAAGTATTTCGAGCCTCAAGGCCGCCTGCAGGGCACCCACCGGCTCCTGACGCATACAATTGCCCTGAAGAAGAAATTCGGCGCCGCAATGACGGATGCGGAGACCGCTGGCCTCACTGGCACGCCGGCGACCTCACTCGCCGTGCGGTTGCTTTCGGAAGCCTGCAAGACAGACATCTACGTCTGGTCCCAGCAGAAGGGGTCAACCCAGTGGACCCTCTACGGCTGGGAAGCGAAGGCAACGCCAAAGGCCAAGGAGATGTGGCTGAAGCTCCAGGACCATCACTACGAGTGGCTGGAGCCGAAGGAAGGCGTCACCGATCTGGCTGAGTTCAAGAACACGCTGAAGCTGTTGAGGGACAATGTCTTCCCGTACCCTGCCGTGGGCCTCCAAAAGAAAGGTTTGGAGGAGGACGCCTTGTCGCTGCTTGCCCTCTCCCTCAGCGCCGCTGGCTCTGCTGGCGCTGGCCGCGCGCAGTCAGCAAGTTCCAAGACTGCTGATCCTGTGTGCTCCAAGGGCGCCGCGAGCGTGATGGGACTGCAGGACGAGTTCAAGGAGGTGATGGAAGGGCTGGACCTGGACTACGCGGCCGGGGACTGCTACAAGTGCACTTGTGGGTGGCCAGCGCCGAGATCGTTCCAGGGGCGCACGGCCTCCCAAAGGTTCAGTGCAGCCACGAAGCACTGGCGGGAGTGCAAAGGCATGCCGCCTCCCAAGATCACCAACATGGCGTACTCCGCCACCAACATGTTCATGAAAAAATCACACCACCCGGGCCGACGTGGTCCACTCCCGCAAGCTGCGCAACAAAGCCATGCACAAGAAGTGCCGCACCAAAACGGCGGACCGCAAAGCCTACATTGCTCGCAGGCGCGCCCTGAAGCAGCAGGAACGGCTGCAGGCAGGGGGCCGGTGAAGGCCCCTCACCCCCGTCAGTGCCCTGAGCGGGGGGTGGAGGGATAGGGGCGGGCGCGTCAGACGTGCTCATCACGTTGCTAGCGGTTCTCTTCTGGCCGCCAGGGCTTGCCACCTTCCTGGGCGGCCTGGCTGGGGCCATGCTCAAGCAAGCAGGTGCACACGCTGGACGTGTACCTCGATGGGCATATGTTGTTTTTCGAGCTGGACAGGGGCGCCTCTCTCGAGTGGCCCAGCCGGGAGCGTGCATCACAAGGGGAGCGCGCTGGACGTGCCATCCGATGCTGTCATGCTGTTTTTCGTGTCCGTCGACGCTTTCAGTCTTCTTGTTTCTGAGTCGGGCCGTCCTCCCCGTAGGAGCGCTGGCCGGGACCTGTCTCGAGCAGGTCCGCATGCTAGATGTGACAATCGGCGGTTTCACGGTCCTCTTATTGCTGAGTCGGGTTGCCTTCCCCGTGGAGGCGCTGGACGGGACCTGCTCCAAGTAGATCCGCACCGTGGATGTGCCAATATTTGTTTTCACAATCATCTTGCTGCTGAATCGGGTCGTCTTCTTCGTAGAGACGCTGGCCGGGATCTGATTCGAGCAGGTCCGCATCGTATTTGTGCTAATCGACGGTTTCACGGTCTTCTTGCTGCCGAGTCGGGTCGTCGTCTCCGTGGAGGCACTGGAGGACGTCTGTTTCGGGCAGGGCCGCGTGATGGATGTGCCAATCGACGTTTTCACTGTCATTTTGCTGCTGAATCGAGTCGTCCTCTTTGTGGAGGCGCTGGCCAGAATCTGTTTCGAGCAGGTCCGCATCGTAGATGTGCTAATCGACGGTTTCACGGTCTTCTTGCTGCCGAGTCGGGTCGTCGTCTCCGTGGAGGCACTGGAGGACGTCTGTTTCGGGCAGGGCCGCGTGATGGATGTGCCAATCGACGTTTTCACTGTTATTTTGCTGCTGAATCGAGTCGTCCTCTTTGTGGAGGCGCTGGCCAGAATCTGTTTCGAGCAGGTCCGCATCGTAGATGTGCTAATCGACGGTTTCACGGTCTTCTTGCTGCCGAGTCGGGTCGTCTTCTTCGTGGAGGCGCTGGTCGGGATCTGTTTCGAGTTTCGAGCAAGTCCGCATGATGGATGTGCCAATCGACGGTTTCATGGTCCTCTTGCTGCCGAATCGGGTCGTCTTCTTCGTGGAGGCGCTGGCCGGGATGGTTTTCGAGCAGGTCTTTTCGCTGCCGAGTCGGGTCGTCTTCTTCGTGGAGGCGCTGGCCGGGATCTTTTTCAACCAGGTCCGCATGATGGATGTGCCAATCGACGGTTTCATGGTCTTCTTGCTTCCGAGTCGGGTCGTCTTCTTCGTGGAGGCGCTGGCCGGGATCGGTTTTCGAGCAGGTCCGCACGATGGATATGACAAACGATGTTTGGACGGTCTTCTTGCTGCTGAGTCGGGTCGTCTTCTTCGTGGAGGCGCTGTCCGGGACCTGTCTCGAGCAGGTCTGCATCCTAGATGTGCTAATCGACGGTTTCACTGTCCTCTGGTTGCTGAGTCGGGTCACGTTCCCCGCGGAGGCGCTGGCCGGGATCTGTTTCGAGCAGGTCCACATGATGGATGTGCCAATCGATGTTTGCACGGTCTTCTTGCTGCCGAGTCGGGTCGTCTTCTTCGTGGAGACCCTGGCCAGGATCTGTTTCGAGCAGGTCCGCATCGTAGACGTGCCAATCTACGGTTTCATGGTATTCTGGCTGCCGAGTCGGGTCGTCTTCTTCGTGGAGGCGCTGGCCAGGATCTGTTCCGAGCAGGTCCGCATGGTGGTTGTGGCAGGTCCGCTGGGAGCTTTTTCGAGCAAGTCCTCATGAGCATTGCGGGCTGGACGCCGGCACGTGGCGATGTTGATGCTGTACATGTTGATGCTTATCCCCACGGTATCGTTCTTGATCCTTTCTGGGGAGGGGGGGGCGAGCCCTCGAGGGCGACGGAAAACAATTCGTCCGCTACCGCATTAGAACCGTCTTCAAGTTTCTTGCAGGTGGCTACGCTCAACGTCACCGTGTTGCGGGAGGATCGTCTGGAGACCATTTTGGCTCATCAGGCCTTGGAGCACGTGGACGTCCTGCTCCTCCAGGATGTCCGCCTGGCCTCAAGCAGCTCAGGCTAGGAAATTTCAACGGCCCTCAAGTGCGGGTGGCGCGCAGCTTGCTCTACGCCGCCAGACCGGAACAGGATGGGCGTCCTCATGCAGGGTGGGTCGGTCATATTTTGGAGACCATCTTCAGGACAGGACAGGCTGCAGTCCGACGCGGCTCACAACGCTACACGGCGATTCGTTTGGCTTGCGGCACCTCTGTCAGTGCCTGTGGGCCCGCCAGCTGCGTGTCGGTGCGCTGGACGGAGGAGGTGATGCCGTTTGCGGAGCAACATTCTTCGGGCTCATCTCTCTGGGTCGTTGGTGGTGACCTTAACTGGCGGCCCTGCTACGAGCAGTGCGTGTACAACGGCGTCGACTTGTGCGAGGCCCACAGCACCACAATTTTGAATACAGCTCCCACGCACGCCCTGGCCAAGGGCGCTGCTCTCATGCACTTATCGTCCGAGCTCGTGGAGGGCATCCCTTACCACGCCCTGGTCACGTACCAAGTCGGCGTGCTCCACGCTCCCAAGCGCACCACAAGGCTGCACCGCACGGCGTTGTACGTCGGCGATCCTGATGCCCATTGTCCTCCCTGAGGACATCCAAGCCCTCGAAGCTGAAGTGCGGCAGCAACTGACTGTCCTTCCCCGCGCCGAACCCCCTTCTGGAGCGGTGGCACTGGTGGTACGCCCGAGCGGAGCTTGCAATGCAGGTCGGAGTCGCTCAAGGCTTACTGGAGCTGGCCAGGGGGGGCGAGCGGCCGAAGAGATCCACACCCTCTTCGCGACCTGTTGCCTCCCAGCCGGCACGGCGACCAAGCGAGCCGATCGCCCTGGCGAGGCTCTAACGGCTCGGCGGGCGCATCGCGCATGGGCTCCGTGATGGTCCCCAGCGTTCTCTTGAGGGCGGCCTCCTGGACCATTTTGTACGTGAATGCCTGCGCGGCTACATCGATGTCGACGGCTCCAGCGTCCATTCCTACGGCAGAGCTCATGACTGAGTGTCTAAAGCAATCGCGCTCGAGCATGGCCAGCTCCAGAAGCAGGTCTCGAGCGAATGGAAGCAGCTGTTCAGAACCTTCACCCCTCGAACTTGGCAGGCGGCCTTCGGGGTCCACAAGTCAGGCGGGGAGTGCCCAAGTATCACAGCGAACGACATGGCCAAGGAGTGGAACCAGATCTGGTGTCCACCCAGCACAAGCGACAACAAGTAGTGTGCAGAGCAGTGGACATGGTACGCGTCCCAGATGCGCGAGCCGCTTCCTAGCTCCACGTGCCCAGCGGACTGGGTCCCCACCTACGACGAATTTGTGAAGGCTGTGAAGAAGGGCAAAAGGGCGGTGCTGGCTATGACGGCTGGTACTCCTCCGAACTCAAGCTCATGGCCTCCCAGCTCGAGTTCCTAGTGCGGGAATAGTATGACCTGTGGTGCGACACCTGCTTCTTCCTCGCGGAGGCCAGCCTATCATCGGAGGAGGGCATCAAGATTGGGCCCCAGAACGCCCTGCGAGAACTTCAAACGTTGCAAATTTGCTGGCGCGTGGTCGGCGTGCCGAAAAGGATCCGACACAGAGCCGGCCCACAGGTGTGGGATCGAGCCTGCCCCGGTCCTGGCTGACGGCCTGCGAGCCAAGCTTACTTACTTCACAAGACGCACAATACGCGTACAAGTCTGGGGTATCCGTTGTCCACGCGTGCTGCCTTTGGCTTACATCCTGTGAGAAGGGCGACTGCGGCACCGAGAGAGACTTACCGAAATGCTACGACAACGTCCCCCATGAGGTGGGGCTCGCTGCGCTGCACAAGTCGGGCACGCCCCAGTTGGTCACCGCCGTGGCCCACGCTGTGTGGATGGGGCTTCGCGTGTGCCTAGTTGCACGGGAGCTTGCAGACGAAGATATCTGGCCAACGCGCAGCATGCCCCAAGGAGATAGCTGCGTGCCCAAGGTCTTATGCGAGGTTATGTCGCCGTGGACCATGCACGACACCAAGTTTCTCTTCATGGATGACTGGTCGCTGGTATGCTCCTAGGAAGCGCAGCTCGACTCCGATATCCAGAGCACGAACAAGTTCGACATTGGCACCGGTGCCACCGAGAACGAGACGAAGTGGCAGCGCTGGGCGCGCGGGCAAAGGAAACCATCGAACACATTGGCATTCTGGCAGTGCCTGATGACCCCGAAGTGGACATCACGCCGGCGGCCGGCTGGTCCACGCTTCACAAGCGCCTGGAAACAATCTGGGGCCTCCCGGGCTCAGCTACGACCAGGTCGCGCGCTGTGGGGGCATACGCAAAGCCTCTGTGGCTGTGGTGTTGCCCTGTCTTCTCCCTGGCGCCGCCCAAAGCCACGGGCGAGGCCTTCTTACGGACAAAATGCACGTGGTGGTGCAGAGGGCGCTTCTGGGCCCTCGACCTCAACCTGCACCCCATATTTACAACAGTCCTCGCGGCGATCGAGAGGATCACTACATGGAAGCTGGAATGAAGCTCTTTCCCGAATCATAATTTCGAGCATTTCCTGGACGCTGTGGGCCTGGACTTCCGTATCTTCCACAGGGGCCGGGGCGTTCGTTTCGGCATTCGCGAACAAGAGCACGATCACCGATTTGTTTGGCTGCTTGGTCGACGCAAGACTCTATGGAGCGACGAAGGGGACAATGTGTCGCACCTCCTCCAGCAGGTTTGCTGGGTGCGCGCCCTCTCCTCCACCAGAGACACATGGAACGATGCTGAGGGCGTCGAGGAGGTCGATGTGTCGGCCTTGTCTGAGAAGCTATGGCAGACTTTTGGGGATGCTCTTCCAGCAGACCACTATTCGGAAGTACGCAGCTTCATGTGTGGAGCGACCTCTTCGCCTACCCGAGGGCGCTAGTGCACAGAACAACGGTGCCCTTACTGTGGCGAGGAAGTGTGGCCTAGCTTGCGCCACCTCGTCTCCGAATGCAAGAGCGAATCTTTCGGCGACTTCCGGAAGCAACTCAACGCCGTCTACCGCATCAGGCACTCCTGGTGGAGCCAGCAACCACGTGTCACGATTGCGTCGGGTTGGATTCATTTCCAGGCGCGCCCTTCAGCAAGCGGCGCAGTGAGCTCATGGTCGCCGTAGTGCGCATGGGCTTATTGGTCCTTGACACGATTTGGAGCGATCGTTGTCATATCACCCGGATAACATTTACACTATCCTGACTTTGTGTTGCCGTTCTTCATGCTGTTCGGTGTCTTCCTGACTCTCACATTTTCCGAGGTTCTAACATACGATCGGTTGTTCCTGCTGTACAGCTTGACGCCCTCCTGGCCAGGGCAGGACTTGTCCCTTCCTGGCCGGGCCCATCCTGGACCCATGATTGTTGTGGACCAGAAGCCCCCTTGGGTAGGGTCGGAGTAGATGAGGTCGGAGGATCGCACCGCATCAGCGACGTCGGCGATGCATCGGCGCCGTCGGCGTGGGGAAACACGATCTTCACATTGAGCCGCATCGTCGATGCATCGGCGATGCGGCGCGATCCTCCGACCCCATCTGCTCGGACCCCATCTGGGAGGCCTAGATGGACGCCCGCCTGGCCCAAGAGGACACATACTCCGGACCCTGAGCCCAGGACCGGCCCGGCCAGCACGTGGCAGGCAGCACAGCCTCCGGCCCTCTCCGACAGCCTGCGCCGCGCAACACACGCACCAACTCCCACACCCGTACCCAAACCGGCGAGAGCAGCCCAGGCGGGGCACGCCGCCTCGCCTTCGGCGGAGGCGTCGCCCGCCGCCCCGCATCAGGCAGCGCCGTCCGCCCCCGCGCGGCCGAGGAGCGGTCCTGGGGCCAGCCGGCACGGGCTTCTACCTCCACGTCGACGACGGTTCGATCTCCGCCGACGGCGGCGACGAGGGCTCTAGCAAGGCCCGCTCCGCCTCCGCGGCCCGCTCCGCCTCCGCGGCCTGCGCCGCGAGCCTCTGCCAGCGGGCGGCCTCCTCCTGCTGCGCGGGGCGCGGGTGGGAGGGGGGGGGGCATGGCGTAGCGGAAGGGGTCGGCTGCACGCAGGGAGTGGCCCCCAGCCTCAGGGGGCCGCGGGGAGGGCCAAGATCCAAACGGGCCAACCAGTGCCAAGGGGACCCTTGTAGGCCAGCGCCAGAGGTCAACCCAGCGAAGTGTCACTCTTGTGCGCAGCAGGAGGGGGGGGGAGGGGGGGAGAGCCAATCAGCTGCACACAGCTGTTTTGTCTGGCGCCTCTCCGCGCCAGAGGCGGCCATGTGTAAAGAAGTGTGCTCGGCGGCGGGGCCGCAAGCAGCTGCGTGCCGCAGACCTTGTATCCCCCCCCCTTTCCCCGAATCCCCCCTTTCGTCCGACCCCAACCTCCTCCTGCTTGCTGGCGGCCAAAGCCGCAGCCGGGCCCGGAGCGCGGGATCGCTCATCCACCACGAGCACCGCGGGCACCACCTCTGGAGTGAAAGGGGAAGGAGGTCTGAGGGAGACGGGTCCTTGACCCCGGGGCTTTCCCCATGGCCTGCTTTTCATCCCGTCTCGTCTCCTGGCGGTTCTGGGGCTCGCGAGGGCCCCCAGAAGCCGAAAACGGGGAGACGCCTCGGGACTGGGGCCCCTGCAAGACCCGCTTCCTCCGCGGCGGCACCTGGAAGATGCCCAGGCCCCCGGAGGCGAACGAGGCCTCGGCCAGGTCCGACACCTTGGAGGCGTCGTCCGCGGCGAGCAGCCGGCCGTCCAGCTCCAGCCTCGCGCCGTCGCCGCCGAAGCGCAGGTGCCGCGCGGCCCCGGGGGTGACGTCCCGGACGGTGGCCCCGGGCGGCGCGTGCAGCCGCACGATCTCCCCCGAGGGCAGCCCGAGGCGCGGCGCGCGGTCGGCCAGGAGCACCAGCTGGGGGTCCCGCCCCAGCGGACCCAGCACGAAGCTCAGAGCGTGGCGGCTGCGCAGGACCGCGGCGCGGGCCACCTCAGGGTCCCCGCGGAGGCAGTGCGCGGCGTGCTCCAGCGCCAGGCCGTTCTGCGACACGGCCGCCAGCACCACCCCGCGGTCCGCCCGCAGCGGGGGCGCGGCGTGCTGTAAGGCGTAGCCGCTCTGCCCCACGGCGGCGAGCACCACGCCCTCGTCCGCGCGGAGCTCGGCACACGCGAACCTCAGGGCGCGCCCGCACTGCGACACCGCGCGGAGCGCCAGCTGCCGGTCCCCGCAGAGCTCCGGCGAGGCGTGCTGCAGGGCCAGCCCGTCGGCGCCCACGGCGGCGAGCACGAGCGCGCGGTCGCCCCTCAGCGCCTCGGCCGCGTGCTCCAGGGCGGCCGGGCTCTGCCGCACCGCCGCAGCGACCACGTCGCGGTCGGACCGCAGCTCAGGCGCTGGCCGGCTGCACGCACGAGCGACCCCTGGCAAGAGTGTGACCCTTTGGTGCGCGGCCAGCCGATTGCTGCACGCGATGCAGCGGCCTGCGCGCCCCCCGGGGAGCCGCGCACCAGAGGCCACCCTTGCGAAGAGCCACCCTTGCCGTGCAGCCGATCTGCCCACTGCAAAGCCCAGCCGGCGTTCTCCACGGCCGCCATTACGAGCTCCCTGCCCGGGTGGGCTGAGAGGTGGGGCAAGGCCAAGACGAGGTAGGGTTACAGGAACATCGCCTTGGACGGCCCCTGGAAGGAAATATCGCCCTGGACACAGGCTGAACTCCCTCATGCGTGGACGCCCTGGTGCCTCGACCTATTCTCCAGAACTGGCTTTTCACCTTGAGTCGCTACTTGACGGCCCCTGTGCCCGGCGATGGCCCCCAAAGGCAGAAAACGGCCAAACATCTTTCGTCCTGAGCTGCCCCGACACACAACGCGTAACGCATTGATACTTAACTCAAGACGTAGACCAGAAACGTCGGTCTGACGCACAGCGTTCGCCAAAACGTGGGCCCATACGTTCAGCCAACGCGCAACGTATCGACATGGACGTTTTGAACACGGCGCACGTGTCGCTTTTCAGACCGGGCGCATCGAGGCAGCCACGCCTCCGCTGGCACGTCTGGGCTCGATGCCTGATGCCCACATCGGCCCCAAACGCCCCTCCCACGTACATACAGTAGGAACTCCAACCCTGAGACCCCAGGACGTTCATTGATTTTTGGTGTGGGAGCGTCACGCTCAGCACAACAAAACCATAGAAACCCAGTTATGCTGCATCCTCAGGGGACCTTGTCTGTCCCGTCGCGGCCCTATCCGCATCGAATCCGTACCGAATCCATGACGGACTCGTCGGATCCGCGTCGAATCCGTGTCGAATGCGCGTCGAATGCACGCCACGTCCGCCTCGAATCCGCATCGAACCCGCGTCGGGCACGAGAAGAGACACCAATTCGTGGGACAGAGGCGAGGTTCCCCGAATGCGCCACGTAAGCCCCGGGCTCCCTGGAGGCAAGCGGGGTGCCTCTTGGCATGGGCTCCCATTGTGCCCTCGACCTGTCGCCCCGGAGGTCGGCGGGCAGCCGCCCCAGCAGGGAGCCGTCGCGCCGGACCGCGGCCAGCGCCTCCCCCCGCTCCGCCCAGGGGCCGGGCCCTACTCGCGCAGGGGACCGACTGCAGCACGGATCTGCCCCCAGCCCGATTCCCCCGCCGAGGTCTACAAGTGAAAAGCCGCACAGGATGCTCAGCGGAGATCAGCGGAATCTCCCCAACGTGTGTTCCAAGCACCGACGGGGGAATCAGATGAGGGGTACATGAAATCTGTAATGCCTGAGGGTCTGTAGACCCCCCCACAAGGGGGCAACTAATCATTTTTGTCGGCGGTCATATGGAAGGACTGGGGTCCACCGATAAGGGGGTAACTAATGATTGTGTTCCGCGGCACCCGCGGCGCAACAACGCGGAGGAGGGGGAGGAGGAGGAGGAGGAGGAGGAGGAGGAGGAGGAGGAGGAGGAGGAGGAGGAGGAGGAGGAGGAGGAGAAGGAAGAGCGCCAGTACCTTCAGAAGGTCTGGTCGGCGGCGGGCGGCCACGTAGCTGCGGGGCGCCGTCTCAATGGCTATTGTCGCTAAGGCGGTCCAGCGCCGCCTTGTGGCACGCCCAGTGAAAAAAAAACAGGTGTGGAGGTAGGTGACCTTGCGGACGAAGCCGTAATAGAGCAACGCGAGGTTGCGCATTGCCGTAAACCTGGAATGCTCATGCTGCGGATCGTCGCGGTGAGCCTCATCTCTGGCCAGTCCGAGCCGATGCAGGAGATCGCCATGACGGAGTTGTCGAAGGCGAAGCAGCCAATGCAAGGCGTGGCGGCATTCCAGGTAGTGGTTGATCTCTTCGCGCCCTTCTCCGCATCCAAATTCACACGCGTGCCGCACAGCAAACACATGCATGCGGTAGCTGGTGCGCCACCCGCCCGCAAGGGTCCCCAAGACGATTCACCGCCATGCTGGAGGCAATGTAATGAGGAAAACCTTCACCTGCCGCCCCCTCTGTCGGAGGTCACGTGGGATCAGCTCGGGCTCGATCTAGGTAGCGGTGCTCCTCCTCCTCACTCGGGGTGGGTCGCCGCCTGGAGGGACTGAGCGAAAGCCATTTGCGGGTGAAGGCGCGCGCCAGCTGTCACGGGCAACCGAGCAGCGCGTTTGGCCACCTCCGCTGCTTTCTGGTGCAGCGGGAGCGCACGGGCGGGGGCCTCCATGGGGCGGTCCCTGGACGCGGCCGCAAGCCGTTGCACGATGGCGGTGCCTATGCGCCAGAAAAGAGTCGTGGTCCAGGTCGTAATCGTGAACTCCGCAATGCGCCACAACGTCCCAGCCGCCAGAGCTTGCTTACATGTCGGGAACCAAGCGTCGACAGACAGTATGTCGGTCAGGCGGAAGGAAGGCGGGAGCCGCCGCACCATGCGGAGTGCGTGGGGCGCCTTGCGCCGAGGTTGGGCGGCAGACCGAAGAACGGGGCGAGGTGGGCGAGGGCGGTTAGACACGACGCGCCATAGAGGCGCCCGTTAGAGCCGACTGGAGTGCCAGTCTGACTCGTGAGCGCCACCCATCGCCACCACTTGTCGCCCGCTGGGCCCCGCTGGTCGTCGGCCGTTGCGCTGGGCCCCACGATGGCGCCGAGGTGTTTCCCCTTGTCCTCGGCGCGGACGTCGGGCCACTGGGGGCCAAGTGGGCCACGACGCGCCTGACGCGCTGGATCACGTTCTCGGTCAGCGGCTCCCAAAGCGGAACCAGGTCGCTCTTCGAATGGGGGCGCAGATCGCCGAACTCGGCCGCAGTGCTGGCAATCGCGGGCAACTGGCGCACAGTGCGATTGACAGCGCCTGCGTCGTCGGCGCGCGCCGCAGCTAGACAGCCGTAGCGTATGCCTTGGATGTGTGGGCCCCCCGACTCTGGATGCCATGAGGAGCTCCGAGCGTGGCCCGCATGCGAATGGCACGAGGTCCGAGGAAGTGTCGGAATTTGCGATGTTCCGGGGAACATTTGGGCAAGAACTCGCAGAATCCGGTCATTCGCGATCGCCCAGACGCTGCCTGGCAGTAGCCAGCCATGCGCAAACCCGCTGGCCAGTGCGCGCAGGCCCAGGAGAAATATGCCTTCCGAAGCCTCATACAACGCCTGGGCGCCGTCCGAAGCGCTCGAGGGCGCTGAACGGCCATTGCCGACCCAGCGATGGGAAGGCGGCGGCGATGCCGACAAGCATGAGCATGGGTATGTAATCCCCCCCCGCCCGGTAGCAGGCCGGCCATGCGCGCCTCGGCGCCGATGGCGACTATGTTGCCGCAGAAATTGCGCCCTCCGATGAAGCCCAGCTGGATAAGGCGCGCGTGCGACGCGACGTGCGGCGCCCAATGGGCGTTCATGGCGGGCGCAATGATCTTTGTATCGGCGTTCTTTCTGGCGATTGGTCGAAGGGCGCTGGCGTCGCGGACGCCGTTGACTGGGCCCCCCATCTCGGAGCCCGTGGGGATGGAGGAGAACAGGGAGTAGTTGAAACCTAGCGGGGCTATGCCGAGCTCAAACACGTCGAAGGCCACGTCCTCCAAGAGGTCGCAGGCGCCCTGGGCCCCGGCCCAAACCGCGCGCGGGAGCTGATCAGGTCCAGGCGCAGAGCAACGGGCCCCAGTTGCGGTCTCGTGCTCGACGATTTCCACGGTCTGGCCGACGTCCTCTAGGAGGTTGGTCGCAATGTTGTCGTCGGCGTTGGCGGCGTCGCCGAGAAGGCGGCGCGGGGCCGCTGCGGCTTTTAATCCGCTCCCGCTCCACCTCTTGGTCAGAGCCGCCTGAGCCCAGGCTGGGCCCGCTGCCCGCCATGCAGAAGACAAGGCAAGTAGGGTGGTAAACATGGGGAGTTGGGGGTTGGCAAAGCACCCGAAGTCGTTGCTGCGAAGGAGGCAGGTGGGGCCGCGGAGCTGCTCCGAAGGACATCGGGCCCAAGGCTCTAAAAGGGCTCAAGCCACAATGGCTGCGGAGGAGGGGGGGGGGGGGGGGGAGGAGGGGGGGAGGGGAAAGGGTGGAGGAGGGCCGGGGGGGGGGGGGGGGTGGCGGAGGAGGAGGAGGAACAAGAGGAAGAGCGAGCGTCCCTGAGCGAAGGTCCATCCTCACGCCCCAGGGCCGCGCGGCCGCTGCGCCGAGCCTCTCAGGTCCACGTTGAAGGTGCCCGGGCGGTCGCCAGCGTCGAGGTAGCCAAGGTGGTCCTTTTTCGAAATCGTACTTGCATTGGTAATCGTAGCTCTTCTGGTAGTCTGCGTCAACCTCCGCGCCCGGAGGGGCAGCAGAAACAATGGCAGGGGAAGCCCCCGCCGCGGCGAAGGAGTCGGCGACCATGAAGCCGAACGGATTGAATTTGTCGACCATGACGACGAAGTCAACGTGAGCGAAGAGAGCCTTGCTGCAGGCACGAAGCGGCAGAAGGTCATAATGTCGAAAGAAAGGGGCGCCAGGCGTCACGCGCCCATGAAGGTGCGCATCACCTTCTTCCTTCTGGTTGCTGCCGCTGATGGTGGCCAACAGCAGCTCGGTATCGGTCATGATTCTGCCGCCGATGGTGCTGATCCCGTCTGGGATACGGCAAGCTGGGACGACGCTGACGACGACCCGTGCTACCCGTCGCTTCTTGCTGAAGCTGCTGCAATGCCTGTCGGTCCCCAGGGGCGCGTTGACGATGCTGCTGACAGAGGTGCTGCATCTGGTCGCGGTGCCCGTTCAGCCCCTCTGCCCGCTGGTGGCACTCGATCCGGCGGGGGCAGAATCCCCGTTCCGTGGAAGCAGTTGACGTGGTCGGTATCCTCTTTGAAAGTGATGCGCCTCGTAGCATTCGACTCTGCGTGAGCAGCGCGAGCAGGGGGGCCGCAGGACGCTGACCAGGAGGGGGCTGATGGTCACAGTGCGCCGACGGAGCTGAGGGGGTCGCAGTGCTACTCGTCGAAGGCACCTTGGTGACTGAAGTCGTCGCCGCTGGGGCCGAACAGGCCGTGGAGGGCGGAAGTGATGAGGATGCGTCCCGAGCGGCAGCTGCGCGTTCATCTGAGTCCAGCATCGCGAAAATCTCAACCGCATTGCATCCGTCAGCACGCGCCTGCCACAGAGAGGACGACAGGGGCAGCGCAGATAACAAAGCTGGGGGTACAGCAGCAACCCGAATGTGTTCCTTCGAGGCCGCTTCGAACGAGACGTCCACGAGGTGAGAGTGCCAGCGAGCGTCGCGGCACGCGGGGCGCCAGGCCACACGAGGGCCAACGTCCAGCACCTTCAAGCAGAACAAATCCCGAGCCTTGACAGGACCACCAGGATGCGCTTGGGCTTCGGCAGGGGGCGGGACACCAGTACCTGAGCCCTGACCGGCATCTCTCAGGCGGCTATCCGCACAAGCGGCAGCAGCAGCAGGGAGAGCACCAGCGCCAGCATCGTCATCCGCTCCAGCACGAACTGCGGGCAGTGGGCGACCAGCGGCAGCAGCACGAACAGGGTGAGCAGCACTGTAGCGATCACGATCGTGAACGGCATCCTGGGGACCATCGACCCGATCGATCCGCAACAGGATCACCAGGAAGCGGAGGACGAACGCCACGAGCAGCGGCGGCCGCGTCGGCACTAGCAAGCTTGGCAGGTCGATCACCAGCGGCATGGGGAACGGCATTACCACCGGCATCACCGACAGCAGGGGGCCGGGCTCGCTCCTCGAAAATGCAGAGCTCGGTCTCGAAGCCGAGGTCATCCAGGAAGTAGTCATTGTCCAGGTACACGTTGGGCTCCGATGTCTGAACCATATCGAGTGGTGTCCAGCTGTAGGCGAAGAGCGTCGTAGCCAACACAAACACATGAGCTCGTTCATCGTAAACGTGAGCTGAGCCATGTACGAGAAGAGAAGGTCACTCGTCTGCATCGCCGCCTCAGGTTGCACGCAATTGCTGGAGGGGCATGCCGTCGTGCTGGAGAGAAACGGGCCTCCCGCTCGAGGCGGAGGTCGGTCGTGCACTGCAACATCGTCGTCGTCGTCAGAAGGTACATCTGCCCAGCGAGGGCGAGAAGCAGCAGCATGGTCACTACGGCCAGAGCGAACTTGAACTCCATCGGGGTCCTGCCGACCAGAACGCTCATGATGTCCAGCGTGGTCCGCAACACGACGCACACCAGATCCATGAAGGGCCTGGTGACGATGCTTGGCGGCGTCCGCCAGCTCCAGCGCCGCCCGCGCGGCCGCATGGCCGTCAGGGGAGAGCACACCTCGTCGGAGCGCACGATGTGCAGCCAAGCTTGCCAGAAGCAGCTGGGGCGATCCCACGAATCAGGCCCTCAGTATCGAGAATCCGATGAAAGGCCTTACCTTGGGCCATGCGCTTCACATCAGCCCTGTCAGCCACATCCACTTCCACCAAAGCCTCCCCAGGCCCACTATGGGAAGTCGCGTGCCAAGAATCCTGCTCGCGGCGGCGACGTTGAGCTCCAGTGAGCGGGGCCCCCGCAGTAGAGGCGGCCACCCAGGAACGACAGCTCGGTATCGAAGAACTGCCCGCAGCAGCGCCCACGCACAGGTGGGAGAGGAGCACGAAGAGAGAGCAGAACACTATGAAGCAGCAGGCGACATCATCCCGACGGATCCCGCGCGACGGCGGGCGCGCGCAGCCACCAGGAGCCAGGGCAGGCTCGGTAGCTCTTGAGCCAAAATGGCTACGGAGGAAAACGAGGAGGAGGAGGAGGAGGAGGAGGAGGAGGAGGAGGAGGAGGAAGAGGAGGAGGAGGAGGAGGAGGAGGAGGAGGAGGAGGAGGAGGAAGAAGGGGGGGGGCAACACAAAAGACCCTTAGGGGTCGATCCCCTGCTCGACCTACGGGCGTCGCGCCGCCGCCGCCTCCAGGCGGCGGCGGCGGCGGCAGCGGCGCGGCCGGGGGCGGCCCGCGCGTGCCGCCTCGGTCGCGAGGGGCGCAAGGCATGCACGCCAGGCACGGGAGCGCCATGCCCGCTGCCTCCTGGGCGAGCGGGCAGGACCGGGGACGTTGGAGGGAGGGAGGAGGGGGAGGAAGAAGAGGAGGAGGAGGAGGAGAAGGGAAGGACGGGAATGATGATATGATATGGTATGGTATGATATGATATGACATGATATGATCTGATATGATCTGATCTGATATGTTATGCGCTTGGGGGGCAACGTCTGCTTCGCATCAGCGGGCCAGATCGCCTCGCTTCACTACCCAGGATACCTGCTCCCTGCGATGAACATGGAATGGCCCCGCTCTCCGGCACTCTCATGCCGTCAGGGCGGGCCTGCGGTGGCCGCATAGAGTACCGCGACCCTAGTATGGTGCCGCATCGGCACGGGGGGCTTCACGCCTCAAGGAGGAGGAAGAAGAGAAGGAGGGGGAGGAGAAGCAGGACAAGGAGGGGGAGGAAAAGCAGGACGAGGAGGGGGAGGAGAAGCAGGAGCATGAGGGGCGGGAGGGGGCGAGGCATGGCCAGAGTGGTGGTCGGAAGAGGGGTGAGGAGGGAAGCGGAGGGAGAAGGGCGCGGCCAGGGAAAGCCTCGAACCGAAAGGGCTACGGAGGAGGAGGAGGCAGAGGCAGGAAGTAGAAGGCAGGAGTGACGAGTGAGGAGGTAGGAGGGAGGAAGGAGGAGGGAGGGGCAGGAGGGAGGGAGGGAGGGAGGGAGGGAGAGAGGGAGGGAGGGAGGAAAGAGGGAGGAGGGAGGAAGAGGAGGAGGCGGAGGAGGAAGAGGAGGAGGAGGAGGCCGAAGCTCGACCCGACCCGACCCAGACTTTTCCCCGAGGCGAAAAATAGATGAGGTGGAGGCGCAGGAATGGATGCCGAGTTGCTGCGGCAGGCGTTGCTGCCGCTAAAGAGGATGGCCCCCGCCACTCGAGGGCCGATGATGGATCGTTTGGGGATGCCTTTTGTCTATGATGCATGTGAACCCGCTGGGCTTTTGTCTGTGGTGGGGCTCCTCCTGGGCCTCTGGAAGCCTATGGTCCCCCTGGCTTAGTAGAAACAGGAACGGACTAGTCCCCCACAGTGCCACAAAAGGTACGACGCTGCTAAACAGAAGCTTCCCTAAGACCCCACCCAACCCAACATCGAACACAGTGGCTTGAACAGCTGAGACGGGGCCCATGAACTTTTGCCACCTGCCATTGCCCGCGCGCTTGAGGAGACGAGGCGGTGGACCCCAGGCCCTCTGGATTCTAGCATGCATGTGGGGACGCCAGGGACTCTGAAAGCAGATGCCTGCGAAGCTCGACCCCAGACTCCTTGAGACCAGAAGTTGCAACCATTACGATCGTGAGGCAACGCCCAGAAAGTCTGCCGCATGCCGAAGTCGCAGCCTGCCTGCGCAGCATGAACATACTGCCGCGGGCAAGCCCTCTGCGCCCGGTGAGCGTGAGGTTCTTGAGGAGGGGCCCCGCTGGTCCAGAGCCTTTGGGGAACCTTCTCGAGGGACATATCTCTCCTGGTTCCACCCCCTTTCTCGTATGCGTCTTTCTCTCTCCTCTCTTCCTCCTCCTCCTCCTCCTCCTCCTCCTTCTCCTCGTCCTCCTCCTCCTCGTCCTCCTCCTCCTGCTCCTCCTCCTCCTCCTCCTCATCCTCCTCCTCCTCTTCCCAATCGGATTCCATTAGCGGGGGCGGAATCCAGCAGAACCCTGGGAAAAACCAAAAAACAAAAAAAACAAAAAAAACAATCCTGAGCAGAGATTCGGGGGCTGGGGGGTGGGGGGGGGGAAGGTATCCTCAGGATGTTTGTGTTTATTTCCCTACCTAGGCTCTGCCTAGAAGGGTTCCTACTCTCTTAGCTTAAAGGGCCGGGCAATGGAAATCGCCCCGGGCGGTTCCCCCAGTCCCCGCCCCGCGGTTCCCCCAGTTACGCCCCCGTAACTTAGCGTTGCGTATTTCATCGTAGCTTAGCTTAGCTTAACTCAGCTTAGTTTAGTTTAGCTTCGCTTGGCATATCTCATCTTAGCTTATCTCAGCTTATCTCATCTTAGCTTAGCTTAGCTGAGCTCAGCTTAGCTGATCTTACCTTAGCTTCACTTAACTTAGCCTATTTCATACTAGCTTAACTTAGCCTAGCTTAGCTTAGCCTATCCTAGCCTAGCTTAGCTTAGCTTAGCCTAGCTTTGCCTAGCTTAGCTTAGCCCAGCTTAGCTTATCTCATATTAGCTTAGCTTACCTTAGCTAAGCTTAACTTCGCTTCGCTTAGCTTAGTTTAGCTTATATCATATTAGATTCGCTTAACTTGGCCTAGCCTAGCCTAGCCTAGCCTAGCCTAGCTTAGCGTAGCTTAGCTTATCTCATATCATCTTAGCTTTGCTTAGCTTATCTTAGCTTAGCTTAGCTACCCGAGCTTAGCTTAGCTTAGCTTAGCTTTTGTTGCTTTCCTAAGAGCTCCAACTCCTAGGTAGGGTCGCACTGGGATAATTTGGGTTTCTTTTCTTTTTTGTTTCCCAAGGGTTCTGCTGGATTCCGCGCCCGATACTGGAATCCGATTGGGAAGAGAAGGAGCAGAAGGACAAGGAGGAGGAGGATGAGGAGGAGGAGGAGAAGGCGGGGGAGGAGGAGGAGGACGAGGAGGAGGAGGACGAGGAGGAGGAGGAGCAGGAGGAGGAGGAACAGGAGGAGGATGAGACGGAGGAAGAGGAGGAGGAGCAGGAGCAGGAGGAGGAGGGAGAGGAGGAGGGGGATGGGGGGGAAGAAAAACGAGGAGGAAGAGGAGGAGGAGGAGGGGGGAGGGAGGGAGGAAACGCGAGCAAGCACGCCGCGCCTCGACCGAGGCTCAAGCAGCTCGCGGCGCGCTCGCGCCGACGCCGCGCCCTTCGCCCCGCCACCCCCCTGGCGTGGGGAACCCCAAACCAGGAACGACCGCCCACGCGAAGAAGAAGGCGCGCAACGCCGCCTACAACGCCCGCAAAACGCGCGGAGAAAGAAGGCCGCCGCCCTCGAGGCGGTGGTCGAGCCTTACACGAGGAAGATCGCGCGGCTGAAACGCAGGGTGGGCGGATAGACAAACCTGACGGTGCGCACGGTGCGCAACGTGCGTGCCTTGTGCGAAGTGTGCGTGCGCCATGTGCGCGCGGTGTGCCAGGTGCGCGCTGTGCTTCATGCGTGCAGCTTGCGCCGCCCCAGGTGGACTTGGTGCGCGACCACAGGCGGGACTTTTGGGAGCATATGCAGAAGACGAGGGGCTTTCAGAGGGGGGGGGGTGATGATGGGGGGGGGGGGGGGGGGGGGGGGTGGGAGGGGGGGGGGGGTGGGGAGGGGGGGGGGGGGGGGGGGGGGCACTTCGCGAAGCGGCAGTAAGAGAAACCAACCGCCCCTGGGAGGAGCTGAAGGAGACCCAGAAGCAGCTGAAGGAGGAGAGGCGCGCCCGCGGGGGGGCGGGGAAGGAACGCGACGACGCCAAGCGCAGGCTCTGCTCCTTCCAGACTTGGTGGGGCGTCTTCCTCAAGCTGTGCTTGCAGGACTGCGCTGGGGGGAGGGCGCGGGCAGGCAGGGTGGGGGGCGGCCTCAGGAGCTGCCGAAGACCTGAGCCACGGAGGTCAAGCACTGGCCTGAGAGCGGAGTGGGGCACTTGCGCTGGCTGTGGTGGCGCAACGAGAACGGGGACTAGCGCAGAAACAACAGCGCGCAGCGGTGCGCGGGAAAGAAAGCCGCTCGCGAGGGGCGGGGGCGGGCTGGCGCGCAGGGGCAGCAGCGCAGGGGCAGGGGGGCAAGGGAAGCGAGGGAGGAGGGGAAGCAGGAGAAAGAAGAGGAGGAAGTGGGACAGGAGAGAGGAGGCGGCGGCTGCTTTTCAGGGCACCCTCAAAAAAAGGAGCCCCCCCCCCCTCTAGCGGACGTGAGCGCGGACCGCAGCGATGGCGGTGCACATTTGCATCGGCGCCGACGCTAGGAGAGGAGGAAGAGGCAGGCGGGGGGGGAGGAAAGGGGAACGGAAGGAGGAAGAGGATCAGGAAAAGGAGAAGGAGGATGAGCAGGGGAGGGACCCAGGAAAAGAACGCTATGCCGTGCTATGCTATGTTGTGCAGCGCACCGCAACGCAATGCTATGCTACGCTTGGCTCTGCTACGCTATTTGCGCGATGCTACAATTGGCAATGCTATGACTTGCTTCTCTCTGTCGCGTGCCAGACGATGTGGCCCAGCAAATGGCTTACTACGTTTGCCCCGAGGGGCATCCTCAAAAAAGGATGCCCCCCCCCTGCTGGGGAGGAGGAAGATTTGCGATAGCCACAGCCAGTTGCCTCTCAAGCCTTTGCGCTCGAAGAGTCCGTCTGCCCCCCTCAGCTTCCTGCTGCGTCGCCATGACAACAATCAACCCTGCGGTTGTGCTTCCAGCGAGCTTGGGGGAGTCGCTTGGCGTTCCCGATTACGCTCCTGGGCTCACGTTTGGGGAGGCCTTGCAGCATGCGGAGAACATGAAGGCGAGCGACCACCCGCTCATCAAGGTCGACAATATCGACACAGCAGGCCAGTGCAACATCGCCGATCTGCCAGCGGAGTTCGCGACGGAGTGCGGGAGGATGATTGAATACTTCGCGGACTACGTGGGGGACTTCGGCGGCGACATCCCTTGGCAGACGCTTCGCGACCTCGCCAAAACCTGCGACTACAAGAGCATGCCAGGACCATTCTCCCTGAAGAGGGAGCCCGCTGGTCAGTACTCCATACAGCTGTTCATCACCAAGAAGCCCGACGGCAAGCACGACACCCTCAAGGACGTGAGCCTCCTGTCGGTGAAGACTAGGACAGTCACGTGCATGCATATGTGTCGTGGCACTTGCTCAATCTGGCGCTATG
The DNA here is from genome assembly GCA_963575745.1 of Prorocentrum cordatum. Lineage (NCBI taxonomy): Eukaryota > Dinophyceae > Prorocentrales > Prorocentraceae > Prorocentrum > Prorocentrum cordatum. Next base: position 201,378 of record CAUYUJ010010380.1, on the reverse strand, counting down.
GCAACCAGTATAGGATTGGCCGCCTGGCAGTCCAGTACATGCTCGAAAAGTGAAGGCTTCCAGCTGCGGTGCCACACCGTTGTCGCGAAGCCTGGCAAGGGGCCGTCCAGGAAGACGGCCGAGTGGGAACTCAAGGCCGCAGGGTACAAGTTCATTCGAGAGAAGGGGCCGCGGAGCAGCAATGCCAACCAATTCATGGAGTTCGCAGATCGGGAGAGCGCCCGCCCAGAGAGTCCGATCTTCGGCTGGGAGGAAGGCCGGATCGAAAGGGCGTTGAACAACTATGCCAGGGGCAGGGCGAATGCTAAGGGCCTCGCGATATGGGTCTTGACGCTCCGAGACTTCGACCCTTGGTTTCTCAACGAGGTCATCAGGCCCATCTTGGCGTCCACCCTCAGGGGTTCGGCGTTGCGTGGCTTGGCAAGACCCGCGTCGGGAAGAGCGCGGGGTCGAAGACCTTGGCTTTCATGGTGAGCCGCGTGGGGATCGAGGCATTGGAACAGTCTGGCGAAGTCGAGAAGGGCGACCTCCTGCCGACCGTCGTGACCGCCAAACACTTCGACTTTGTCAAAGGCGAGCCTGTAACCCGCATCAGGCCAGCAATCTTCGATGATGGCGAAATATCGGAGCAGTCGGCATCCATCCTCAAGGCGTTTCTGAATCCGAGCGAGGAGGACGCGACGCTCTGGGCCAGGTGGGGGTCGTCGGAATTTGACACTGTGCAATAATGCTTACGGCAAAGACTTCGAGGCGGAGCTCGTGTCCAAGTGGGCGGATGGCACGCCGAAGGACGTGAGCTCTGACGACTTCATGAAGTTGATCAGACCCTCGTCCCGCCAGATAAAGGAAGACGAGGACTTGCTGGCCATCGGTGCTCGCACCCATTTTGTTTTGGTCACTGGCAAGCGCGTGTACTTCCGCCACGCCAGCGACGGACGGGGCCGAGTGCCTTGGTGGACCTACACCAACCCCAACAAGCCCGACCTTTTCAACGAGCGCTGCAAGGAGGCCTTCGGCGCATACAAGCAGGACCCCACTAAGCATGTCTACCCTGCGTACTTCGAAGACGACGTCAAGTGGTCGATGAACTACTTGAAGCGTCTCCTGCTGAACGAAGGCCCGACGACAAAACAAACGACACCACCCCACCTACGGCGCGCTATTCTCGGTTTCGTTCCATGGGGTGCCTTGGCGTATACCAGGGGAAAAGCCGAGCGAGGCTTCCAGGTCTCTGCTGCGGCTCCTTGCGCCATAGGTGGGATGGTGTCGTTGCGCTGTTTCGCCCCAGGATGTGCCGCTCGTGCCGACTGTCAGCGTCGCGCCAGTGTTCCCCGAAGCGCCTGGGCCGCCCTCGAGAGCCAGGGGCTACGATGAGTGGGGCGCTCACTTGATGAGCGCCGTTGCATCTTCCTCAGGCGCGCCCCCAGCTGCAGTTGCCGTCGCTGGCAGGGGGCGCGCGGGCCTGCTCGACGACGTCGACAGCGACGAGCAGAAGGCGATATACGCGGCACTTCAGCAGGACTTCTGGCAGAGGAGCGCGAGCGCCGACGGGGAGCTGGTGGACTTGATGTCGCCCCCCGCAAGCGCTTGGCAACGGGCTGCGGCGGCGACCTCGCCCAGGCGGACGTCGACGAGCAGCGGGTCATCTACGAGGCGCTGCAGCGGGATTTTCTCCAGAAGAACCAAAGCGACGACGGCGCGAATATAAACCTCACGACGCCGCCTCGCCGGGGCCGCGCCGCGGAGGGGGGTGAGTCCGACGTGGACTTGGATGCAGCGCTGGAGGCCCACCTCGACTACGAGGACGAGCTCGACCGCCAGCGGGCGCAAGAGGCCTACGCGCAGGCGACGGAGGGAGGCATTACGAAATGAAGCGCTGGGCCCGCGGGGTGACGAGTTGAGTTGTTGGGTGAGCGGTGAGCTTGGGCCGCCGGGGCGGCGGCCGCCGAGCCTCTGATGGGCCCCCAGCGCGCTTCGCGGGCTCCCATATGAGTATGAGCGTCATGATGATTGCACCCTGAGTTGTTATTCTGACCGACTGCGATGACTCAAGAGCCGTCCTCGCCGTCGGCGTCGTCGTCGTCGTCCCCCCCCCCCCCCCGCTCGCCCCAAGCTCGCCTTGTCCTCCCTGCCCCGTTTCGACAGTTCGATTGGCGCCGCAGCGTTCGGCTCGCAGGTAGATCGGGAACTCCGTTGGTCTCTCGGCGCCCCTCCGCATCCCAAGGCATGGCGCGACGCGCAGACGCGGCGGCCTGTCTGGGTGCGCTGAAGGACCTGGACGTGACGAACAGGGACTCTTTCCAGTACGCCGTCTCGCACGCGGAAATCCTGGATCCTGGGAGCTACTTGGAGGACGAGGCGGCTCGCGCATACCTGTTCTGCCAGCACTTCGGCATGGTTGGCAAGACGCACTTCTGCACAGACTGCAGCGACGTGTACGCGCTGAGCGTGAAGCATCGCCGCGGCGATGCCGTGCGCTTTAACTGGCGCGGGCCCGGGCCTCGCTACGACTGCGGATGCGACATTTGCAACGGCGACGAGGCGTCGGCGGTGAAGGGCACCATTTTGGCGGGCACGCCCACGAGCCTATGGATGAACAAGCTCGACGCCTTCGTGGCGTGGTGCTTCGACTACAGCCTTGGCGCGCTCAAGGACGAGGTCGGCGTTGACGCCCGCGCAACTGTGGAGCGCTGGATTCAGACGTTTGATGAGGGCGTCGAGGAGCACATGGCCAGGAATATGGACTCTGGGAGCAGTTTCGCAGACCTGCTCGGCGGCGGCCCGCGCAAGCGCCCCGCGGCTGCGAAAGCTGCGCCGGAGCGTCGGGCCAAGCGCTCGGCGAAGAGTCGTCCAGCCCAGGCGGGCGTCAAGAAGCGGCCTGTCATGAAGCGCACCGCGGTCCAGGCTCCCTGCTGCCCGAACCAGGAAGGTCATCCTGCAGGTGGACGAGTCCTTCCTGAACAGGGGCAAGCTGTCCGAGCTGGCGAAGAACGCAAGGCCGAAGAAAGACAAGCTATGGCTTTGGGGCGCCGTCGTGCAGGGTTCGCCGCACCTGTTCTTCTTCGAAGTATTGAAGTCTGTCGAGGATGCTTGCGACGGCAAGCCCAGGGGCAAGCAGGAGCCGTTGGAGAACTTCAAGGAGCTGTCGCCTCCCGCTGGCGTCGTCATCGTCTCGGACAAGTGGAGGGGGACCATCGCAGCTGTGAAGCAGTGCCGCAATGACGCTGGCCTCACCGAGCGGATGCTCCCGCGCGAGGTAGTGAACCACAGCGCTGGCGAGATCACGAACGAAAGAGGGTTCACTACCAACCGCGTAGAGCTCCAATGGTCATTGGTCAAGCGGTGGACCAGGAAGCGCTACGGCGGGACGTTGCGGAGCTTGAGCTACGTCGGGGAAGAAGGCCCCCCCGCGCGAACGCCATGCCGCACCACCCCGAGCCGATGCAGAAAACATATACCGCTGTCTCACTCATCGTCTTCGCTTAGCGGTTGCCGCCGACGTTGCCGACGTTGCCGTTGACGCTGCCGCGCTCCATTTTCCTCATGAAAAACGCAGGGGGCCCAAATGAGCTTGTAACCCTCTCCTGGTTCGGAAAATGTTCCCAACTCCTCTTCGACTGGCCACATTCGTCATCTACCTACTGGGCAACCGAACGGAACCTGCCGGCACTGACATCGGCGCCCAAGTCAACGCCCGCTCTGGCGACACTAGCGGCCACGCCGCAATCCCGAAGCTTGGCGCACGCGCGCTTGCCAAATCTCGAGTAAGCAGACACGAGCGCGGTCTTGCCCGAGACCACCAAACGCCCCTTGGAAACGTCCTCACCGACAGCAGCCGGAGACTGCGTTTCCTCAGTCGGCGCCTCGGCGCCTTCAGCGCGCAGCGCCGTGCCATCCAGGAAAGTCCACAAGGGCGCCGGGGGAACTTTCTTGTGCGCGGCTTCCAGAAGCGGGCGAAGACACCGCTGTGCTGCTCTGACCCCGTGGGGGGAGACGGCAACCAAATACGGGGTGGGCCAAATCACCATCACCTCAGAGTCAACCTGCTGTCCTCGCAGCCTGCGATGGGGCAGCGCAGAGCTGAATATCCAAACTCATAACAGTGGCAGGGGGCTGCAACTGAATTGCCGCTCGGCCTAGCCTGACAGGACCCTGGAAACGCCGTTGTAAAACTTTTCCAAATCTAGAAGAAGAGCGGCGGCCGTGAATCCGAAATTCACAACCGTCTCATGGAGCCGCGATCTCATGGACGACGCCTGCCGAGCAGAACTGCCCGCGATGGCCGCGTCCCAGAACCCCCTTCCAAGCCTTCTGACCACATGGGAATGAAGCCATGCCGCATCCTGGGCGGAATCTTTGCAGTCTCAGGTCAAAGCCCAATGGCCCTTCCACCCCCTCGAGGCTCGGGCAATAGTGGGCCATCTGAGGGAGGCGGCTGGACAGGTCGAACATTCTCGTCATCGACGGCCCTGGGAAGTTCCCAGAACTCGGAAAGGCCGCGAGGCCAGAGCGTCTGAAGATCCATTGGTGCGATCCCGTCTGCTCCTCCAGCCTTGACACGCAGGGGCTTGATGACCGCGCCGGGTCGCTCTGTCGTCAACTCAGGGGTGCCCTGAGACCTGGCCGCTCCCCCTAAAATGGCGACGCATTGACGGGGTCAGTACAGAGGTTGGCCCAGACCTCCCCCCAGCTCTCCTGCTGCGAATTGGCGTCGCTGACCGCCCCACCGCCAACGTGAACTGCATGGGCCACCGAGGCGGGGTCGCGAACGAGCCGACGCAACGAACCGGGCTTCCTCTCCCCCGTTTCGCGGGGTCCACTCAACAGAAGACTGCGAGAAGTGAGGGCCCCGCCATGAGCGCGGCCAGAATTCCTCGACGTCCTCAATAGGGATCGCCTGCCTCGTCATGTGCGGCGGCTGGATTTCCTCGCCCTCACTCGAGGATTTCCTCCCTTTCCTCGCCCTCACTCGGCCCTTTCCTCGCCCGCCCTTGCACTGACCGATCTATCCATCGGCAGCGAAGCGCGCCGCTTCCTAAACGCTGCCCAGGACCTTGGATCGACGCGCGGCCTCCTACTCGGGGCTCGGGGCCCTTGCCGCGAGACCTTAGGCGAGGTCATGTCTCCAAGAGAGCGTGGGAAATGCCCCGCCACTCTGTGGACCCAGCAGTCACACGGGTCCTACCAGGCGGTGGTCTTCGACTTCTGCCAGGAGACGGTGCACCTAGCGGCTCGCCCAAATATCTGACTGGGAGGGGCATCGGGGTCGCGCTGCCCACGGGCCGCGAGCTTTAGCTTAGAAGCCCACTTGGCATGAAGACTAGAAGCAGCCTCGCCTCCAAAAGCATTCGAAGTCAGACGAAGGTGACTGCACTTGACCTCTTGGCATGCCCAGGGTAGCGCAGAAATCGCCGCGCCGTCGACGTACCCGCCCCAACGCTCACTAGAATAATGCGAAATCTACAGCGTTCTCCAACTTGGCAACAACGTGACCGATTAATATGCCATCGGCGGCTCCGTTGTAAATCGTGTCGCAATTGTCGGGCGACGCGATGCGGAATCCCATTCTGTCGGGCCAGCCCGAATTTGCGAGATTAGTCCCGGGGGGGTCCAATTCCCCGACTGCGACCCAAGGGTCGGCCAAGGACTTGAAACGCCACTAAAACGAACCGAGTATACTCAGAAGTTCCAATGCCTGGGTGGAGGTACAAACCTATGACCACAACGTTCCCATAATAACAATGCCACGAGAGGGCTGCAACGCATCCGTCGAATGGGGTGCCCCTAGCGGCTCGCGCCCCCAATGACCGCCCGCGCTGAAATTGTCGCGTTCCATCTCCGCGACGCTGGATTCGACGAGGCCGCCGAGGTCCCGGCGCGAAGCGCCAGATTCTGCGCGGGCGCCGCCGGCGCCGATGGCCGCCGAACCCGCGGCGGAGACATCGCATTTGGCGCGAAAATCGCCGCGCGAGAAAAGGCGCCCCCCAAGCAAGAGCACCGCCTGAAACGACTCAAAAACCGGTCGGCGGGAACCCTCGCGCAACCTGACGGGGGGGCTGGGCCCGCTGAGACCACGCGCTGAATCTTGCGCGCGCCTGCCCCTGGCGCCCCCCCAAAAAGTCGGGCCCTCCGTCGAAATCCCGGCTGGCGCTTCCCGAAAGGCGGGGGCGCCCATGGCCCGCGCGCCCCTCGCTTCGCTCGCAATGAGGAGTCGCTGCTTCGACGAAATCGCAGACTGGCCGGCGGGATTCCTGGCGCCGTCTGACGGGAGAGCTGGGGTTGTTGAGACTGAATCTCGGATATTACCAGCGCCTGGCCCCGGCGCCACTGGAAAAAACGGGCACTGGAATGAAGTCACGACTGGGGCTTCCCCTAGAGAGGCGGAAACGCTCACCGCCAAGCTGCGACTCCTCGGCAGGTGACAGAATCGCCATGCTGGGGTCTGGCGTTGGCCCCGCAAAAAGAGGCTCGGCTGGCTGGCCAATGCCGGGCGCTAGAAAACTGAAGCGGGCGTGAGCTTTGGGCCGCGCGACCCCCTCGAGCCCCCCCCCCAGAAAGAGACCAGGGCCCGCCCGCAATGTCAGCGCCGCGGCTGCTCTGGCCTCCGGCCACCCAGGCAGCCGGCTGCCGAGGCGAAGAGCCCCCCAAACTGGCGCCCCTCAGTCTGCGAGCGACGCCATGTTTGGCACTGCGGGAAGCTCTCGCCTGAACAAATGAGGCCCAGCTGCCAGACAAAAAATAAACAGCTAAACGCGCTCTGCCGATTGCTCGGCCCCCCAGGGGGCTTTGGTCTCTGCGCGAGCGGCAGCCTTGTGACTGCTCGCCGCGTCGGCGGAATCAGCCCCCAGGCCGCCGGCGCCCATGGGAACGGAGGTGTCAGCGCCATCCATGGCAACCTCGGGCCTCCCAGATCCCGTGGAGCCCTTGGAGCCCCCCGCGGGCGACGGTTCCCCAGACGGACCCCTCCTGCGGCTTGCCTGGGGGCGCGCAGAGAGCTCTGGGCCCCCCCTCAAAGCGCGGCGAGGTTCTTGGACGGGGGGCCGAGGGCCGAGGCAACTTCAGCCTGCGCGCCGCCAGCCAATGCTTCATTGGCCCGCCCCCGCCCCCGCGGCCCTGCTTCGTCGAGCGCGAGCCCGCCGATGTCGACCGGCAGGCCTTCGACAATGGCGAGGCCTGCGCCCTTGCCGCCCAAGAGCGACGAAAGGTTGAATGCCGACCCCGCAGCAGCGGCAAAAGTGGGCCCCCGCCGCCGCCAGTGAAGCCCGCGACAGCAGCTTTGCACAAGCAGCCTCTCGTTCATTCTTGGCCCCCGCAGCCGAAAAGGATGGCGCTCTTTTCCTTGGCCCGCATCTCGCGAAACCCATCCTCGGCGCCAAGCGCTTGAAGCGAGCAGGTATCCAACCGTGCCCGGGCGCGCCTGCGCGCCGAACCTTTGGCGGCGACGTCCTCTTCGAACAACCGCGGGCGAGCGGGCGCTTGACTGAGAAGCCCCGACCTCGCGAAGCTCGCCCTCCATCGCAGCGACCTCCTCGATGTCGCCGAGCATCGCGCGCAACTGCCCCACCGAGTTGGGCGCGACCAGCTCCGATTTAGACTCTTGTCCACTTCCACTTCCTGGGCCAGACCCCCGGCTCGATCGCGCCCATGGCTGCCGCTCGCAACCCGACAGCATCGGCGTCTTGGCCGACGCCCCCATCGACCGCGGCGGAGTGACATCCATTCTGTGGAGCTTTCCATTCGTTCCGTAATTGACAATGGCTGGTGGGCCAAGCGCCCGCTTCCCCGGCGGTCGACGGTGGAGAAGCATTGACCACCAGCGCAGCCGAGCAACCGTACCACCAGTCGCTATTCACACGATAGCGACACGACTTGCACACCAAGTGCTGCTGCTGTTTCTTCCCACCAATCCGCTGGCAGGAACGACAAGCCAGGGCGAACTGGCCGAAAGAAGGGTGCCGAACCCTGCGGCGGATCAGGGCATGGTTCGGGCCAAGGCGAACTGATCGAAGGACGAAGCAAGCCGCGGACGAGCGGCAATTATCCACTTGGTTCAGGGAGAACCTCAAAACCTTGAGCCAAAATGGCTCCGGAGGAGGGGGAGGAGCGACCCAGCCAATCGCGAAGAGTCGGATGGTCAAGACCAGGGGACCTCAAGAACTGGGGACGAGAAATCCACCGCTTCTCGAGCGGGCTATCCCGACGCAAGCGGTCCAGGGCAGCGCCCACCTTGTGGCAGTACAGGCGGCGTGCCCACCATCCGAACAGGCGCATCGCACCGGCGAGGTTGCTGGTGTAATCCCGCATCGATGGCCGACACTATGCTAGAACGAGAGAGCGGGGGGCGCAGGATATGACAGCTGCCCGCATGTCCGCCCCAGGGGCAGAGCCGACAATTTCTGCCCACACAGAGAACGACGCTCAAGCACGGCGCCAGCCCGAAGGCCCCACCGCGCTCCCTACGCTCACGGACCAGGGCACTAACGCCACTCAGGGGACAGCACAGGAACGCGTGCTTACCAGCGGAGCGGGCGCATCGCACCGGCGAGATTGCTGGTGCAGTCGCGCACTGGTCGCCAGCGAGACTCCCCAATCAGTGCTTGCACCGAAGGCGTCCTACCGGATATTCCCCAATCGGCGCTTGCACTGACGGGGTCCTAGCGGATATTGAAAAATTTGGCGAAAAAGAGCTACGCTGATTTCAGTGGGCGGCCGGGTTCCCGGGTTCCCGGCTCTGGGTTCAGGTTCCCTGGTTCCGGGTTCCGGCCCGATTTCGGTGGGCGGCGGGGTTCCCGATTCACGTTTTCCTGGTCGATTTCTTCTCGATCGGTCCCATCATCGATCTCGTTGCACACTTCTCTATCGATCTCACCATCGATCTCAGAATTGTATCTGTCCCACAATCGATCTTACTATAGATCGCACGAGCAATCTCACTATCGATCTCATTATCGATCTCATTGGATCGACTTCACGATCGGTCTCACGATCGACTGTACAATCGCCTTTACTATCAATCTATCGATCTCACAATCGATGTCAATATCCATGCCACTAAATTTCAAACCATTCCTCTTGTGCAATTTAAAGATTTGGCGACAATTCCGGGCCGATTTCGGTGGGCGGCCGGGTTCCCGGGTTCCCGGCTCCGGGTTCCCGGGTTCCCGGTTCCGGGTTCCGGGCCGATTTCGGTGGGCGGCGAGGTTCCTGGGTTCACGTTTTCCTGGTCGATTTCTTCTCGATCGGTCCCATCATCGATCTCATTACACACTTCTCTATCGATCTCACCATCGATCTCACAATTGATCTCACTATCTGTCCTACACTCGATCTCACTATAGATCGCACGAGCGATCTCACGATCGATCTCATTATCGATCTCATTGGATCGACTTCGCGATCGGTCTCACGATCGTCTATACAATGGTCCTCACTATCGATTCCTCTATCGATCCCATAATCGATGTCAATATCCATATCACTACTTTTCAAACCATACACTGATTGGGTTCTTCTCGGGTGTAATGTTTGGACGAGTGGGTGTGGAACACTTGAGGTCGTGATTGACGGTCTTGCACGGGAAACAATCCTGAACTCCCTGAGCTTGTCATAGCAATGTGCAGCGCAGAGAGCGCCAAACAAAAAGGGAAGAAGGACAACGCAGAGCCCGTAAACCTGGAACCAAGGGCGTCCACCCCACGGCGCAACGATAAGCCAACCAAGAGCGGCAACGCGCAACGATCATGCTACGAATTGGCACTGTTACGAACTGTGCACAAATCGTGACAAGCCGTGGAAGTCGTATCTGTTTACAAAATGGCAAAGAGAAGAGCTTGCCACGGCATCGGCGGTTTGCGCGGAGGTCGCGGCTCTGGTGAGGGCCGCCTGGGGAGTCGTGCCCTTGAGCCAAAATGGCTACGGAGGAGGGGGGCGGATTGCGGAGGATCAAGGGACATCCACAGCCACCTGCGCCTCTCCTGAAGCAGGGGAAGGCGGGCGTGACCGCAAGGCCACGCGACGGGCGCGTGTCTCGCACGGCGGCATCCAAAACAGACAGGTTCGCAAGCAAGCAACAAACCTTGAGAGCTCCAACGGGCCCGGTGAAAAACAATTAAATCAAACAATATGTTGTCAGACTCCTCTGGTGGCGCCTGAATGTGTCAGTATGTCTCAGACGAGAGCCAAGCTCTTGAAAGCACGTCGAATTCGGGAGCTCACTGAACATCGACTGTCTTATGAAGATGTCTGCAGCGAAACGCCCGGCCACACCATGTTGGATATCCGACCTCCGGTCTCTAACATTCCAACGTCTAGGACTTCACTTTTCCAAATCAGCGTCGAGCACTCCACTCCTCCAACACCACGATGTGTGAGGATGTGTTGATGTATCAGTCAAAACGCCCCGCCACCACCAGGTTGGATGTCCGACGCCCGATCTCCAACATCTCATGGTTCTGAGGATACCGTGGGAGAAACCCTCACTTCTTGAGAACCAACGTTGTGAAACACACTCCTCTCCTTATCCTCATCAGATATCCCCCTTCGACCGCTCTTCCAGTCCTCGTCGCTCCTACTGCTTCTGCGGCTGCTCATCCTCTCTCCAGCTCCTCCTCGCTTTCCCGATCCTCCCCACTCCTGTCGCTGCTCCTCATCCTTACTCCTACATGTATCACCACGGGGCGCCGCCTATCAGCACGAGGACGGAGGAGAACAAGTTGTCCGACGAGACGGGCACTGGCGGGGCCGCGGGCGCCAGTCAAAGGGTGGGAGGGGGGAAGGCGGAATCATGGTGCTGATGCTGATGCAAAAGCTATGGTATTCTCGCCCTAGCCCGAAACTGGCGGTTGCGAGCATAGTTACTATTCAGGAGACGAAGGCGAAAGACGACGACGAAGCAGAAAGGAGGGAGGAGGAAGGATAAGGAGTAGGAGCAGGGATGAGGAGAAATACGAGGAATCCACCGACCCTTCTGCGTGTGGAAGACGCGTTTCCTCTTCTTCGGCTTCCCGACGACCCAAGACGGGCCAAGGTGCCACCAAGATCGGCACAAAAGGGCCCCAAACGACTGCCAAGGCGGCCCAAAAACGGCCCTCGAGGCCAGCGCTTCGTGGCCGCATAGGGGAGCCCCACCGAAGGCCCAGTGGCGGTGTTCGCATGAGTCTCCACCACCCAGTGCAGCGCTCCGTAACACCAGAGGGAATTCCACCGAAAACCCCAGTGGCGGTGTCCGCATGCGTCTCCCCCACGCAGTACAGCGCTTCGTTGCCCCAGAGGGAGCTCCACCGAACGCCCCAGTGAGGATGTCCGCATGCGTCTCCCTCCCCCGCCAAGCACAGCGCTTCGTGGCCCCACAGGGCGCACCACCGAAGGCCCCAGTGGCGGTGTTCGCATGTGTTCCCCCCGCCCAGTACATCGCTTAGTTGCTCCAAAGGGACCTCCACCGAAAGCCACCGTAGCGGTGTTCGCATGCGTCTCCCCTGCGCAGTACAGCGCTTCGTGCCCCCAGGGGGAGCTCCACCGAAAGCCCCAGTGAGGATGTCCGCATGCGTCCCCCCCCCCCCCCCCCCCCCCGCCAAGCACAGCGCTTCGTGGCCCCATAGGGAGCTCTACCGAAGGCCCCAGTGGCGGTGTTCGCATGCGTCTCCCCCACTCAGTACAACGCTTCGAGGCACCATAGGGAGCTCCACCGAATGCCCCAGTGGCGGCCCCGCTCCTCCTCCTCCTCGTCCCATTCCTCCTCCTCCCTCCTCCTCCCTCCCCCTCATGTGCGGCAGGCTCTCTGGAGGTCTTCAGAGGTCCCGAGCAGAGGTCCCCAGAACACTCAGGATGCCCAAGGAGGGCCAGAGACGACCCGAGACCTCGATCGTCGGCCCCGAGACCTCGATCGTCGATCTCCCTCCCCATCCGTCCTCCGCCCCTTGGATCTTCGAACCTTCCCCCCCGCCAAAGGAGACACTCCTCTTCCCCCTCCTCCAAGAGTAATTACACGATATGAATGATACCCTCCTCTCTCCCCAAAAACCCTGGTGAGGTGTCCTGGCCCTACCCGCCTTTTTTCGTTACACAGGATGCCGCCGAACTGAGAATCCAGATGTGCGTTTCCAATGCGGGCGTTTTCAATCTTTCAGACGGGCGCTCCTACTTCAACGTTGGCTCCATTTTCCCGTTATCAGTCCTCCTTCCAAATCATGTGCGCGCTGCAGCGCTCACCTCATTTCATTGTATCGGCTCTTCTTCCAAATCGTGCTCCTGCTGCAGCGTTAGCTTCGGCTCCGCGCTTCCAGTCCTTCGACATCGTGCCCTCACTGCAGCGCTGGTCTCATTGTCGCGGTTTCGGTCCTTCGGAATCGTGCTACCGCTGCAACGGTGATCTCATTTCGGGATCCCGCTGTCCAAAATGTCCGTTTGCATTTCCCGACCTGTGCCACATCTGATTTCCGTCTAACCTTGTTGTCGGCATAATTCGCGTTCTCGACGCGACGACGTCGGCTGTGGCCGTGCCCTCCTATGTCGTGTTATACCATGCATCGCGTACATTATTGGTTCCCCCTCCGATCCTCGAACCTCCTCCCCCAAAATAATATATATATATATATATATATATATATATATATATATAAGACCTTCCCCAACCCCAGCGAGGCGCGGGCTCCTGATACCCCCTTGATCGCGGAGTACATGATCCACGGGAGCGGCAAGCCAACGGTCACGTCGAAGATGTTCGAGCCTAGCCGCTCGTCTCGGGAACTCCCCGCAGGACGAATATGAGGAAGAAGAGGACGAGGGGACGACCGTGGAATAATGGGAAGAAGAGGGAGGGTGGATGGGGAGGGATGAGGGAGAGGAGGAAGGAATAATGGATACGTACATGTTTCCATGGATGTGCTTACCCGTCGGCCGGAAGAGGCGGGACGAAACATGAACTAGGAATGCGTTGAAGATCGATTGGGCTTCCGCCCGCCCCCTGAAGAGGAGGGAAGAGGGACAACCGATCGACTCTAGAAGTAGGAAGGCGCCCGAAGTAGATTAGGACTGGGGCATCCGAAGAAAATTGGCCTGGCGAAGGACCCAACCATATGCAGTTGTGAATGCCGCAATTGTGCTGAGTGGTGGCGGACGCATGCGGGCGGTGCCACTGGGACCTTCGGTGGAGCTCCCTCTGGGGCCACGAAACGCTGTACTGGGTGGGCGAGACGCGGTCAGCAAGGGCTGTGCTGCGTGGTGGCGGACGCATGCGAGCGGTGCCACTGGGACCTTCGGTGGAGCTCCCTATGGGGCCACGGAGCGCTGTACTGGGTGGGTGAAACGCAGGCAGGGAACAAGGGCTGTGCAGGGTGGTGGCGGACGCATGCGGGCGGTGCCGCTGGGACCTTTGGTGGAGCTCCCTATAGGGCTACGAAGCGCTGTTCTGGGTGGGTGAAGCGCAAGGAACAAAGGCTGTGCTGGGCGGCGGCGGACGCAAGCGGGCAGTGCCACTGTGACCTTTGGTGGAGCCCCCTATGGGGCCACGAAACGTGCGAGGGGCGTGCCAGAATGGGGTGTGGAACCGCATGCCAGCGCAGCCACTGGGGCCTTCGGTGGAGCTCCCGATGGAGCCACGAAACGTGTGAGGGGTGTGCCGAAATGGGGGGTGGAACCGCATGCGAGCGCAGCCACTGCGGCGTTCGGTGGAGCTCCCTATGGGGCCACGAGACGTGTGAAGGGCGTGCCGAAAAGGGGGGTGGAACCGCATGCGAGCGCAGCCACTGGGGCCTTCGGTGGAGCTCTCTATGGGGCCACGAACCGTGTGAGGGGTGTGCCGAAATGGGGGGGGGAACCACATGCGAGCGCAGCCACTGGGGCCTTCGGTGGAGCTCCCCATGGAGCCACCCACGAAGCGTGTGAGGGGTGTGCCGAAATGGGGGGTGGAACCGCATGCGGGCGCAGCCACTGGGGCCTTCGGTGGAGCTCCCTATGGGGCCACGAAGCGTGTGAGGGGTGTGCCAGAATGGGGGGTGGAACCGCATGCGGGCGCAGCCACTGGGGCCTTCGGTGGAGCTCCCTATGGGGCCACGAAACGTGTGAGGGGTGTGCCAGAATGGGGGGGGAACCGCATGCGGGCGCAGCCACTGGGGCCTTCGGTGGAGCTCCCTATGGGGCCACGAAACGTGTGAGGGGTGTGCCAGAATGGGGGGTGGAACCGCATGCGGGCGCAGCCACTGGGGCCTTCGGTGGAGCTCCCTATGGGGCCACGAAACGTGTGAGGGGTGTGCCAGAATGGGGGGTGGAACCGCATGCGGGCGCAGCCACTGGGGCCTTCGGTGGAGCTCCCTATGGGGCCACGAAACGTGTGAGGGGTGTGCCAGAATGGGGGGTGGAACCGCATGCGGGCGCAGCCACTGGGGCCTTCGGTGGAGCTCCCTATGGGGCCACGAAACGTGTGAGGGGTGTGCCAGAATGGGGGGTGGACCGCATGCGGGCGCAGCCACTGGGGCCTTCGGTGGAGCTCCCGGGGGGCCTTCGGTGGAGCTCCCTATGGGGCCACGAAACGTGTGAGGGGTGTGCCAGAATGGGGGGTGGAACCGCATGCGGGCGCAGCCACTGGGGCCTTCGGTGGAGCTCCCTATGGGGCCACGAAACGTGTGAGGGGTGTGCCAGAATGGGGGGTGGAACCGCATGCGGGCGCAGCCACTGGGGCCTTCGGTGGAGCTCCCTATGGGGCCACGAAACGTGTGAGGGGTGTGCCAGAATGGGGGGTGGAACCGCATGCGGGCGCAGCCACTGGGGCCTTCGGTGGAGCTCCCTATGGGGCCACGAAACGTGTGAGGGGTGTGCCAGAATGGGGGGTGGAACCGCATGCGGGCGCAGCCACTGGGGCCTTCGGTGGAGCTCCCTATGGGGCCACGAAACGTGTGAGGGGTGTGCCAGAATGGGGGGTGGAACCGCATGCGGGCGCAGCCACTGGGGCCTTCGGTGGAGCTCCCTATGGGGCCACGAAACGTGTGAGGGGTGTGCCGCATGCGGGCGCAGCCACTGGGGCCTTCGGTGGAGCTCCCTATGGGGCCACGAAACGTGTGAGGGGTGTGCCAGAATGGGGGGTGGAACCGCATGCGGGCGCAGCCACTGGGGCCTTCGGTGGAGCTCCCTATGGGGCCACGAAGCGTGTGAGGGGTGTGCCAGAATGGGTGTGGGAGGGGGAGGAGGGGGGAGGAGGAGGAAGGAGGAGGAAGGAACGCGGGGCGACGTCTCTTCAAACCGAGGACCCAACACCACAGGATGGTTGGGAAATAAGTACGTTCAACGACCGGCGTGTGGCCTCTTCGGGCCTCTGGAGGCCATGCGGGAGCGTCAAAAGAGGCATCTGGGGACCTCCAGAGACCCCCAGAAGAGGGCCACGCCTCTCGTCATCGCTCGGACGTCCATTCCGCGTGCATTTTTCGGTTTCGTGCGATCATTTTTCGCACGATAATCCAAGATGCTCCCCGATGGCCCTCGCCGAGAAAAAATGCACACGTCCGAGGGATGCCGAGACCTTTGGCGGCACGGACACACCGCATGCGCCTTTTTGCTACTTTCGGCGCATGGGGTCGTTTCGGGGCCCCTCAGGACGGTCAACGAAACGAATCGGGATAAACAGACAGTCCTGAGGAAGGAGCCGAGAACTCCAGAGGCATTGGGCTCGAGCAAAAGGACAGGTCGTCGGAAGTCCGAGAAGAAGGAGTGATTGGGTTAAGAGGAGGATCGGGGAGAGGGCTCTTAGATCTTTCAAGCGACCCTATTGGGTCTAGGATGAAGGGGACGGGCGAGGAAGAGGACGAAGAGGATAATGAAGATACAGGATGAAAATTATCCCAGTGCGACCCTACCTAGGAGTTGGAGCCCCTAGGAAACCAGCATTAGTAGTAACAGTAAAGCTAAGCTAAAGCTCAGCTGAAACTAAAGCGAAAGCTAAAACTAAGCTAAAGCTAAGCTGAAGCTGAGCTAAAGCAAAGCTAAAGCTAAGCTGAAACTCAGCTAAAGCGAATCTAAAGCTAAAATCAAGCTAAGCTGAAGCTCAGCTAAAGCTAAGCTAGAACTAAGCTAACACTAAGCTAAAGCTAAGCTAACGCTAAGGTCAAGCTAAGCTACAGCTAAGTTGAAAGTCAGCTAAAGCTAAGCTAAAGCTAAAGCTAAAGCTAAGCTAAAGCTAAGCTGAAGCTAAGGTCAAGCTACGCTAACGCTAAGCTAAGGCTAAGCTGAAACTAAGCTACAGCTAAGCTGAAGCTAAGCTAAAGCTAAGTTGAAGCTAAGTTAAAGCTAAGCTAAAGCTAAGCTAAAGCTAAGCTAAAGCTAAGCTAAATCTGAGCTCATACTAACCTGAAGTTAAGCTAAATCTAAGCTAAAACTAAGCTAACGCTAAGCTGAAGATAAGCTAACGCTAAGCTGAAGCTAAGCTCAAGCTGAGCTCAAGCTGAGATACAGCTGAGCTAAATCTAAGCTAACGCTAAGCTGAAGCTAAGCTACATCTAAGCTAAAGCTAAGCTAAAGCTAAGCGAAAGCTAAGCTAAATCTAAGCTAACACTAAGCTGAAGCTAAGCTGAAGCTAAGCTAAAGCCAAGCTACAGCTTAGCTGAAGCTAAGCTACAGCTAAGCTAGAACTAAGCTAACACTAAGCTAAAGCTAAGCTAACGCTAAGCAACAACTAAGGCCAAGCTAAGCTAAAGCTAAGCTAAAGCTAAGCTAACGCTAAGCTAACGCTAGTCTAAGCTAAGCTAAAGCTAAGCTGAAGCTAAGCGACATTTAAGCTAAAGCTAAGCTAACGCTAAGCTAAAGCTAAGCTAAAGCTAAGCTAAAGCTAGAGCTAAAGCTAAAGCTAAAGCTAAAACTCCCAGGGGACTGGGGGAACCGCTCCCAGGGGACCGGGGGAACCGCCCTGGGCGGGGCCCACTGCCCGGCCCCTTTAAGCCCAGCGAGTAAGAACCCTCTAGGCAGAGCCTGGGTAGGGAATTAGGAGTAGGGGCATGAAGAGGAAAAGCCGGGGAATGACTGCGGAGGAGAAGCGGAGGAGGAAGATGAGGAGGAGGAGGAGGAGGGCGACTTGCCTCCTCATCCTACCCCCCTGGCTTGGGGGCAGTGTCGAAGGTGAGGAGGACGAGGGCGGCTGCTTCCTCATCCTCATCCGTCCCAGTAGCCTCCTGTCCTCCTTCTTCCGCCTCCGTCCCTGCCTCCAATCCTCCCCCCTCTCTCTCTCTCTCTCCTTCTCTCTCTACCTCTCCTCCTTGTCCTCCTTGTTCCTCATCCCTCCCCTCCCCCTTCCCCGGAGATTCCCAGGGGCCAAAGAGACGCCCCGAACGCATAACACCATGGATCCTCCCCCATCGAACTTCAATCCTGCGCTTCCCGGATCCGCCCTCCTCCGTCCTCGAATCTCTCCTCCTCGCGAGGCTGCCGCGCGAGCACTGCCGCGATCGTGGCCGCCGCTTCCGCGGCTACAATCAAAACGTGCATCAAAGACGGGTGGTAAGGACGCAAGACCCTCAGAGGCCGAAGCTGCGATTTTTTGGGCGGCGGAGGACCAGCGAAGACGGCAAAGGACGGGCCGCAGAGGCAGGGACACTTTTTAACGTCGCGGCGCGGCAAAAGCGATCCGCACGCGCGTCGGGGCGAGACCGGGACACCGTATCGCGAATTTGCCCGCATGCAGGGAGAGAGGAAAGGAAGAGGGGCAGCCGCAGAGAAGAGGGCAGGGCGCAGGCACACTCACGCAGCGAGGCTGCGGCGGGTGCGCGGGCGCGGCTGGGCTGAAGGCGCGCGTCCCTACTAGGCGCGTGGACTGTACGCTCCTGAGGCAGCCACCGCCGCTGCTCCTCAACAGCCACTGCTCTTGTCGTTTCTCCTCCTTCTCCAGTCTCCCCCCCTCCTCCTCCTCCTCCTCCTCCTCCTCCTCCTCCTCCTCCTCCTCCTCCTTGAAGCACGCGAGGCTTCTCACTCCACCTCGATCCGTCTGTCCTCCTCCTCCTGCTCCTCCTCCTCCTCCTCCTCCTCCGCCTCCTCATCCTCCTTCCACCAACTCCTCCTCCTCCTCCGTGTTCTCCTCGTCTCTCATCTTGCTGCCATTCCTTCTCCTTCGCCTCGACCTCGCGTCTCAACAAGAAGCCATCTCCTCATGCTCCTAACGCCCAACTCCAGACTCCTCGCTCCCCCTCCTCCTCATCCTACTCGTTCGTCTCCCGTGATCGTCATCTCAACTGCTGCGGTTGCATGGCAGATGACGGGGCTAGTCCAGAATGTGCCATCGCCGTTAGAGAGCGGGGCCTGTCCAACAGCTCCCCGAGCACTGAAGAGGAGGCTACGCTTCTGTCCACCCATGTGTTTCCTCATGTGCCCAAAAAGGAAAATTGAGCAAATAATTGCTACGTGTTTCGCTAGCCACCTCAAGATAGCCCGAAGACAGCACAACACCAACCGATCAACGCAAGACCAGCACATGACGATCCCAAGAACTCCCCAAACGGCCCGTATATTTTCGAAACTACCCACGCCGCTTGGTGTGTTGTCCTCCTCCTCGTCCTCGTCTTTACACGAGGATCAGGGCAGGGGCGAAGGGCGAATGACGATGAGGGGTACCATAGAAACCTGGGATGCTTCAGCGATGCTGCAGTACACCCTCCCGTTCCGAGCTCCCTCTTCGCGTTTCCTATAAGCATTCTTTTTCACGATGCTAAGCTGGAGTGGCCTCCCTTAAAAAACCAATGCCCTATGGGCCTGGCATACAAGCGAGAGCCCAACTTTCTCACAATGTGCACTCCATCCTTCCAGAAGTAACATATTCCATGGTCACCCGCCACCGTGACCCTGTGGCACGAAGTGGAGAGTCCCCAGGTCCCTTGCCCAACCCCTGAACCTCAGTCCTCCATCCTGAAGATAATGCAAGGGGCCCGGATCCCAGCTCTCAAATCTTCTTGGGATCCCTGCGTGCCCTCTGGGCCCACCCGAATGTTCCCACATGACTTGTTCGGGGCCAAGACGGCCCCAAGACGGGCCAAGAGGGCTCTAAGAGGCCGCCAAGACGGTTCAAAAGACTGCCGAACACGCCCCCAAGAGCACCCCCAAGAAGGCCCCAAGGGGGTCCAAGAGTGGGAGCCCTGACCGATAATTCGAGCCTGCCGTCCTAAGACGCCTTCAGGAAGCCCCAAAGAGGCCCCAAAAGGCCCCCGAAACGCCGCAAGAAGCCCCAAAACGGTATCCAAAAGGCCTGAACACTGCCTCCAAGAGGCCCCCGAGAGGCCTCCCGCGACATCACAAAGAACATCCTAGAGGCATATGGTCCACAACCCAGGCACGGTGCCCAGCAAGGCCAAAGACCATGCGAAAATCACGTGCAGGAGATGCTCCCCATCTTGAAAAAAGAACTTCCCTCCGCGCACATGCTTGACATTATGATCGTAAGGAACCACATATTCTGGAGCGAGAACCCCCAGTGGAAAGGAAGTGCCCTACGCCCGCCCGTACCGTGGGGAACAGCACACCGCTCCCTGATGGCAACTGTGGCAAGCACAACACACACGTAGCTTGTCCAATCAGGACAACTATAAAAACGCAAGAGCCCCCTCCCCCACCCCCTCGGACAACCCTGCCAAGATGGAGACAATGAGCGTGCTACATACCGTACCTGTGGTCAGCGCTTGGGCGAGAACACCACTATTCTCAATCATGGATGTGGCTGGCGCTCGCTGGTGCTCTGGCGAGAGTGCCATTCCATCGGGGATGTGACCAGCTCTCAGGCGAAAGCACCATTCCAAATCAGGGATGTGGCCAACGCTCGAGCAGCAGCAACATTCCCAATTAGGGATCCGGTCAGCGCCTGGGCGGGAGCACCATTCCCATTCATTCCTCATCAGGGATGCGCCCGGCGCTCGAGAGGCAGCACCATGCCGAATCAAGGACGTGGCTGGCGCTCGGGCGAGAGTATCATCCCAGTCAAGAATGTGGCCAGCGCTTGAGCGACAGCACCATTCCTCGCAGCAATGTGGCCACCACTCAGGCAGCAGCACCACTCTCGATCAGGGAGGTGGCCGGCCCTCCAGCCATACTGCCTCTCCGACAATTAGCGCCTGTCTGGAATGCAAGTGTAGGCCGTGCAAGCTGTCCTCATCCTTATTCTGCTGCTCTTCCTTTTCGTCCTTCTCCCCTGCCCCGCTGTGCTTTGGTCCCGGCTCCGAAGATCCGCAGTTGAGCACCGCGACTTCCCCTTGCGAGGACTTGATGAGATGGACATGCTTGTTGCTATGTTTGAGGCGGCCAACGCAGCCATGCACCCGATCTGGGTTGGACGCGTGGGGCGGCAGCGCGAGCAGCGGCATGGGAGGGAGGAGGATGACGAGGGGGGTAGATTTGTCCCAACCACCCTGTGGTGTTGGGTCCTCGTTTTGAAGAGGCAGCGCCCCTCGCTCCTCTCCTCCTCCTCGCCCCCCCTCCCCATCCGCGCCATCCAATTCGGCACAACCTTGACACGTTTCGTGGCCCCATAGCGAGCTCCACCGAAGGCCCCGGTGACTGTGACCACATGCGTTCGCGCCACCCAGTACTGCGTCACGTGGCCCCACAGGGAGCTCCACCGAAGGCCCCAGTGGCTCTGACCACATGCGTCCGCGCCACTCAGTACAGCGTTGCGTAGCTCTATCGGAAGTTCCAACGAAGGCCGGCGTGGCTGTGACCACCTGCGCACGGGACACCCAGTACAGCGTTTTGTGGCCCCACAGGGGGCTCCACCGAAGGCCCCAGTGGCTGTGACCACATGCGCCCGCGCCACACAGCACAGCGTTCCGCGGCGCGTAGGAAGCTCCACCGAAGGCCGCAGTAGCTGTGACAACGTTCGTCCGCGCCATCCAGTGCAGCGCTTCGCGGCCCCCCAGGGAGCTCCACCGAAGGCCTCTGTGGCTGTGGTCACATGCGTTCGCGCCACCCAATAATACAGGGCTTCGTGCCCCCACATGGAGCTCCACCTAAAATCCCAATGGCTGTGACCACATGCGTTCGCGCCACCCAGTACAAAGTTCCGCTGCCACATCGGGAGCTCCACCGAAGGCCCCGGTGACTGTGACCACTTGCCTCCCCGCCATCCAGTACAGCGTTTCGTGGCCCCATAAGGGGGCTCCACCGAAGGCCCCAGTGGCTGTGACCACATGCGTCCGCGCCGCCCAGTACAGCGTTCCGCGGCCCCATAAGGAACTCTGGGGAAGGCCCCAGCTGCTGTGACCTCATGCGTCCGCGCCACTCATAACAGCGTTCCGTAGCTCTATCGGAAGTTCCAACGAAGGCCAGCGTGGCTGTGACCACCTGCGCACGGGACACCCAGTACAGCGTTTTGTGAACCCACAGGGGGCTCCACCGAAGGCCCCAGTGGCTGTGACCACATGCGTCCGCGCCACCCAGTACAGCGCCTCGAGGCCCGTAGGGAGCTCCACCAAAGGCCCCTGTGGCTGCGACTACAGGCGTCCGCGCCATCCAGTACAGCGCTTCGCGGGCCCACAGGGGAACTCCACCGAAAGCCACCGTGGCTGTGATCACATGCGCCCGCGCCACCCAGCCACCCAGTACAGCGCTTCGTGGCCCCACAGGGAGCTCCACCCAAGGCTCCAATGGCTGTGATCAGGCCTCACAGGGAGCTTCACTGAAGGCCCCTGTGGCTGTGCCTGCTTGCGTCCGCGCCACATGCGTCCGCGCCACCCGGTACAGCGTTCCGTAGCTCTATCGGGAATTCCAGCGAAGGCCCCCGTGGCTGTGACCACATTCGCACGGGACACCCAGTACAGCGTTTTGTGGCATCACAGGGATCTCCACCGAAGGCCCCATTGGCTGTGACCACATGCGTCCGCGCCACCCAGTACAGCGTTCCGCGGCGCGCCATCCAGTGCAGAGCTTCGCGGCCCCACAGGGAGCTCCACCGAAGGTCCTTGTGGCTGTGGCCACATGCGCTCGCGCCACCCAATACAGCGCTTCGTGCCCCCACATGGAGCTCCACCTAAAATCCCAGTGGCTGTGACCACATGCGTTCGCGCCACCCAGTACAAAGTTCCGCTGCCTCATAGGGAGCTCCACCGAAGGCCCTGGTGACTGTGACGACTTGCGTCCCCGTCACCCAGTACAGCGTTCCGTGGCCCCATAAAAGGGGGCTCCACAGAAGGCCCCTGTGGTTGTGAGCACATGCGTCCGCGCCGCCCAGTACAGCGTTCCGTGGCCCCATAAGGAGCTCCACCGAAGGCCTCAGTGGCTGTGACCACATGCGTCCGCGCCACTCAAAACAGCGTTCCGTGCCCCTACTGGAAGTTCCAACGAAGATCACCGTGGCTGTGACCATATGCGCACGGGGCACCCAGTACAGCGTTTTGTGACCCCACAGGGAGCTCCACCGAAGGCCCCAGTGGCTGTGACCACATGCGCCCGCGCCACCCAATACAGCGCTTGGCGGCCCGTAGGGGGTTCCACCAAAGGCCCCAATGGCTGCGACCACAGGCGTCCGCGCCATCCAGTACAGCGCTTCGCGGGCCCACAGGGGAGCTCCACCGAAGGCCATCGTGGCTGTGATCACGCGCCACCCAATACAGCGTTTCGTGGCCCCACAGGGAGCTCCACCCAAGGCTCCAGTGGCTGTGATCACTTGCGTCCGCGCAACCCAGCAAATCGTTTGGTGGCCTCACAGGGAGCTTCATTGAAGGCCCCTGTGGCTGTGCCTATTTGCGTCCGCGCCGAACAGTATAGCGTTCCGTGTCCCCATAAGGAGCCCCACCGAAACCGTGACCACTTGCGTCCGCGACACCCAGTACAGCGCTTCGTGGCCCCATAAGGAGCTCCACCGAAGGCCCCCGTGGCTGTTGCTACAGGCGTCCGCGCCACCCAGTACAAAGCTTCGTGGTCACATGGGGAGCTCCATCCAAGGGCCCAACGGCCGTGATTACATGCGTCTCCCCCGACCCATTTCGGCACGCCTCTCGCGCCTTTCGCCGCCTGCCCCTAGGGAGCTCCACCGAAGTCCTCGCAGCGGTGTCCACATGCTTTCCCCCGCTCATGCCGGCATACACCTCACACGTCCCGTGGCCGCATGAGGAGCTTCCCCTCCTCCGTCCCGCCTGCCTTGCGGTCCTGACAACATGGTTGGGCTCTTCGCCAAGATGACCTTCTGTTTGCTGCGGGGCTGGCACTCGTCGACTTCGTTTGGCACTTCCAGCCGGCGGGGCCACGAGACGCAAAGCACGACGAACGAGACTCAGCGCTCCGACGACCCGATCGCTTCGCCGTGCTTGCCCTCCGACCTCTCGGCCCCCTCCGCTCTGGGGGGCCCGGCCTCCCTTCCCCGAAACCCGGGTTCCGGGTGCCCCTGGGCTCCAGGAGTGGCCTCCGGAGGCCGAGCAGGACGAGGAGCATCGGATAGCACGGGGGAGACGGGCCCCGAGGGAAGCGGGTCCTAGACTCCGGGGCCTCTTCCTCGTGCTACTGTTCCTCCTCCTCCTCGTCCTCCTCACCTTCTCCTCCTCCTCCTCCTGCTGCTGCTGCTGCTGCTGCTGCTGCTGCTGCTGCTCCTGGTCGGTCTCTGGCAACCTCGGGGACCGCGGAGGGTCCCGTGAGCCCAGAAACGGCGGCAAGTCTCAGGACCTCAGGACCCTGTTCTCGGCGGCGAGCGAGGGGGGAGGTGAGAAAGGGCGGGCCTTCTCAGAAGACTCGGAAATCTCCTGGCCTTCTGAGAAGTTTTCCCCGAAAACGCCGGAAACTTCTCAGAAGGCGCGAGGGCTTCTGAGAATCCCCGCCGCCGTCTGAGAAGGCCTTCTCCTTCTCATCCCCCCCCTCGCTCGCCACCGACTGACAGTCTCGGCACCCGTGGAGGGCCCCGGGAGCCTGGAAACGGCGGACAAAAAACAGGACCCGA